>JAXDDW010000101.1:0-407500 GCA_034670385.1 Hoplostethus mediterraneus
TTATATCCTACCCTCGCCATAGTAGTCTAGTAAAGGGGAAACCCTTTAGTTTTAGGTCACTCCCTCCCATTCATTACCTCCTACCCCGACCACAAAGACAACTACAGGAGCTACAAAAACCGGAGCACCTGCTCTTAATCACCTGCTCACCTACTCCTGGATCCACACACCTGCTCACCTGTTCACCTACTCATCGGCTCACCTGCTCGCCTGCTCACCTGTTCACCTATTCGCCTGCTCACCTACTCAACCTCTCATAGGTTCACTGTTCATTAGGATTATATCCTACCCTCGCCATAGTAGTTTAGTAAAGGGGAAACCCTTTAGTTTTAGGTCACTCCCTCCCATCCATTACCTCCTACCCCGACTACAAAGACAACTACAGGAGCTACAAAAACCGGAGCACCTGCTCTTAATCACCTGCTCACCTACTCCTGGACCCACACACCTGCTCACCTGTTCACCTACTCATCGGCTCACCTGTTCACCTATTCGCCTGCTCACCTACTCAACCTCTCATAGGTTCACTGTTCATTAGGATTATATCCTACCCTCGCCATAGTAGTTTAGTAAAGGGGAAACCCTTTAGTTTTAGGTCACTCCCTCCCATTCATTACCTCCTACCCCGACTACAAGACAACTACAGGAGCTACAAAAACCTGCTCACCGGAGCACCTGCTCTTAATCACCTGCTCACCTACTCCTGGATCCACACACCTGCTCACCTGTTCACCTACTCATCGACTCACCTGCTCGCAAACCTCTCATAGGTTCAATGTTCATTAGGATTATATCCTACCCTCGCCATAGTAGTTTAGTTAAGGGGAAACCCTTTAGTTTTAGGTCACTCCCTCCTATTCAATACCTCCTACCCCGACTACAAAGAAAACTACAGGAGCTACAAAAACCTGCTCACCTGAGCACCTGCTCATATGCTCACCTACTCACCTGCTCGCCTACTCACCTGCTCACCCGTTCACCTATTCGCCTGCTCAACTACTCTAACCTCTCATGTGTTCTCTGTTATTATAGGCGGGGAACCTCCCTGGGGGGGTGCCGATGGCCCGTGCCTTGCCGGTGGCTCTCTATCCAACTACTGCGGCGTCGGCCAAAGTAGGGAGAGCCATGGGATAGCTCACTAACTCCACCTAACCCTAACCCTAACCTGACCTTAACCCAGACCTTAACCAGTCCACTTATGCTAATGAGCTAACCCCGGACCTGACCCTAATCCTAACCTTAACCGGTCGACTATGGCTGACCAGCCAATATCATAGATTGACAACAAAGCTATTGTGCTTAACACCCGCCAGCTTACTCACTCTAGGACCTCACGGTCTCCAAATAAGGTGAATAACCTCCAAATGTGAGAACTGGCTATAGAATAATCATATTCCCTAAACTAATTGATGATGGGACACACGCCGGGGACTGATCGACCACCGGTGGCCTGCCTCGTGGTGAGGGTGTCTAGAGCTTAAAAGGATGAAACACCCTATGATCCTGAGGTGCACTACTGATGATGTGTCCTGAAATTCTCCATAGGATAACAATCGTATTGCCTAGCCAGGAATTCAACTTAAACTTTACAACAAGGCCCCCAGCCCAACATAAGGCTAGTCACGGCATACGATTCTACTTTTGGATTAAAGAGACTTAGTGGTTCTCAAGACTAAGTCTAATAGTGACACAGCAAGACCAACGGACTACTAGACGACTTCAAAATAAGAGCCACAACCGACTACGAGACTACTTCAAAATAAGAGCTGCTGATGTCTCGGGAAGAACCCACCCTCAACTTCCAGGAAGGATGGAGCCATCACTCCCTAACTTAACACATCTAATTGTTTCTATATTTGTTTGTCTCTCTCTCCCTCTCTCCCCCCTGAGGTGTTTGAATAATGGGACGCAGTAAAGGGAGCCCCGAGTGACTTGCGCCGGCCCGTGCCTTGCCTCTGGCTCTCCTTAACCGTGTGGTCGTCGGACTGCACGGGGGGGGTCACCGTGATAAATTCATACTACCTAACCCTAACCCTAACCCAGACCTTAACCAGTCGACTAGGACTGACCAGCCAATGTCATAGATGGACAACAAAACTAATCTGTTTAACACCTGCCAGCTTACTCACTCTAGGGCCTCACGGTCTCCAAATAGGGTGTATAACCTCCAAATGTGAGAACTGGCTATAGAATAATCCTATTCCCTAAACAACCAATTGATGATGGGACACACGCCGGGGACTGATCGACCACCGGTGGCCTGCCTCGTGGTGAGGGTGTCTAGAGCTTAAAAGGATGAAACACCCTATGATCCTGAGGTGCACTACTGATGATGTGTCCTGAAATTCTCCATAGGATAACAATCGTATTGCCTAGCCAGGAATTCAACTTAAACTTTACAACAAGGCCCCCAGCCCAACATAAGGCTAGTCATGGCATACGATTCTACTTTTGGATTAAAGAGACTTAGTAGTTCTCAGGATAAATAATAGTGACACAGCAAGACCAACGGACTACTAGACGACTTCAAAATAAGAGCCACAACCGACTACGAGACAACTTCAAAATAAGAGCTTCTGATGTCTCGGGAAGAACCCACCCTCAACTTCCAGGAAGGATGGAGCCATCACTCCCTAACTTAATGCGCCTAATTATTTCTATATTTGTTTGTCTCTCTCTCTCTCCCTCTCTCCCCCCTGAGGTGTTTGAATAATGGGACGCAGTAAAGGGAGCCCCGAGTGACTTGCGCCGGCCCGTGCCTTGCCTCTGGCCCTCCTTAACCGTGTGGTCGTCGGACTGCACGGGGGGGGGTCACCGTGATAAATTCATACTACCTAACCCTATGATGCTTACATTACTTTCTGTTTGAGTGTTCTAATATTTCATTCAAGGGTTAAAACAAACAGAAATAACTTAATAGATAATAGGATTACTAAAATTCTAATATGTAAAAAAAGTCAGAACAGAGGTACAAATCAACTGTGGTCAGCCAGTGCTTCCACCCGTATACCCCTGCGCAACAAAGCTCTAAGGTCGTCGGTGGCCGAAAGAGTCAGGGGATCGGGTAAGTCTTGCCCCAACCTAACCCTAACCCTACAAAGACAACTACAGGAGCTACAAAAACCTGCTCACCTGAGCACCTGCTCAAGATCACATGCTCACCTACTCCTGGATCCACACACCTGCTCACCTGTTCACCTACTCATCGATTCACCTGCTCACCTACTCACCTACTACTGAATCTACACACCTGCTCACCTACTCCTGAATCTACACACCTGCGCACCTAAAGAATAAGAATAATCTCTCAAATAATCTCTATGTTCTCTGTTCATTTTAGGATTATATCCTAACCTTGCCAGATTATTATAGGCGGGGAACCTCCCTGGGGGGGTGCGACGGCCCGTGCCTTGCCGGTGGCTCTCTATCCAACTACTGCGGCGTCAGCCAAAGTGGGGAGAGCCATGGGATAGCTCACTAACTCCACCTAACCACACGGTATGCTTGGTCCCTAGGATGACACCATCTAAACCTGACCAGCAGGTGCCAGTGGGGGGGGGAAGAGGCTGGTAGACTTTGTAGCACAGGTGCATAGGGATTCAGAAGCCTTGGAAAGGAGTCTAGACCTTTATCCCAACTTTGATCTGGGCTTTGATTGGGATTCATCAAACTTGGGGGAGAATGACCCATCACTAGCCACAAATACATCAGATCAGGGGGGAAGGGTCACAAGGTCACGACGGATAAATGTGGAACATCTAACCCTAACCATGATTGAGGAAGAGGGTGAGAATGTACCTTTAACATCAGAGGAGAAAGAGTACTTACCTGAGATGCTCAAGGAAGGGCCTGGGGAGAGGAGAGACTACTTACCTGTAACTGGGGGGAGAGAATATTCACCTGTGCCATCTGAGGGAGAGGTCTTACCTGAAGTTTCAGGGGAGAGAATGGAGGAGATGGGGCCTACCACCACCCACCTCTGCAAAAACCTAACCGCCATCCTAATACCTTTCAAAAGATGGTACAGTGGGAGCTGGAAGTCTATAAACCGGTACTGGTGGTGGACTCCAATTTAGCGAGAATTCCTAAATACAATTATCCACTGGTCCAGATAGACAGCTTCCCTGGGGCTTAAATACACCATTTGAAGGGCCTGATTGAGAAGCTGGACCTGTGCCCCACAACCCAGCAGGTGGTACTCTCTATAGGCTTAAACCACTGCCTGAGGGGAAACTTACTGTCCACCATTAAAAAGCAATTCCAACAGCTAGTAGCGGCAGTGAGAAGGTCTTTCCCTCAGGCTGAGGTTTTTATTCCTTTAATACAGGGCTCCACAAGACTCCCATCTGAGGCGCAGGCCTTGATATAAGAAACCAATACCTACCTACAGGCAGGTTATAGGGTGTTGAAGAAGCTGGAAGACCATCAGTTTAGGGTGGGATTAAATGACCCAGTCCACTGGACAGCAGATACGGCATCCTGTATCCTAGAAACATGGATGACCTGAGAACCGTTCATTAAGCCCTCAACATGGGAGCCTGAGGAGGATAAAATCTCAGACCCCATCAAGAAATTGATAAGGCAGGATGTGAAAAAGTTCAAGAGGGTCTGGTTTAAAAGTGATCCAGTGAAAAACCTGTCAACACGAGAGGAATGCGTTAAACAATTTAAGACGGAACAAAAACATCGTAATAAAAAGTGCAGATAAGGGATCAAAAATAGTAATTATGGACAAAACCCAATATTTAACGGAAGCTAATAGACAATTTAGGAATAGAAAACATTACTTACCTTTGACCGACTCCTTGCAGCTGGAAACAGGGGAAGATCTGGGGAATCCTGAACCTGTACAATAAAAGTTATTTCAGCAAAACAAAACTTTTTACCTTTTGCCAAAGATCCATAAGGACCCAGAGACGTGGACGGTCCCCCATCAGATTCCTCATGGCAGGCCAATTGTGTCCAATTGTGGGAGTGAGTCGTATAGGATAGCCGAGTATATTGATTTTTACCTAAATCCCTTGTCCCAGCTACATGATAGCTACATTAAGGACACTTACGACATTGTAGAGAAACTAAAAAAAGATTAGTCTTACCTGGTTCACGGCTTTTCTCAATTGATATTGACGCCCTTTATACCAACATTGTGTGTGTGTGAATTGAACTCACACAGGGCGTGTGTGAAGCGTCAGTGCAGTAGTACTGAGGTAGTAGTGCGTGTAGTTAGTGCTTGTAGCTAGTGCATGTTGCATGCTGCTTCTGCTTGCTACTTTCTGCTTTCAGCTACCGCCGCCGGCTAGCCCCTGATACGGGTGAAAGGAGGAGCCGAGTGCGTAAGTCTCCTCCTGCCGGTACACAGCCTCTCCACCGCCAAGACTCCTGCAGTGCCTCCTCGTGGCCACACACGGTAACTGGGTACCTCGCGGTCCCAGGCGAAACTGCAGGGGATCTCGGAGCAGCAGTGGGCCCCAGAGACGCGGCGTGCAGGCCCACCGGTGCGTGGACACGCCCTGACGCCCGTCAACCCTGCCCCAACTATGGGTAAATAGCCCCACTGCCTTGTGGGTTAGCCTACTTAGGCGAAGGCTAAGGGAGCAACCCTGACAGAAAAGCAATGCGTTGGCGGTGCGCAACAGGCGGGCCTTAAAAAACCAAGGACCCGACAACCTCCTGCAGCCATGGTGAGGGACTGGTCATCATGGGTTTACCCACGCCACCGGGCTTACTTCATCATGGTGAAGATAGTGCTACTGGGAAGAGCGCGCCCCCTATGGCACTTTAAAAACATCCTTGCGCAGGTATCCACCTCTGACCACGGTGGTCCTTACCTTCCTGGACATCTGGTTGAAGTCTGGCGGCGACGGGGTGTTTGGCAACGGGAGCAGGTATGAATGCACTGGGAGCTCCTAGCTGAAACCCTGCACGTCAGCAACACAGGGCTATTATGGTCGCTAATAGCTGGGGTGGCAGCTGTTTTCGGCAGACCCCTGTGTTTGAGCAGCCCTATTTAGGACAGCACTGCTCACCCCAACTTGGGGAGGGGCCTAGAAAAGGTGGCCTAAAAATTGCCCACTCATCTTTCGCCTGAACAGGTTACCGCGCCTGTTGGGTATTCCACCTCTGCGGTCGAAATAATAAAAAGAAAACGTGCAACCTAAAACTGGCAACATGGAATGTAAGGACTCTTCTGGATCCGCATGGCGGCTCTGATAGACCCCATAGGAGAACAGCTCTGGTTGCTGCTGAGCTGCGTCGCTATAACATCGACATCGCTGCTCTGAGTGAGACCAGACTCCTAGATGAAGGCTCCCTGACAGAGGAAGGGATGGGCTACACTTTCTTCTGGAGGGGCTATCCCTCAGGAGGACAACATCTGCATGGTGTGGGACTGGCCATCAAAAACACACTTCTACCAAGACTCAGTGAAACGCCTGTTGGCATTAGTGAGAGACTAATGACACTCCGTATCCCTCTGGTTAGGAATCGCTTTGCTACACTTCTTAGTGCTTATGCACCAACCCTGCCATCAGAGAGTGAGGCCAAGGATTCCTTCTACCAATCACTAGACGAAGCTCTTCGCCGGATCCCCAAGAATGACAAGATCTTCTTACTTGGGGATTTTAACGCCAGAGTGGGTCAGAACAACAATATATGGAGTGGAGTACTTGGCAGACATGGAGTTGGCCAGGTTAATGCAAACGGAATGAGATTACTCACTCTCTGCTCTGAGCATAACCTGACCATAACCAACACCATCTTCCAGCAGAAGACCAAATACAAAACATCATGGATGCACCCTCGCTCTAAACACTGGCACCTGATAGATTATATCATTGTGAGGCGTAGTGACATCAGAGACGTCCACATCACGCGTGCCATGAGAGGTGCAGAATGCTGGACAGATCACCGTCTGATTTTGACTAAGGCCCACATGCAAGTGCGCCCCCCCCTTGCGGCTACAAGGGCCCAAAAGGAGGCGACTAGATTGCTCTCGTCTGGCAAATCCTGATGCAAGAAATGACTTTTGTCGCTCCCTGGCTGAGAAACTAGGGGGGGGTGGAGTTTTCCTTGAGTTCACCTGAGAACACCATGGACCAGAGGTGGAACTATATCAGCTCAGAGCTCTGTGAGGCAGCAGCCCAAACGATCGGCTATAAGAGCAAGAATCACCAAGACTGGTTTGATGACAACTCGGACACCATCCATGACTTGCTGGAGGACAAGCACAGAGTACATCAGGCAACCTTGAGGAACCCCGCATCCAGTAGCATCAGGCAGCAGTGGCAGAGAGCTCGACGGGAGGTACAAAGGGCTACTCGGATTATGCAGAATGAGTGGTGGACAAAAAAGGCACACGAAATCCAGGCCTTTGCCGATAAAAATGACATGCATAACTTTTACAATGCTGTCAAGAAAATCTATGGCCCAACAAATCGCTGCATCACTCCCCTGAAAACAGCAGACGGTTTGACAATCCTGAAGGATCAGCCTAGCATCCTGCTGAGATGGGCTGAACACTTTGGTACCCTGCTTAATCAGGACTCTAATGCAGACCCCACTGTTCTCGACGACCTGCCTACACTTCCTCCGATGCAAGACTTAGACCAGCCCCCAACCTTCCTGGAGGTCCTATCAGCTACCCGCTCCCTCAAAAACAACAAGTCCCCTGGTAATGATAACATCCCTGCCGAGCTGTTGAAACAAGGAGGCTACCTATGTACAAGAGCACTGCACAAGTACATCACCAAGGTCTGGGCCAATGGCAACGTCCCACAACAATGGAGAGATGCCACTATTGTCACCATTTATAAGAACAAGGGTGACAAGGCTGTCTGCGGCAACAGTAGGGGTATTTCGCTCCTTGCTGTTGCTGGCAAGGTCCTGGCGAAGGTGATGCTTCAGAGGCTGATTAACAACATCACAGAATCAGTACTGCCTGAGTCGCAATGCGGTTTCAGGAAGAGCAGGAGCACGGTGGACATGGTTTTCACAGCTCGACAGCTGCAGGAGAAATGCCGAGAACAACATCAGGACCTGTTCATGGCCTTTGTCGATCTCTCCAAAGCTTTCGACACTGTCCAGAGAGAACTCCTATGGGAAGTCCTTCTCAAGTTTGGCTGCCCCAGCAAGTTTGTTAACATCCTCCGCCAATTTCATGATGGAATGACTGCTCGGGTGACAATAGGAGGACAAGAGTCTTCCTCCTTCCCCGTACATACAGGGGTGAGGCAGGGGTGCGTACTAGCACCAGTGCTTTTTAACATCTTTCTGCTATGTGTCACCCAGCTTCTCCACAAGGAGATTGAGGACAGCAGCGGCGTGGCAGTGGACTGCCGTCTAGATGGCAACCTTTTTAACATAAGGAGGCTCCAGGCAACTACCAAACTGCAAAGGGAGAGAGTCATTGAGCTACAGTATGCAGATGACTGTGCTCTTGTATCTCATAGCCCACAAGATCTCCAGTCTGTTCTTACTGCTGCGGTGAGAGCGTACAGCAGGATGGGACTGACTGTAAACACCATCAAAACAGAGGTCGTATGCCAATGGAGTACCAACATCCCATCTACACCACCTACCTTCACTGCTGCTGGTGAACAACTGTTGTTTCATCTTTCAAATACCTGGGGAGCATCCTCTCTGAAGACAACACCATTGACAGTGAGGTCCAAAACAGGATCAAGCAGGCATCAGCTGCTTTTGGGAGACTCCGGCGTCGGGTCTTCCAGAATAAAAATCTTCATCTCCACACAAAGGTCTCTGTCTATCAAGCCATCTGCATCACCACCCTCCTCTACTGCTGCGAATCCTGGGTGACTTACAGCCGCCACATCAGGGCCCTGGAGCAGTTCCACATACGCTGCCTCCAGCGCATCCTGGGAATCACCTGGCACGATCGTGTGCCTCATTCTGAAATACTCTCTAAGACCAACTGTAGGAGTATTGAGGCAACTATCACCCAGCATCAGCTACGATGGCTGGGCCATGTAGTAAGAATGCCCCCACATCGGCTGCCTCGCAGGGTGTTATATGGCCAACTACATCATGGTCGACGCTCTGCTGGAGGGCAAAAGAAACGCTACAAAGACCAGCTGAAGAACGCGCTGAAGAAGTGCAGAATCAGACCTGAGGCTCTGGAGGATGCTGCTGCTGACCGTAACACCTGGCGTCAGCAATGCCTGGACGGGACCCGTGTGATGGAGGAAGATAGGACAGCCGGGAGACAGGAGAGAAGACTCAGGAGGAATACACCTGCAGCCTCTGCTGCCACTACCACAACCTATACATGTCCTACCTGCAATAGGACATGTGGATCCAGGATAGGACTATACAGCCATCAAAGGACTCACCGTTAGAAGTGGACGTCATCATCGGACTTCGATGGACAACCGAAAGCAAGCAAGATACCCAGTTAGGGATGAAAGCGGTCAGGGAGATTTTTAATCAACATCCTGACCCCACTAGGCCAGATGAGGCCCTCCTTGAACTCCTGGAGTTGGGCCTGACCCGGAATGATTTTGAGTTCGGCGCTGGGTGTTATCTCCAGGTGCATGGGACTGCGATGGGGAAGAAGTTCGCTCCCGCCTATGCGAACATCTATATGGCTGACTGGGAGCGAACTGTCTTCCCCAAATGCAGTAAGGTTCCATCACTGTATATCCGGTACCTGGATGATATATTCGGATTCTGGCCTCATTCTGAGTCAGAGTTCAAAGATTTTATTAACATCTTAAATGGACACCATGATGCAATTAAAGTGAAATACAATCTGCAGGCAGACAAAATTGAATTTTTAGATATAGAAGTTTTTATTATGAGAGAAAGTGGAGAGGGGAACTTGGGAACAAGAGTGTTCTTCAAACCGACGGACACCCACGCCCTGCTACACAGATCCAGCCATTACCTGAGACATACATATCGAGGGATTGTGAAATCACAATTGGTACGTTTCCACCGGATCTGTACGGTAGGGTCGGATGTCCAACAGGCCACGGAAACCTTATTCAGAGCTCTGAGGCCGAGAGGCTACAGCAGGTCATTCCTTCGAGCCATTAGGGCCGAAGTGGCACAGAGCTTTGAGCCTGGAAGGAGAGCAGAGAAGGAGGATGCTAATATTAGTATTGTCCCCTTC
The DNA here is from genome assembly GCA_034670385.1 of Hoplostethus mediterraneus. Taxonomy (NCBI): domain Eukaryota; kingdom Metazoa; phylum Chordata; class Actinopteri; order Trachichthyiformes; family Trachichthyidae; genus Hoplostethus; species Hoplostethus mediterraneus. The sequence continues at coordinate 10,130 of JAXDDW010000101.1, forward strand.
GTCTCAACCTTTTCCCCTGCGGCACTGGAACTCAATAAAAATGTAAAAATCAATTTTCAAAAACTGCAGTGGCATGGAACCATTGAAGGAGTTCAGGGTGATAGCAGCCTTTAGAAGGAAAATTTAAAAAAAAGATTTGTTAGTGCATGCCTCATTAGATAAGGGCAAGGAAGAAACACGAGGCCTTTTTTAGAACGGTAAAGTAAATAATAAGTACACTAACCGGGGGGCCCCGATTGGGCAAACCTTTGGACTGGAATCCTCCAACCTGGTGTATGCAATTGAATGTAGAGCCTGCAATAACATATACATTGGTCAAACCAAGAACAAATTAAGAGAAAGGCTAAAACAACATCTATATTTGATTGAAAAAACTGATAAACTTACCGTTCTGTATACACATTTTAGAATTCATGGGAGCGCAAATCTTTTAATTTCAGGGCTAGAATCGGGAGCATATTGGTCACGGAGACAGGATGATGAAAGAAAGGCACTGGATGCAAAAATTGCAAAAACACTATCTTTCCCAGTGGCCTTAATGAGATTCTATAGATTAAAATTTTACTTACCTCTCAGATATACCTGAAAAAAAGAAAAACAAAGATAAAAAAATTTAAAAATACTTACCAGGTAGGGATCTGCAAAAAACATAAGATATACTTACCGTATACTTACGGTATATCCTGGGAACCCTGAAACCGGAGATCTTTAATCGTGGATGGTGGACGGCAACTCTCCCTAGAAGAGAAGAGAGCAGAGAGAGTATTATATATTCTTTGATTTATGTGAAGTTGACCTCAGGCCAGTGGATTTATGGATAATTGACCATCATAACACTCTCATTAAAGAGTCCTTGAGTCCAGAATGCATTCAAATTGTGTTGCCATTTATTGTTCCCAAGTCATGTCATGGTTACTGCAGTGAAACAATCAATGAGATGATATCAGTAATGATAAACAAACAATACAAGACATGTAAAGAATGTAGGCTACTTCAACTAAATTATCAATTTATATCAATCCAAACATATTCCAAACAATAATTACCATTCAAAGAAATGTGACAACAAACCATAAACCAATGACTAAGCAACCAATTACTAAACATAAGTAACATTCAAACAATAACTTACATCAGCATTGACGCATGACAGTGTTGAGAAACAAGCTAGTTACCCATGGGTTCTGGTGTGAGGGTAAGAGAGAACAATAGAGACAAACCTACTGCTCATTGTGAGGTGAACACAGGTGAGCACACTTGGTCCTGATTAGGATCTAGTCAAGTCAGACCAAGTACACTCCTAAGCCTCTAGGGGCAGTTTGGCAGTCTGATTTCACTGTGAGGAATTCATAACAGAGAGAAATGTTATATACTTTTGTGTGCCAGTGCAATTTGTTGGCCCTAGGGCTAACAACAATCTTTTCCCCTTACCCAACCCAAATCCCAACCCCAACCACACACACTCACTCACTCCCACCCACCCACCTACTCACTCACTCACAAAATGAGTTTTTAAAAAATAGCTAATCCTCAAATAGCTAATTGTGGTTATCATCCCTATTCCTAAACACACACTCACTCACTCCCACCCTCCCACTCACCCACTCACTCACTCACTCCCACCCACCCACTCACTCACTCACAAGATGAGTTTTTAAAAAATGTGTAATCCTCACGTGTAATCGTGGTTATCATACCTATTCCTATTCCTAACCATGGAACACAGGCTGAGAACTGATCTTTCTCAGCTGGCCGCCTTAGAGGAGGGTGTATAGTGTTCGAAGGCTGAAACACCCAATGAATCTCTGGTACAATACTGATGATGTGTTCTAAAATTTAGCTCCAAATTTGAAACAAAAACATTACAAATGGATAATTAAATTATTTTTTTATTGAGTGTCTTAATAGTCTATTCAATGGTTTAACAAATGCAAAAACAACTTGGTCTATAATAGGATTACTAAAATATTAATATACTATAAGTCAGAAGAACAGAGGTACAATTAACCAACAGTGGTCAGCCAGTGCACCCACCCATATACCCCTGATCAACAAGCTCTCAGGTCGTTGATGACCGAAGGAGTCAGGGGATGGAGCATTATTTACCCAAACCTAACCATTAAGTATCATAAGGAATCATTAAGTATCATAAAGAATCATAAAGTATCATAAGGAATCAAAGAATTATAAGGAATCATTAAGTATCATAAGGAATCATAAAGAATCACAAGGAATCATTAAGTATCATAATGAATCACTGGAATCTTAAGGAACCATAAGGAAACAAAGAATTATAAGGAATCACTAAGTATCATAAGGAATCATAAAGTATCAGAATGAACCATAAGGAACCATAAGGAATTATTAAGTATCATAAGGAATCATAAAGAATGATAAGGAATCATTAAGTATCATAAGGAATCATTAAGTATTATAAGGAATCATAAATTGCATTTCGATCCAAAATGCATTTGGATCGCAGCCACGGGGGAGCTGCTTGTGCTTTTTTACCAGCAGGTTTCTGGAGGTCCATGTGGCGTCTTTGATGGCGGCCAGGATGAGCCACTGTTTGGCAAAGTCTGCTGGTGTTATATTCATTTGGCTCACCCCATACAGCACTAGTTCAAATCTGAACATGGCCCATGAAAACTTGTGAGGGCTCTTCTGTTACAAAATGTCCATTAGCAGCTATGGTTAGACACAGTCCTATTGTAGTGATGTGTCGTTCGCGAACGAGCCGGCTCTAAGAGACGATTCTTTGTAGCGAACGAGAAGAGCCGACTCCCGTCGGGGAGAGCCGAATCTTCAGCCGCTCCTGCTCAGCTCTGCTGAGAATCCATGCAAGCAGGGGCGGGACTTTATTTTGATGGGCACACCATGCGGCCAATCACATGCGAGGACAGACTAGGATCATACCATTATGCATCATGCTGACTGAGCAGGCGTTGCGTTCTCCTATCTGGGCAGAGTTGGCGTCTGCGTGGTCCCCTAGTCCTATGATGACGTCGACTGAGTTGCCGTTGCTGTGATGCCTCATCAGATGTGGATGTCCCACCAAAATGAACTTTCATATATTGTGTATACTCTGCTTGCCCAAACTCGGCATCTATTGCACGCCCAACCGTCCTGGTAGGGGGATCCCTCTCTGAGTAGCCCCTCCCAAGGTTTCTCCCAATTTTCCAATAAGGCTTTTGTGGGAGTTTTTCCTTGTCCTCTGTGAGGGTCTAAGGCTGGGGGATGTCGTGTACTAATCATTTATTATTTTCACATGTTGGGCACTGTGAAGCCCTTAGAGACTGTAACGGTGATTAAGGGCTGTACAAATAAATGTGATTTGATTTGAACTGGCTAACTAACTCCCTATCATCTAACGGAGCAGTTCAGTTTCCACAGACCACTTCCTACTGTCACACCCGAAGAGAGTGAAAGGGTGCAGGAGAGCATAGCATGGTCGGAAAAGAAGACAGGGGTTAATCTAGCATCGGTTGGCGGGCAATTCCGTGTAAACATGTAGTCAATGCGAGAGGCTTTGGTGCCATCACTACTAAACCAGGTGAAGCCCTGCTCTCTGGGATGCAAGGTCTTAAATAGAGCTGAAACGATTACTCGAGTAACTCGAATAATTCGATTACAAAAAATGGTCGAAGCAAAATATCTGCCTCGAGGCTTTGTTTAATTCCTATCACCCGCGTTATGTGGCCCGCTTAGCTCAGGGATAATTTTTCCACACGGACTATTATTGCGGCCGCACACCACTACGTTCAGAAATAAGTTGGCACGATGGCGGAGAGCCAAGAAACCGTCCGTAAAAGACACAGAATGTCCAAAGTTTGGGCTCATTTCACACTTAAAAAAGAAGATAACAAAGTGCAATGTGTCTACTGCAAAGCAGAACTGGTGTACCACAACAGCACGTCTACGATGATTCAACATCTGAACCGAAAGCATCCAGTTTTTAACTCCAGCTCACCAAGCGTCGCCGACACAAGGTAATGTAAACATTGATGTTAGCTAATTTAATGTAGCCTACCATCGCTAGTTAGAATGTATGGTATTTGTAGCGGCTGTAGCCTGATGTCGGTATGACTAGATATCATGTTAAGATGTGTGTAGTGGAAATTTACATTTATGGTTGTTATCTCATATGCTGCTGTATCATGTAACCTTGTTATCTCATATGCTGCTATATTATGTAACCTCTTAACCTATGCTGTTGTAGTATGCTGTTGTAGTCACTGTTAAAAGATGCAAAGATGTTGTGCTGTGCAGGTTTGCTGTGCTTGCAGCAGATGCTGCTTTGTGCAAGTTTCCTGTGGTTGTTAGACCTTCTCCTCTGTGGTTGTTTAACCTTCTCTTACCCTAACCGAAGCCTAACCGAAGCGAGACAGCCTTGGCCCCCCTTTGAGGGGGGTGCGAGACTCGCTTAGGGTCTTCTAAGAAAGCAGGAAGACCTATGCATTCCATCACGTCATTGCTGAGTACAGAGAAACTGAGCACGGAGGAGGCCTGAAATAACATAGCCCCCCTTACCTAGATACTCCCTCACCTAGATAAGGTATAAAAGCTTCATGTTGAGAGTGGGCTTCATCTGCACTTTGGTGAAACCCACTGACTGTAGATCATTTTGTTGAAGCTTCAATAAAATACCACAAAGACAGCCTTGGTCTGGTCTCTCCTTGATTCTTCCACGACAATGTGGAAACTAATTCATGTTAAATTACAAGAGTAATAGCCTACACCAAATAATTCCTTTTCAGACACACACTCATCTCGTCTCTTTGACTCTCCCTCACGCACGCGTGCACACACAAACAAACACACTCTTACTCCCGGTGTTAGGTTACCACCACACCATATAGGCAGACATTATTAATAGGTTATTTGGTAGTAATGGTTAATGCTGCAGATGCACAAATCTATATTAAGATGTTTACTTTGAAGTGAGTATAGGGCTAGTTTACATCATGACATTTGTTATGCATATTAGGCCTAATAAATTGCTTTTTTTTTTAGCACATCACAGCGTCGCATGGACAGCTTTGTTCGCCTAGCTCCGTCATGCACTGTTGAAGAAGCTGCCTTGCTAACAGAGAGCATTTTGAATATGCTGGTCACTGATATGCGCCCACTGTCCATGGTGGAGGACAAGGGATTTAGAAAGATGATATCAACTTTCAACCCTAAGTACAGCATGCCATCAAGAACTTATTTCACAAATATGATGGAGAAGAAGCACCAAGAAATAACAGAAATTGAAAAATGTCCTTCAGGACACAGAGTGTGTTGCATTGACCACAGACATCTGGACTAGTGTGGCCAGAGAGGCCTATCTCGGGGTGACCTGTCACTTCTTGGGGGAAGATTGGGAGATGAAGTCCCTCTTCCTAACAACAATGCCACACAGCTGCCAATATTGCAGACTGGCTGGAGGAGACCACTGCCAAATTTCATATTCCATTCCCAAAGGTGAAGGCAGTTGTCCATGACAATGGGGCCAATGTAGTGGCGGCGGCAAGAATTTTGAAGGAGAGGCATGGGTGGGCTTCTGTGAGATGCTCAGGGCACACTCTGAATTTAGTTGTACAGAGCACACTTAACAACAAAACCATTGCGAATTGTGTGGCTTCTGTGAGATGCCTGGTTGAACACTTTAAGAAGAGTGAACTGGCCTGTACCAAACTTAAAGAAAAGCAGCAACAAATGGGAATGCCACCACTAATGTTGATTCAGGATGTAAGTACTCGGTGGAACAGCACATTTCACATGCTGTCCAGGCTCCTTGGACAAAGATGGCCCGTGATCGCAGCTCTTTCCGATCCTGCAGTCAACCCAAGAGCCAAACACCACTACCTGGATCTAAAGCCAGAGCAGTGGAACCTCAGTGAGGAGCTGACTCAGGTTCTTGGGCCATTTGAAGGAGCGACAGAGTTTCTGAGTGGGGAACAGTATTTTACTCTCTCTGCTCTTCCACAGCTGGTGCAAAACCTCAAGAAGTCAACACTGAGTTCAGCATTTGAAACTGCATCAGTAAGGGCATTCCAGGCTCATGTGGCAGAACAGATAACAGAGAGATGGCAAGACCTGTTTTTATTTCAACCTGAAGCTCCTAACACTGTCCTCCTGGCTGCTGCTTTGGACCCAAGGTTTAGAAAACTGAAGTTCTTGCCTGCTGAAGAGGTGTTTAAGGTCCAAAGCACAATCCAATCCATGGCACTAGCTGTCAAAAAGGCAGCAAGACAGTCAAATGAAAGCAGAAATGAAGCCACCATCACATTAGAAGACAGTTCAGCTACAAAAGATGGATCATTCATCAACAGTATTCTGGGATCATCATCAGACTCCAGCACCAGTGATGATGAGGATGAGCAGCTAAGTCAAGCAGTGCAGAGGGAGGTCAGAGGGAGAACATCCTCTCTCCAAGAAGGAGAATCCACTGCCATGGTGGAAAACAAATCAAGCATGATATCCAACCTTGGCAAAGCTGGCGAAGTCGTTTTTGGGTATCCCAGCAACATCGACACCCTCAGAGCGTTTGTTCTCTGCTGCTGGGAACATTGCCTCAAAGCGTAGGGCAAGCCTTAGTTCTGAGCATGTCGATATGTTGACTTTTCTCCATTGTAATCATGCTCTTGTAAAGGCTTGCAGTTGCACACAAATGCATCAAGACAAAACACACTCACTCTCACTCTCTCTCTCACACACGCTCACAGCCCTACCTACCTCATCTAGGTACCTTTGGAAGTTTGTTTTGTGATTACAGCTACTAAGGCCAAATGGCCTGGAATTCTTATTTATATTTATTTTTATATACATTTATTTTTTTATAAATTGTATACCTCTTTTGTTATTTTTTATTCTTACTTTTTTGTTCATTCTTTATTCTCAGATGGGTTGTTGCAGGAGATACAATCCTTTTTCTCTTTTGTCTTAAGAAGACAAAACTAAGGCCAAATAGCCTTTACTATTCAAGTTGTATTTCATAGTTTTACATGTTCCACAGTAAGTTGACATAACTGTATTGTTATTTATTTGTTTCTGTAGTGTCAGTTGACACTTAAATGCACTTAATGGCTAAGTTGCAATAAATGGGCTTAGTTTTAGAGCCAAGAGTTGGAGTTGCAATAAATACCTGTATGTTTTTTCAGGAATAAAAGCCAATTGCTTGGTCTATTTAACAGGCCTGTCATTTCCGTTATGCGTTATTTGGTATTGTTGTTTAATAATGCAAAATTATGTTTTATTAGATTACTCGATTAATCGATGGGATAATCGGTAGAATACTCGATTCTAAAAATATTCGATAGCTGCAGCCCTAGTCTTAAAACAGTCCTGCAGTTTAAAATCCCTGCATAAGCCCCGCAATAAAACCGATGTTTTATCAAGTTTAAAATCATCCCCTGCCCCCTTCCTATCTTTGCTAGATAAAACACAGTTAAAATCCCCTCCTAACACTAACGGTGCCCTACCTAGCATGTGGGACTGCTGCTGGGACTAGGGTTAGGGCTGTCTTCTAAAAGGTCATACCTGTCATTTTTGTCATTAAAACCATAAACATTTAACAAGTTAAAATCCTTTCCCATGTATGTCAGATGTGCTAAAAGTGCCCGTCCGTCTCTGACTACAGTGCTGCCCTTCACCAGAATAGAGGGATTGTTTATTAAAATGGCCACTCCGTCATTTTTGTTTTCATTTGATCCGCTCCAAAAGGATTCTTGTGGCCACTTCTCCTCCCATTGTCTGTATTGTTTTAAAAAGGGTATGGCACACTCCTGAAGTAAAAACACATCTGATTTAAAAGCACTCAGAAAGGATAAAACTGTTTGGACTCGACCTCACACTTCTCACATTGAGGGTGGAAATGATGAGGGTCATGAGTATAGTTTTAAAAAACAACAGGTAAGACACTTTAAAAGATTAAATATTCAACAGGTTAAAAGACACAATTTTAAAAAAGGCTCTCAGGTCACTAATTATGAATGGTGCTCCTCCTTCACCTTTATGGTGGAAAGGGAAGGGGCTCGAGCTCCATTTCCTTTCCGGAGTCTGGCGGCCGGGCGTGGAGGAAGTGCCATGTTCAGTGCCGACTCCTTAGGGATTGATTGGAGAGCTATTTTTAAAAAAGAGACCTGATTGGGGGAGTTGGAGGGGAAGACTCTGGACTCCTCCACAGACGAGCTGTCTGAGGAGTGCTCAGCTCTTCCCCTCTTCTCCGAGGCTCCAGGAGTCTCAGAAGACAACTCTGATGCAGGCCTCTTAACTGGCTGGGCATCGGGGAGGGGGACCTCAGAGCTGTGGCCTTGTGACTGGCGGCCTTCACTTACAGTAAGTAAGCTACTGGTGTTATCCGACTCAGTCATGATGTTGGGCTCAGCTCCGCTCTCTACCTGCATTGCCCCACCCCCCTTGGCACACTCCATTAGTGGGGCAATAGCAGGCACCTCCCCTCACCTGACCCCTCTCCACCAACCACAGGATTTGGCGGGAGATTTGAATTTTCTGGCCCAGCCTCTTCAATCAGCTCTCTAACTGCCATGCCTTGTCTGCCATTTTGCGCTGCTTTTTTTGCAGCCTTTAGCTTGTTTGCAAAAGATTTGGGGCAATCTCTGAAGAGGTGGTTTGACTTTCCACAGAGGTTGCACTTTCTGCCAATGGTACACTCTTCGAAAGTGTGCCCAATTTCTCTGCATTTCCCACATATAACTTTTTGGCATGCTTCTACCAGGTGCCTGTGCTCACCACACTTGCGGCACAGCTTGGGCTGGCCCTGGTAATGAATGTAGCGTCGGTTTTCACCCAAAACTACCATAGATGGCAGATGTTTCAGGCCTTGGTAGCCCTGGGGGTCCTGCCATTGTTGAATGAGGACCCTTCAGGCGCAGTTCCAAATGCCATCCTCATCTCTCACTTTGGTAGCCTGGCCTTTCACCGTGCAGTATCTACCCAGCCATAGACAAATATCATCAGCATTCACCGTTTCATTAAACATCCTGACAATGACCACTTTCGTGGCATTGTCAGTCAGTTTCTCCACATCGAAGGCTGAAAACTGGGCTTTTACTTCCTCAAATTTCGTCCAAAACTTTCCAAACACAACAGCAGATACAAAACTCACGTCGAACCCTTTGTTAAAAGGGAGAGTAAAAATACAATTTAAATCAATTGCCGTGAATCCGAGTGCCTTTTGGACTAGCTTCCTGGAGAAGTCCAATCTGGACATCCCCAGGAGCTTTCCATCCTTTAAAACGCACGCTGTGGTGCCTCCGCATGCCGGCATGGGCGGCCGACATGGTGGAGGCCCCACAGCTAAGCTAAAAAGCTAAAAGGATAAACAAGTGCTAAAAGCTATAAAACTGCAGGTAAACCTGCAGGGTTTAAAAGGTAAAAAGGCTAAAACAATAAATAACAAACACTTGCCTTGTGCTTGGTTGGCCTGGTCCAGGTGGTATCGGGAAGAGTACAGGTAGAATCCTCTAGGCCAATGAGTTTCTTTTGTGGGTCTTAGCCAAATGGCCGAGAAGCGGGTCTTCAGTTGGGAAGTGCTCATCTGCCAGCTTCAAAAAAAAGAAAAAGGTACAGGTTTAATGCTGGGTGGTCATGAATCTAACAACCCTTTTTCATCGTGGGGTCAAAATTTTGGGGTGCATGGGATGCTGGGGCATATATGCAAATTCTGGTCATTTGGTCAGCCAATTAGAAAATTCCTCAGATTTAAAGGTAGTAATGATTTTTTGTCTCCAGAAGAGGGAGCCAGAATGGCATTAATGTATTTCTCTATTTTAAAGGTGGTAATGATTTTTTGTCTCCAGCAGAGGGAGGTAGAATGGTATTATAGTATTTAAGGTTGGGTATGTGATTGTTAACATAAATGTGTGTATGTGAGGATATTTTAAAGGTTTTATAATCATAATAGGGATATGATATGTGATAAAAACAAATTGAAACCCCAAATTTCATTGAATTCATTCTCATATACATATATAACAGGTGACATGGGATGGGGTGGGGGAGAAGTCAGAGTGAAGAATAGGGATAAGGGGGAGGTTAGTAAAACAAAGTAGGATTAGGGGTCAGGAGAGGTTAAGATAAGGGTAGGGATATAGAAATCAAAGGTAAAGTAAGGGGATGGAGGAGAAGTTAGGTTGGGGATAAGAATAGGAGTAGGGGGAGAGGGGTTAAGGTTAGGGAAGGGATGGAAAGGTTAGGGATAGGGGCGGGGAGAGATTAGGTTAAGGAAGGGGTGGAAGAGGGGTTAAGGTAGGAATGGGGTTGGGGTTGGGGTTAAGAATAGGGTAGGGGAGGTCAGAGGTAGGAAAGGGGGGAGGGGTTAGGGTTAGGAATAGGGGAGGGAAAAGGTTGAATTAGAGGGTTAGGGTAGGGATGGGTGAGATGTAAGGGGTTAGGGTCATGTGGGTGTTAAATATTAAAACTGAGGGAATTCCCGGAAGAACTGCTGTATAAACTTACCTTATAAAAAGCTGTTTCACTGGTAGGGCTAAGGGGAAGGGAATGAAAGGACTTATCATCAGGGTAATTTGTTCCTGAAAGGTTCACAGAGCGCAATAGAAACAGCCAGGCAGAGTCGATGAGGAGCACCCAGTGAAAACGACGTTGTTGAGGAAAAGGTAAGTAGAGGAAATCAGTGTTGTTGATCATGTAGCTGTTTAAGAGGATCCAGAGAGCAGATACCATTGTTTAAGATGAATTGTCCCCTTGGGGGGGTTAAGATTAACGTCATATTTTCCTTCCTCCAGCCCCGGCATGCCGTTTAGGGAGGGGGAGCTCACAGTGGGATTGATATTGTCGAGGATCAGGTGAGTAGAAAAGATCTAGGAGCAGGTAAGCATTGTGAAGTGTGTAAATGTAAAGGAGGACCAAGAGAGCGGGTCCCACGATTGTGTTAGTAAGTGTTGATTGTGTTATTGGCTAATGTTGAATAAACTGGTGAGGGTCAGGAAACCGTAAATTGGCAGATTCAGAAGTAATCCCTGGTGTTCCAAAGAACATATTAAACAAGGGCAATGAGGTTAGGGTTAGGGAAAGGTTAAGGTTAGGGGTCAGGATGGGAGAGAGATTAAAATCAAGGGCAAGGGTGGGGGAGAGGTTGAGGGTTATGGTTAAGGGTGGAGAAGGGGTTAAGGGGGTTGGGGTGGAGATGGGGGAGAGAGGGTAGTGATAGGGATGCGGGAGAGGTTAAGGTAAGGAATAGGGGAGGGGGAGGTTAAGAATAAAAAAGGAATGGGGAGGGGTTAAGATTAGGGGCATGGGTAGGGGAGAGATGAAGGGTAATAATTGGGGGTGGAGATGGAGGAGAGAGGGTAGGGATGGGGAAAGTTTAAGGTTAGGAGGTTGTGGAGGGGGGATGGTTGGCTAAGGTTAGGGGTCAACGGGGGCCGGAGGAGGAGTGCTAATTGTTTTGTGTTCCTTTACAGCTCCAGGATTCCAGAGGTAAGTTTGTAAAGGTGAGTTTCTAGAAGTAAGTTTCCAGAGGTAAGATTCCTGAGGTAAGTTTCCAGCGAGTTGAACATAATCATGTGCTGGAGGTTGCAGGGAGTGCCCGCTGTGTCTACAGAAGGTTAAAGATAAGAATAGGGATGGGAAAGGTTAGGGCCGAATCCCAATTCACCCCTTAGCCCTTCCCCTCCGTTTTGCGCGTTCACGTGAAGGGGTAGGGGTGTCCCAATTCTCTTGTGATTGAGGGGTAGGGCCAAGTGCAAGGGCTACATGGCCCTCCAAACGGAGATTTTTCAGGGGCACACTACAAACCAAGGACTATGAGAAGTCTCCTAGAATGACCTGCGAATCAACTGGAAGATCATGGCGAACACCACACTACCATCCAAAGTGAACCACAAATGTAGTATTTTCTTTGTTAATAAAGATTTTAAAAATATTCTAACCGTGGTATTATCTTAGTTTAATGTCGTTTCAATGTATTATAGACCGTTTCTTTATAACAAGCATAACAAAAAACCGCTAATATGCCGATGTCTCTACTTCGCTAGTTAGTTACGTTACAACATTGTTTTTAGGCTGATTTGTGCATGACAGTCCCGCATTTTGATATATTTACATGTCGCATTTTCCCCCTTTGATGGCATATGACGCCCGAAATATAACTAAAGTCCAGCAGCGAAGTTGCTGCACTTGTTACGGCTCCTCTAATATCAGTGCAGACTACAGAGCACCGCTAACGCTATTCTGTCAAGAAGTGGTCTGGGGCCTCATTTATAAAGGTTGCTGCGCACAAAAAAGTGGTGTTAACGGGGGTGAAATGTGTGTAAGCATATTTTACCGCAAATGTAGCAATTATGCCAGCCGTCTTGGATTGCCTTATTGAAATGACCCCTCGTTATATAAGGTTTCCTTATACTGTTGGTGAGCAGGCCAACATCAAAATGCAATTTGCAGCAATGTTCGGTTTTCCAAATGTAATCGGAGCAATTGACTGCACTCATGTTGCGATAAAAGCACCAAATGAGAACGAGTTTGCATTTGTTAATCGCAAGCATTATCATTCGATAAACGTTCAAATCATTTGCAGTGCTGACATGCTCTTGACAAATGTAAATACTCGATGGCCTGGCTCAACCCACGACTCATTTATTTTGAAACACAGTAGTGTAGGAAGAAGACTTCAGGCTGGCGCTGTGCGTGATGGTTGGCTTCTTGGTAAGTGTTCTTTTTTCCTCCTAGAGAACGCAACAGTATTTATTCCCAATTGAGTGGTTACTAGATATTTTTAACATGCAATCATACAGGTGATAGTGGGTACCCTCTGTCCACTTGGCTCCTCACCACCTTTGCAAATGCACAGACTGCGGAAGAGAGGAGATACAACGAAGCGCATGGTCGAGCCCGTTCAGTGATTGAGCGCACCATCGGGCTCCTGAAGTCTCGGTGGACATGTCCAGATAAATCTGGTGGCATCCTGTTATATCGGCCTGAGAAGGTAAGCGAGCTCTTTATCCTCTTAAAAATCCCTCTTATTTTAGTTTGTGTGCTTTCACAGGGTTTGTGCTCTTAACTTTTATTTGTGAAGTCACTACCTAAAACCCATTTTTATACAAAGGCATTCTCTTAACACTGATTATTTTACTCATATGTAACTGTATAACTTTGAAACTGTTCAGTTTGTATACCTTTTTTATTTTGCACTTTGTTTGGAAACGTGCTGTATAAATAAAGTTGTTTATTATTATTATTATTAAAGCAGTACACATATCAAGTAACACATTTTTTATTTCGTGAATTTCATGGGTTAAATTATCTACAGAGGTAATTATGTCCCTCTGTGACGGCAGCACAGCATCAGTCAGGACGTGGCCACTTGCATGGCTGGGGCCTGGCCGACTGGACACCGTGGCCGAGCCGTGCGCACTGGAGACACCGCTGGGGCCTGGTGGTGCCCTCCTCACCTCTACCAGCCACACTTGACATTGCATCTAAATAAAATGGAATAAAATACTTAATGCATTTGGCTCGACTTATTTAAATACTGTGATTTTTGCCTATAATGTAGATAGTTTAACTTTGGTATTACAGAAGTTGGCTTACCGGTTTCTGCGGCATCCACAGCTGCATCCGTGTCCCCCTCTGCCTCTGGCACAACTCCAGACAAAAGGGTTTCCCCGATAATGCCTGCGATTCTTTGGTGGAGCTGGGAAGGTTGGCGTTCTCCCTGACCGCCACCAGTGGTACTAACGCTCTGACAATACGCGGCAATACGTTTTTTGGCCTCAATTTTAAGATCTGACCACTTCTTTTTTTATATCTGGAACAGTTCGCAGTGTGGAACCAACACTGTTCACTGCTTCCGCCACGTCTCCACTGCCTGCTTACGTTGGTTTGAGATGCCTCTACTGAGGCCCCCAAACAATACACCTTTACGGTGCTCAACCTCCGTAATCAGCACCTCTATCTCACACTCTGCAAATCTTGCCTTCCTCGTCATTGCCATCTATCCCTCATTGAGAGCCCGCCAAAGGCTGTTTAAAAATGCTGGCATATGCATGAGCTATTTAGCATTGGATTGGATTTATGGATGATTGTGGGTGGACACTGGGAGGAGTAGTGGGCGGACACTGGGAGGAGTACACGGCCGCACAATTCACCTCAGGTGGGTATTTATAAAGAGAAGACTGCGTACAGGTGTGCGCCACACGGTTTTATAAATCTGAAATTTTTCTTGCGTTAGTGGATTCTGAGGTTTGTGCAGACGCAATGTTCTACGCAATGTTCTACGCAAAGTTTTATAAATGAGGCCCCTGGTAATGAAGCAGTGGTCTTTTTTATTTGATGACTTGTTTGATCGATTAGTAGCATGAAATGTATAAATTGTGAACGAATCGTGAGCATCCATGCTTTTCTATCTCCATCAGATGAACGCCAAATGTCACTGTGATAATATCATTATTGCCATAGTAATCTCCGATAACAAACTCGTCCCGTCTGTTTACGTAAACGTCATCGATGACGTATCAGGGTCTTGAAGGGTTGTCCCATTTCTTAGGGAGAGATTTCTACCACTACCCCTTGTGACTCTGTTCCGAGGGCCAAGCCGAAGCCGTAGGGGTGAAAATGAGAATTGGGATTCGGCCTTAGTCTTCCTTATTTTTTGCATGTTAATTGTTAGCCCAAACATTTGAGCACTCTTTATTACCCCTGCACTTATTTGCCTTTATTTTTGTGTGTTTGTCCTAAGTAGGGCACCTCGTCCGAGCAGCTCACACACTCAAATACAGGGTATTTGGCATTTTATCTACAAAAAAAAAATCTTGATAACCAAAGGATATGAAGGAAAAAGGCACGGCACAAGTAATAACCTCAATCTAACCCTCTATCCCTTACCCCCCTTACCTACCTTTTACTCTTTCCCCCCTCTTCTCTTAACCTCCTTCTCTGACCTCCAATAATATCTCACCTTTTATCAATTCCTCCAACATCCTCTAGGTGTCACTCAATCAGACCTTACTTTGCCTCCCTTATGTTTGCCTGTAAAGTAGAAAACGTGTGTACGCTCTGGTCCTTCCAGGTCCTTTTCCTGGGTGGTTGTTGGCCTTCACAATAAGAGGCCCATCCTCTCGTTTGAGTTGGTTACGGTTAGCTTGTTGCATTCCACTTTTTTGGTTTCTGGCGTGAATGTGGTTCTTTTGGGCTGCCCCCTATATACAACTCTGTAAAATAAGAAATTTGAAGTTATTATTTGTGCCAGAGCCTTTCCTTGACATCCTTTGGATGTCATGAGTTCCCTATCCTAACCCTAATGCTTCCTAATAATTAATAAAAAAAATAATTTCCTGGAAGGTGTATTTAAACTCTAAACCAAATCATTTTCATTGGATCATAGACAACCAATCGGGAATGTGATTGGCATATTCTCCTTTTTGGAATTGAGTTTGTATCAAAGTTCACTGCTGTTAATCTGCGGGTCGGGTCATAAAAAATAACATTCTGATTAATAGCGGATGGGTGAAATAATACATCATCAATGAGGGAAATATTAATTAAATGAAACTCTTTTACCTGCAGCGATCCCACCACAGCAGAAACAATTAGTGCGTCACCTGCACGTGGGGTTACCTGCGTCAGTGATTTCAATCCAGTCCTGAGTGCATATAGTGCTAATTTTTCACCACTCTGCTCTGTTGTAACTTTATTGATTTAAATCTCCAAACACACAGACGCGATTGGTCAGGATCTAATGTTAATTCATGTTCTGTGTTCTTCTACACATCCAAAAAGTCACACAAACACAGCACATGTTCATGCAGTGAAATTGTTTGGAGTAAAGCAGCCGTCCTCCTGATAAATCCTGATCTCCATCAGAGTTGTCTAAAACATTTTATTTCAGAAGCTAAAAGTTTAATTCTGATTCCCATGAGACTTGAGTTTACAACCCTAACCCTACAGTTTTTAGTTTTGCTGTATGCTATGAATACTCCTCCACATATCACAATGGCTGTCACAGAGGGTAAAAAGCCTCAGGCTATAGGAGCATGATGATAGATTGATTGCAGTACCTGGTGAACTTGTATGTACTCTGGTATGTACAGTATGTTGAATAAAATGTTTAACTAAAGATTCAGAGTCAAGTTAAGTCAGGATTTACTTAAGTATATTTATTAACAACAGTGCTCCATTAGATCTATCAACATTGTTAGTTTTTTATTCAACAATAACTTACGCATTCAATCGATCAGCAATTTGTTTCCAAGCTTTCTTTCCCTTTAGGGCAGTCGTATTTCCCTTTTTAGTTATAATATGCCTGAGTTCTCCACTAAAAGTTGCTGCTCAGTGGCCGTGAACATTGCGTTTCTATCTTTGTACAACTGTGCACACGCAATTATCTGGATTGCTTGAGCCTGGCTTGGATTAGCCAGATCACGGTAGCTTGACTTCGGCTTTGTGGAACCGCTTTAGCCCGGATTGACTTGTTAGGTAAACCAGGCTTGCATCACCGCTTTTCTAAACCTGCTTTGGGGAAGAGGCCCCAGACTTCATATGCTAATGAGGTGGGTGGGACCGTTCCTGCTGACCATGTCGACTGCGGTGGTGTGAAGGATGGCCCACCTGGATTCACACCTCGCACTGCAAGGCAGCTCCGAACCCGAGGAAGGATGTGGACTCCACCAGGAGGCAACCCAGTCTGGTACCTACTGTTCCTGCTGATGGGACCAGGAGTCCTGTAGCTGGTATGGAGTCTGGAGTATCCAGACTTACCACAGTGCGTGAGCTCACCTACTCCCAACACCAACATGCACACTGATCCTGCACCCCCACCCAATACTCAATACTCAACACTTGCTGTGCTTTTCTGTGCTTTTTTCACTCTACAGCTAAATACTTCCACTCTGTGGAATATGAATGACTATCAATTACTGTGTGGCCAGGTTCAGCTCCAACTCCATCATCAAGTTTGCCGATGACACAGTGGTGGTGGGCCTGATGTCCGACAACGACGAGAAGGCCTACCTGGAGGAAATTGCTGATCTGTCACTCTGGTGCCAGGACAACAGCCTCCTCTTGAATGTCACCAAAACTAAGGAGCTGATTGTGGACTTTAGGAGGACACAACAACAGAGGACGTACTCACCACTGTGGATTAATGGGACTACTGTGGAGAGGGTGAGCAGGTATAAATACCTGGGAGTCCACATCACTGAGGATCTGTCATGGTCCACACACACAGACACTCTGGTGAGAAAGGCAAGGCAGTGCCTTTACCACCTCAGGCAGCTGAGGAAATTCAAAGTCTCCCGGAGGATCCTTCAGTCTGTAGAGAGCATCCTGACTGGAAGCATCACTGCCTGGTTTGGCAACAGCTCCGCTCTGGACACGAAAGCTCTGCAGAGAGTAGTGTGTTCGGCTGAACTACACTCCCCACCCTGCAGGACTTGTACACCAGGAGGTGCAGAACCAGAGCCTGCAGGATCATGAAGGATCCTCACCACCCCAACAACAGACTGTTTCAGCTGCTGCGGTCAGGCAAGCGCCTCCATAGTCACGCTGCCAAAACAGAGAGACTGAGACGGAGTTTCTTTCCTCAGGCCATCAGGACTGTGACCTCTGACCTCACCAAGACCCACACACTGCCCCTCTTATACACACACACACACACACACACTTAGGCAACAACTACACATCATTTATATTATATTACATATACACAAATTCCTCATATTGTACTATATTCTGACAATATTTTTTATTGTAAATACTGTGTACTGTTGCCCTTTGCACATTCCTGTTGAGCATTGCCACTTTCCATTTCACTGCACACCCTGTGTGTGTATGTGACAAATAAAGTTCTTGAATCTTGAATGAGTTATCCATGAGTAATATGAGTAATTAATGGGTTATCCATATAGAATTTCCTTGCCCATAACCCAATGTGATACTTGTCATATTTCCCAAAGTACTAACTACTTTCAACTCCTGTGAATAAAGTCTGTTTGCTGTAGGATGTTGTCCTAGAAAGAACAAAAAGGGGGAATGTGGAAGTAAAATACTTTACCTAATACCTTAATGCACTGCATAACGTGAAATAGTAGTAGAGATAGTACACATACACCATATGGCCAAACGTCAGTGGACCCCCGACTAGTTATTGAGTTCAGGTGTTCCTCAGGGTTTGGGCTTGGCTCCTTAGTTCCAGTGAAGGTAATCTTAATGCTACAGGATACCAAGACATTTTAGCCAATTGGGCTCTTCCAACTTTGTGGCAACAGGGAAGGCCCTTTGCTGGTCCAGCATGACTGAGCCCCTGTGCACAAAGCCAGGTCCATAAAGACATGGTTAGACCAGTTTGGTGTGGAGGAACTGGACTGGCCTGTACAGAGCCCTGACCTCAACCCCACTGGACCTTTGGGAGGAATCAGAACGCCGATGGCGAGCCAGGCCTTCTCTCCAACATCACTGCCTGACCTCACTAATCCCCTCAGACACTCCAACAGCTTGTGGAAATCCTTCCAGAAGAGTGGGGGGGTCCAACTCCATATTGATGTCCATGGTTTTAGAATGGGATGACCAGCAAGCTCAAATAGGAGTGATGGTCAGGTGTCCACTGACTTTTGGCCATGTAGTGTATATGTATCAGTAGTAGTAGCTGATGCCATACATATATGCCATGCTGTTTCTGGTTCTCACCAGATACTGATGCCACCTGGGAGACGACCTCAGACGACCTCTCCCACCACCTTGTTTTTATGACCTGAGGGAAACCGAAAGGGGTTCCTGTGTAACTTGTAGGTATGAAGATCCTGGTTTAGAGAAATGTTGTATGCTGATTTCTCTCCATGCTGCAATTTGATTAAATGATCACTCTACTTATACAACTTGCATTTGACTTCTTTGACAAATTTCCATGACACCACATTATCATTATCTTATTTCGTTTGACTGAACGCTCATTGCATTTTCTACCTTAAAGGCTTAAAGGCTTAAGCATAGTTAGGATACATCAATATTTACAACTCGTGCATTTGTCCCCCCCAATAAAAACATGAAAGACACAAAAGAGGACAGAAGAGTAAATCATGCCTATAGACTCACACAGAAACACAACACACAGAAACACACAACACACACAGAAACAACACTCAGAGGGTTCAAGGGGGTGAGGGACTGGACCATGGTCTGGAGGTATTGATCCTCTAGAGGGAGCTCTTTACAGGGTTAGTGTTGCTGATGCTGATGTGTACTGTCTGTGGACACCAGAATAAAAAATGATGATCACTCTGGTGTGTGTGTGTGTGTGTGTGTTCAAGACCATTGCTAGTTAACTTTACATGCAGCTCCACTGGTTGTCATGGTAACCACTTTCAGACATCTTGGTTGCCATGGTGATTGAAAGGGAAAATAGAACATCATCCTGAATACACACATACACACACACACACCAAATCCACAGATTCAGCAAATCCATAGGCAGGCAGCTAGAAACACAGACAGGCAGACAGACAGGCAGATAACTAGATAGACAGACAGGCAGGCAGCTAGAAAGACAGACAGGTAGACAGACAGGCAGATAGCTAGACAGGCAGACAGACAGGCAGATAGCTAGACAGACATACAGACAGCTAGACAGGCAGACAGACAGACAGACAGACAGACAGATAGTTAGACAGACAGACAGACTGACAGACATAATTAATGACGCTAATCATCATGTTTCCTTCTCTGTGGGTCATGCGACCGGAAGTCGGTAAGGTGGAGTAGAATATCGCTGACAATTCATTGCTCGCTCGCTCGCTCTCTCTCTCTCTCTCTCTCTCTCTCTCTCTCCCCCCAGTGGATGCCCTGTTAGTTTGCTGTTTATGCCTCTATCCCCCTCTCCTCTCCTCTATTTTCCTCTCCTGCTCTCCACCTCTTCTTTTCCGCTCCTCTCCTCCTCCTCCTCCTCTCCTCCGCTCCACAGCGATGCCCGGGCCAGGCCACGCGGGCCTCGGTGCTCTGTCTGTGGGCTGTAAATGATAAACAGGTCGGTCCATCATGGTGCAGAAGTCTCGGAACGGCGGGGTGTTCCCCGGAGCCCAGGCCGACCAGAAGAAACTGAAGGTCGGCTTCGTGGGTCTGGAGGCCGGGGGGACGGAGTCCAGCAGAGACGGAGCTCTGCTCATAGCAGGTAGGAGACAGAAACCAATGAAACAGCGGAGCAGAAACCAACCGTACCGCTACTAATGAGACGGATATTAATTATCGCTGTTGATTAATGGAAATTAAATGTTAACTTATTATTGAGTGTGTGTGTGTGTGTGTGTGTGTGGGGGGGGGGGGGGGTGTTGTTGTGCCGGTGATGTAGCCTAGCCTTTATACATATACACATAAATATCAACGTAGATGGAAATGTACATTTACGTGTAAAATCAAATTGTTAATGTAAAATTGTAAAGTATAATGTAGGCCTAAATATAAATATGAATTACCTAAATATTGAATATAAATATATAGTTTCAGGAGATGGTTTGGGTCTTAAGCTTCAGCACAGCAGCATGTAAATGTTAATATAGCTACAGTCAATATAAAAATAAAGTTGTTATTCCAGGAGGTTAGGGGAGCTCTCATTGATAGAATATCCACGAGTAAAAATAAAATATAAATATCAATATAAATAGCTATGAATATAAATATCAATGGTTCAGGTGATAAGGAGGGCCCTTGCTGACAGTGTATAAAAATAAATATAGATATAAATGTTTATATTTCAGGTGGTGAGGAAGGTCCTCGGCGGCTGCGCAGCAGTGTTTCTGGGGGGAAGAAACCTCCAAAGCGAAATGCCCTCTACAGGCGACTACAGAACTTCCTGTACAATGTTCTGGAAAGACCAAGGGGCTGGGCCTTCATCTACCACGCATATGTGTAAGTCTGTCTGTCTGTCTGCTAATAATTTTAATTATAGTAGGGTTAATGGTTGAATGAAATTAGAATGGTATTTTCAATTCCCATGGTGTTTTTTAGCATATTCGTGTAAATCTAACTAAGGTTGTAAGTCTTAAAAAAAACTTTAAATATTGGTATACAATGTAGGCTTGCTCTGTCATACGAGCTTCGTCTGCCACTGGCATCAAAAGCACATTTAGCCTACTGGTGATGTGATGCTAGCATCGCCTCTCATGGCCCAACAAGTCACAGACTCAGAGGTCAGTTAGTTAGTTAGTTATGCTGGTTATTGCCTGTGAGAATAAATAGATTGGGGAGTCTACCAATGTCAACCAGGCCAAAATCTGCAATCACTGAGATTGTGTTTAAGATGCTTAAAAGCACTACTTTTTATAGAGTGAGATTTGTGATAAAATATTGCATAAATGGGGAAGAAACCTGAATCAGTCAAAGGTGCACACAGGGCATTGCGATTTTTGTGGTAATTTTGTGGCGAGGGGTGCGGGACGGACCTGCACCACAATTGGAAATGGGGTTGGATCAGGCAGAAGACATAATCAGCAGGTGTAGTGAGCCGATAACCAATTAAATCACCTATTTTCCTTCCCTTTAAAAGCAGTGCGTTGTGTGCCACAGCACTCCGACAGTTTGGTGATGGAACAGAACGAGTGGCTACGCCACAAAAGCTTCTCCAAACAGGAAACTGATGTCCTTGTGCTGCAGAATGGCCACAAGTGAATATACAGCCTTGTTAACCAATCAGGGAGCCTTTTATGAAGAAAAAGCTTTCATAGAGATATTGAAATTCTCTTCAATGTTGTTCTCTGTGTGTCACGGACATACTGACAGTTCTATTTTGGATGGTGATCATTCACACGACAGCCACGTGGATATAATTAGAATGAAAAATGTGTCTTATTTTTTCCTGCTTGAGAGATTTATATTAAAATCAAATCAGCCAAAATATCCACAAAACAGATTGGTAAGTTTTAGAACAGGAGCTGTTCATGCTGCACTGCTTGGTAAAGCCATGAAAATATCATTGAAGCTGCCTGCACTTTGTGCCATGTGCCTTTGACCTGGTCTGCGCAGGTGGGTGGGGCAAATCCCTGTAATACATGACCAGTTAATTCTGATGTTGTTATTATTGTATGAGTAATCAAACATCATATTAAGAGTTTGGCCATCAAAACTTAATGTACCTTTAGTTTTTTGCATTGCAGAAGAAGAAGCAATTACATTATATTTACAATTGTTAAATTTACCAACATCTTTACTCAATAAATGGGATTCCTGTGTGGTGGAAATCTTAAAACTCCAACCTAGGTTTGTCAACCTTCATGTCAATCTTCAACAGACACAAGAACAATTTGGTTAGTAGATTTAATACGTATACAGAGAGAAGGAATCCACAAGCATCAATGATGTTGTGCTGGCAAATGTTCTCTGACATAAACACATCACATGGAAGCTTATATAGTTCTAAACTAACTACACTAAAACAATGAAAAGGGAAAAGAAGTCAAAAGTGAGGTAGGACATCACCTTAAGACTGACCCAAGAACAGGAGATAATAAAACAATTAAAAGATCACTCTCAGAGAACCAATCTCATGGAAGCATGTGGTTTCTGTATATTATTCTACACCTGTATCGAGGCCAAGTCACTGTTTTTCTGCTAAAGAAATCTAGACAGGATGTCCTCTTAGTGGGAGAATTAATTCCTTGGGTGTTCCAAGCCAAAAAAGAAGCTTAGTCATAGGTATCAAATACAAAAACAAAGAAACAGAATCTGGTCAAGAAAACAAGCCCCGAGCATAGATCACTCAGCATCCCTCCCCTCCACCCATTAAAGCAAATAGCCCTTGACAACAAGACAATAGACAATATAGACAAAAAACAGCATATAATGTGCCCAGAAATTAAAAAAATTAAAACTGCTTAACAGTAGGCAGACTGATTGGTTGGTCTGTTGATGTCTGAAGTTAGTTTTCAAATCTGGTGTCATGATCTAAATCTTCCCCCTGGAAACACAGATCACTTTTCTGTAACCTGAAACTCCAGCAGAACTACAGGAGTCAGCAGTCCCCCCTGTTCCCCACCTCCTCTCCTCTTCTCCTCTGCCCCCCCTCCATCTCTTCTCCTGTCCTCTCTCCTTGACCAGGATGAGGGAGTCTGTCTGTCTGTCTGTCTGTCTGTCTGACAGCTTGGTGAATTAGCCACAGTGAGAGCATAGATCATAGAGTAAGTCAGAGGATAGGGCAGAGGTTAGGAACAGCCTGTGCAGCCTTCCTCATCCTCCCCCAGTGTCCTTCAGCCTCCCAAGACTCCCCCAGCCTTCCTCATCCTCCCCCAGTCTCCTTCAGCCTCCCAAGACTCCCCCAGCCTCCCAAGGGAGTAACACATAAAATTAACCCGGGGACAAAGAAGCAAGGAGAACAGAAGTATAAGAACAAACCGAGAATGTATTAACAACTTAAATAAAGGTTGATAAGAGACCTCAAAACACCAACTGAAAGCTACTTTCAGAAGACATAATCAGCAGGTGTGGTGAGCCGTGAACCAATTAAATCACTCCTTTTCCTTCCCTTTAAAAGCAGTGCGTTGTGTGCCACGGCACTCTGACAGTTTGGTGATGGAACAGAACGAGTGGCTACGCCACAAAAGCTACTTTCCAAAAGAGGAAAGCGATAAATGAAACAACAAGTTAACAGTTCAATGAAACTAAGGCTAAACACAACACTGGGTTCAATTCCCACCTGGGGTGCTGTTGGCTCCTAGGTAGGTTATCTCCAGGGCCTTTCTGTGTGGAGTTTGCATGTTCTCCCTGTGCTCACATGGGTCTCCTCCTATAAAGAACCCATCTAAAAACATGCAACTTCCTGTCCTGTCCCTGACCACGACGAGGACCTACACCTGGAGTTGGTCCCCGGGCGCCGAAGGAAAAAAGGGCTGCCCACTGATCCTGGCTGCCCCTGGAGGAAGGACGGCAAGGATGGGAAAATGCAGAAGTCAAATTCATTAGGACACCCTACCTGCATGTGTGTGTTGTGTGTGTTTGTGCACCCACAATGTAATAAATTAATCCTCTTAAAAAAACGCTAATAAACACACTCCCCCCAAAAGGGAGCCAAAGTTACCGACCCCGGTAAGTAAGTGAGAGTAAGTGACTCAACTCATGCAATCACTACAGCAGTAGGAAGGGGAAGGGCGGTAATCTGGGGAGGGACACCACACCACCACAGCTGTCAGTCTGATGTTCATCAGGTTTCTTCTTCCTCTTACATTTTCTGTCATTAACACGAATGGATAACTCTGTCTTTCTCTCTCTGTCTCACTCTCTAGTTTCCTGCTGGTTTTCTCTTGCCTGGTGCTATCTGTCTTCTCCACCATTAAGGAGTATGAGAAGAGCTCTGAGGATGCCCTTTATATTCTGGTAATATTTCTACTACTACTAATACTACCACTACTGCTGGTGCTACTGTGACTACAACTAGGTTATAGAACAATACACAAAATAATAAAACAATAAAACACAGAAAACACTTAATACATAATTAATAATAACAGGCAATCAGAGTAGATGGACCTACCTGGCTGTAGTCTGACAATAAGTGGCTGATACATTCATTTCAGAACTACAGTATAATCATCAAACTATTCCGCTTATTGGCCAGATACAAGTGGTATTCTAACAGGAACTAGTGACCATCATTTTGTTTGGGATGGAGTACATACCTTTTCCAATCCACCAGTAGGTTTTCGCTTTGAGTCTTTAGTACAGTATGGAAACCTTCTCCTCCCTATTCAATGTGGTTGTCTAGGAGAGAACAAACTTCTCATGTATTTGAGCAAAGAGAAGTACTTACAGTTTGAGATGGACTGTGTGCTTGACGGACAGCTGTTCATTTCATCATCTGCTTCAACCGGCTCTGACTATAGCATTGTTTGGACGTGATGCATCCTTGGCTGGCAAATCCGTTCTTGCATTCTTTTGTTTTGGAATCATGCTTTGGCTGTTAGATATTACGTAAAATTCATCATGGAGGACAAGAGAATGCACAGGAATGCAAATTGGGAAAGGGTCTCTCTGGACTTCCAGAGTAGGGAACAGGAAGTAGGACTCCAGGAGGAACACAGTAGAATGGAATGTAGCCATGGTTTAATTTAAACAGGAGGTTGTTGTGTTGTAACAGGAAGTTGTGTTGCATTAACAGGAAGTGGTAACTATTGTGGTGTTCGGTGTGGAGTACATGGTGAGGATTTGGGCTGCAGGTTGCTGTTGTCGCTACAGAGGATGGAGAGGACGGCTGAAATTCGCAAGAAAACCTTTCTGTGTTATAGGTGAGTGTCTCTCTCTATGTCTCTCTTTTACTCTGTGTGTGTGTGTGTATGTATGTGTGTGTCAGTACCTCTATATGAGTAGGATCTGGGTTGCTGTGTATTCAGCTGCCATACCAGACCCTCCACTGCCCATTGACTATCACTCTTTCTATGTTTATACAACTCATAAAAATGAACCATCAATAATAGAGCTCAGATTGGATATACATTTATACAATATTCTTCATCTAGCAATGTTGCCCCGGTCCATTAATGTGTGATAACAATCAACAAGTTTTGCAGATAATATTGCACACTGAATTTTCTCACCACATTGATAGGGAAGCTTTAAAGCAAGATGGTTGAACTCTGGGTATATTTTGTTCATCTTCTCAAAATAAGACTCCCTTACTTCTTTCTGTCTCTCAGTGGAACAAGAAGTGAGATTGTGTCTGTATTGTTATCCCTGGTTATCCCTTCTCTATGTTCAACTTTTGGCACTGAAGAGCTTTATAATGATAAGAGTTGGGGTTGCCTATTGGAGTTGTTTGTAAAATTTGAGACTGTAGACAGTATTGCAGTAAGACTCAACTCAGCATCCTCCCAGCTGACAGAGACTGAGGCCATTTGGATTGGAAGCCTTGTAGAGTGCTCAGTGGTAAACCTCGGTAGCTGTTGAAAGAATGGGAAGCATTGTCCAGGATGGAATTCAGCTTCAGCCCCAACCTCCCCTCTGCCACCACCCCCAGGCTTAGCCCAACAACAGAGCTGGCCTTCACCAGCTTGTTGAGCCTACTGCTCCTCCTCTAGTCCACCAGCAGCTCCTTAGTCTTACTGACATTGAGCTGCAGGTGGTTCTCCTTGCACCCCCCCCCAAAGCTCTCCACCAGACTCATCTAAGCTCTGCTATGCTCATCCTCCTTGTCCTTACTGATGCACCCCACAATAGAGGAGTCATCTGAGAACTTCTGGATATGACATGAGCCAGAGTTTTATCTGAAGCCTGAATTCTGAATCCATCCATAGTCAACTGGAAATCTAATTGGTTTTGGTTGTCTTTGATGATCAATTCCACTTGTTTAAATTTGTCTGGGATAATGTCAGCTTCCACCGTAACAGTTTTTTCTGTTTAATGTGTTGTACTGTGTTGTGTGACCATTGCAGGAAAAATAAAATTGATTTTTCTCACATTACATGTGAAGTGCTCTTTTACTTTCCAAAGTGGACTCTTGAAATGACCATATGAAGAGTATTCACTTTGATACACAATAGCAGTCAGTTAGCTTCAGTTAGCTTCAGTAGGCGTTCAGAGTCATTGAAAACATGTAGGACAAGGCAAGAACACACTTCCAGAGTCCACTGTCATGACAACACATCTAAACATTTTGACCACCTTGGTTTTACACCATTCAGTCATTTTGGTGGCAATGACTTTTTCATTGACACAATAACTTCATTTTGACACATGAATTAAAGGTTTTGGGTGAGTTACAGCCATTTGCAGGTTAACTAAAGTGTTTTGCTGCACGTATGAGCTGTTTTGGGAAATTAATCTTTAGTGCTGAGAACCTTTTAAAAGTTTCGAGAAATGTGCCAAAGCAATTGAGAAAAACTGTAATAGACTGCAAAAGACTAATATCCACATATTGTTTCTCCTTTATTTTCATCTCCACTCATCTCATCATCTCAGACCATGCTGCCTTACCACATAGATAGATACAGTGCCGTGAAAAAGTATTTGCCCCCTTCCTGATTTCTGATTTTTTTGCATATTTATCACACACAAAGGTTTCAGATCATCAAACCAATTTTAATATCACACAAGGACAACCCAAGTAAATACAAAATGCAGTTTCTAAATGATGATTTCATTTTTTAAGGCAAAAATAAAATACAAACCTATCTGGCCCTATGTGAAAAAGTAATTGCCCCCTGAACCTAATAACTGGTTGTGCCACCCTTGGCAGCAATAACTGAAATCAAGCGTTTGCAATAATTGGTGATGAGTCTTTCACATTGCTGTGGAGGAATTTTGGCCCACTCTTCTTTGCAGAATTGTTTCAACTCAGCCATATTGGAGGGTTTTCTAGCATGAACTGCCCGTTTAAGGTCACACCACAGCATCTCAATTGGATTTCAGTCCGGACTTTGACTTGGCCACTCCAAAACCTTAATTTTGTTTTTTTTGAGCCATTCAGAGGTGGACTTGCTGGTATGTTTCGGGTCGTTGTCCTGCTGCATAATCCAAGAGCGCTTGAGCTTGAGGGCACAAACTGATGGCCGGACGTTCTCCTTCCGGATTTTCTGGTAGACAGCAGAATTCATTGTTCCATCAATCACAGCAAGTTGTCCTGGTCCTGAAGCAGCAAAGCAGCCCCAGACCATCACACTGCCACCACCATGCTTCACTGTTGGCATGATGTTCTTTTTATCAAATGCTGTGCCATTTTTACGCCAGATGTAACGGGCCGCACACCTTCCAAAAAGTTCAACTTTTGTCTCGTCAGTCCACAGAATGTTTTTCCAAAAGTCTTGGGGATCATCAAGATGTTTCTTGGCAAATGTGAGACGAGCCTTTGTGTTCTTTTTTGACAGCAGTGGTTTTCGCCTTGGAACTCTCCCATGGATGCCATTTTTGGCCAGTGTCTTTCTTATGGTAGAGTCGTGAACACTGACCTTAACTGAGGCCAGCGAGGCCTGCAGTTCTTTGGATGTTGTTCTAGGTTCTTTTGTGACCTCCTGGATGAGTCGTCGTCGCACTCTTGGAGTAATTTTAGTTGGTCGACCACTCCTGGGAAGGTTCGCCACTGTTCCCAGTTTTCTCCATTTGTGGATTATGGCTCTGACCGTGGTTCACTGGAGCCCCAGAGCCTTGGAAATGGCTTTGTAACCTTTTCCAGACTGATAGATTTCAATCACTTTTTTTCTCATTTGTTCTTGAATTTCTTTGGATCGTGGCATGATGCGTTTGTTTTTGAGATCTTGTAGCCTACTTCACTTTGTCTGACAGGTTCTATTGAAGTGATTTCTTGATTCAACAAATGTGGTGGTAATCAGGCCTGGATGTGGCCAGTGAAATTGAACTCAGCTTTCCCAAAACTGTGGTTAATCACAGTTAATTTGTGATTTAACAAGGGGGGGTAATTACTTTTTCACATAGGGCCAGATAGGTTTGTATTTTTTTTCCCCCTTGGTAAATAAAATCATCATTTAGAAACTGCATTTTGTATTTACTTGGGTTGTCTTTGTGTGATATTAAAATTGGTTTGATGATCTGAAACCTTTGTGTGTGATAAATATGCAAAAAAATCAGAAATCAGGAAGGGGGCAAAT
Source organism: Hoplostethus mediterraneus (assembly GCA_034670385.1). Taxonomy (NCBI): domain Eukaryota; kingdom Metazoa; phylum Chordata; class Actinopteri; order Trachichthyiformes; family Trachichthyidae; genus Hoplostethus; species Hoplostethus mediterraneus. The sequence goes on from JAXDDW010000101.1 coordinate 38,662, forward strand.
ACTTTTTCACGGCACTGTAGAAGAGAAGGCACACAGCCAACACACAGTGGCACCCTGGGGGAAAAGCCGGGTGCCACAAGTCCAATCTGAGGGCACACTCATGGCACAGATCACACTCAACAAGAACAGACAACAACCTTTACTGCATCTACAACACCAAATCATACATGCAGAGTCCACTTTTTATGTCTGTCACGCAATCAGCTCCCACCTGGCTGATTAAGGTCCCTCCTGTCAAGAGGTCATCCTAGGCTGGTATCAAATTCCCCAGCTTGGGATTAATAAAGTACATCTATCTATCTATCTATCTATCTAAAGTCTAAGCTAATGTAACAAGATTGTGTTGAACAAAATCAAAAGCGTCATAAAATTGTGAGTATAGAATCATATGACTTTTTTTTTGGTTGGTCATACTGAACAGCTTGGTGGGCTCTGGTTGTGACATTTGTCTTTTTGAGTAAGATAATAATTTGGTTGTGGTCTGAGTAAGGGGTTAGGGGCTTGACTCAATGGACAGAAAGAGAATGGATCATGTAATCTACAGTGCTGGGGCCAAAGGTTGAACAACAAGTGAACTTTCCCAAAGAGTCAACCATTAATGATTTAGAGAATCAGTTCCCTCCCATTCCTGTTAATGACAGCATCATAGTTATTTCTGGGAGGGAGATGTAGATGTCTTAACCTGACCTAACCTAACCACTTAGGACACATTGGACACGTTGTCACATAGAAAAGCACGCTATGTTGGTGCAGTGAATTACATTTCTTTTCAAGTTTAAATACTATAATATAACATGAAAAATATTCTTTTATTGAAAACACTAGTCTGTCCGTCTGTCTGTCTGTCTATCTGTCTACCTGTCTCTCTGTAGATATTATGGTGTTGATAGCATCCATATCAGTGTTGGCGGCGGGGACTCAGGGGAATGTTTTCGCTACATCGGCGATCCGATCACTTCGCTTCCTGCAGATTCTCCGGATGATCCGAATGGACCGTCGAGGAGGAACGTGGAAACTACTGGGATCAGTAGTCTACGCCCACAGCAAGGTAAACTGGTTAACGAGTTAACTAACTAATACCTATGAACAACTGGAATGAGTGGTCTACCCGCACAGCAAGGTAGCCTGGTTAAGTAGTTAACTAACTAATACCTGGAAACTACTGGGACTAGTGGTCCACTGAAATAATTAGCAGGTGAGGTACAACAACAGAGCGCCGCTTGCACACACATCAACTTGACATATCAATCAAATTCACAACACCCCCCCATGAACAACTGTTCATCTAAACCTCCAAAGGATAAATCATCTGAATTGGTCTCCTCGACACAGTCCCTGAGGTAGTGCGAACAGTACATGACCGCACATGGCCATCACGGCCTGGAAACAGTTCCTCAATCTTCCATAGCTTCCAGGACTGTCTTGGTGTGTTGTCCTCTCCAATGAGTGTAACATCCCCCACCTTCAGCAGGGTGGGCTGCGGTGTGTCACATCGATGAGCTGACTTCATGTCCAACAAATAGTCTCTCCGCCAGCTATTCCAGAATCTGGTCAAGAGTCTCTGTCTATATCCCATTTTTTTGATTTCTCCAGTGCTTTTAACACCATTCAGCCCATACTCCTGGGAGATAAGCTTCGGACAATGCAGGTGGATGGCCCCTTGTTGACCTGGATCATACTACCTGACTGGCAGACCACAGTATGTGAGGCTGCAGGGCTGCGTGTCAGATCTGGTGGTCAGTAGTACAGGGGCCTCCAGGGGACTGTACTGGCTTCCTTCCTGCTCACCCTATACACATCCGACTTTAGGTATGACACTGAGTCATGCCACTTGCAAAAGTTCTCAGACGACTCTGCAATTGTTGGATGTGTTGGGGGGGCCAGGAAGGGAGTACAGAGGACTGGTTGCTGACTTTGTTGAGTGGTGAAACCAGAACCATCTGCAGCTCAACATGGGTAAAACCAGTGGTGTAGTGCTACACCACTGCTAGTGGTGTAAGTGCCGGAGCGCAGTATTGTATGACGTCACCATCACAGGAAATAAAGGTAGCCAATTAGTCTACTAGGTGGCAGGCAGCAGAAAGTGAATACAATGTATCGCTTCAACGCTCAAACGCAACACAGAACACTACACTGGAATTGAAACAAAGTAAAAAGATGGGACAGACACGTGTCTTCAATAACTCGCATGCTTTATTATATCAAAACCGTAAATACAAGCACACGGCTCATTGTTAACTTAGCTATAGAAAAGTGAAATTAACAATTACAATTACAAAAACAATTAGGCATATGAAGCATTTTAAAACAAGGACACGTTTTTAAAAAGTTTGAAGAAATGCAATCAGCTAAATCCCAAAAACGCAAAACATGCCAACAGTGCATTGTTAGAATAATGAGAATTATAATCCGTATTTAAAAGTCTAATCAAGTCAACACACGGACGGACGGTGGTCACAGATGCAGACGATTTGATCGCCGTAGTGGGTCAGATAAGTCAAGACGGAAGGGCGCAGGATTGGACATGGACGTGGTGATGTATAGACCAGCCTGGGCGCCATAAAACAGAGTCGGCAACGTCGCTCTGAAGGAGGAGAGAGAGAGGAGGAGAGAACGCGAGAGAAAAAGAGGGGACGTTTGGTGCCGCAGACACCAACAGGATAGACAAACTGCTGAGGAAGGCGGGGTCTGTCCTGGGGGCCAGCCTGGACCCAGTGAAGGTGCTGGCTGAGAGGAGTCAAATATCTCTCACCTGCATTACGACACTCTGTCAAGGCAGAGGAGCACGTTGGACAGGGACTGAATCTCTGTCACTCTGTTTGCGACAAACTGTTTCCACTTCTGAGCAGAACTTCTTATCCAATGCAGCACCATCATTGAGTCTGTCCACAGTCTGAGTTGTGTTTTGCCCATTGGCAGTGCTTTCATAAGGCTGCTTCCCCGCCTGGCTCCAATTACAGCTCCCATAAGCTCCAGGGGAGGTAACGTCATTCTTTTAAGCGGGGCCACTCTGGACTTGGATGTGACCGGGCTTGTGGTCATTTCTCCTTCACTTGCGATGAAGTCATCTACATGGTTCTTATAGCCTCTAACACTTGCAGATGTTCTGACTGATATTGGTTCAGGTGATTCCTGATGGTGGTGGCGAGTAAGAATGGGCTTGGTGAAGCTCCAAACACCACTCTGGTCATTCTCAGCACGCGCATCTTCTCATCATTGTCTTCTGTTGGTGGGCCGGTGAGCCATAAAACCTCACAGCATCTCTGTCTCGTTCTGACAGTGATATCTGCAGAATTGCTTTCCTGATGTTTGACATGTATGCCATGCCATGCTTTCGGAACTTAATTAAGATGCTCAGCAAATCTGGATTTTATGTTTTCTCACTTGTGATTCCAAATGACTCAAGCTCCCAGAATGCATGCAGCTGCTTGTCCAACTATATGTCTTCACTTAGCTGGACCTGCATACATGTTTCCGTCATGCTCGATACAGACACTGGGCCCTGAACCGACCATCCAAAGGTGCTCTCCATTGCAACCAGGCTCTCTGTTAGTCTCTCTACTCGGCCTGTTAGGATTTGCCAGTAGTATTCTGAGCCAATTAGCACAGAAGGTTCAGGCTTCTCATCTTCTCCAGGGAAGTCTGCTAGGAGTAGACCTCTCTTCTTCATTTCCTTCTGAATGTGTTCACCAGGACCTTTCATCACAGCTGTGCATCCTTAGGGGTCACGACTCTCTCCTGGATCCAGCCTATGCCTCACCCACTCCCTCCCCCCAGTCTGCCACAATCAGTTTACCATATATTTTAATGATCTTTTGACTGTTTAACTGATGTTAACGTTCTACTATCACTTTTGAAATATCTAGCTCCTGTTGGTCGTTGATATCGTTGGTTGAGAGAAAATAGTTGTTCCAGTACATGAAAAGGAGTTCTGTGAATCTGATCCGTGTACCTTACGTTCATTCCATTTCCTATTCTGAAGTGAAAATCTAACTAACCATTTACTGTGAAGCCCTTAGAGACTGTAATGGCGATTAAAGGCTATATAAATAAATGTGATTTGATTTGATTTTGAAATTGGAAAAAACATTTAAAGACCTTTTAAAAAGAAAACGTTTGTATTGCTCACATTGAAAAATGGATATTCAAGCGTTTTCTGACCCAAAATAGAGTTTGCAGGGAAAGGCTCGAATTTCTGTATTTTCATTTACAATTTTCATTTTTTACACTTTTCTGTCTGTGGCCTGGAAATAATAAAAGTGCCAGTGTTATGCTGAGTTCTGCATGCACACCGCGGAACATTGGTTTAATTACACTGGACGCTATCATGTTTTGTGAAGAGAATTCTTAATTTTATGCTAGTACTAACCTTCACTGTTATTCATCATTGACGATATATTGTCAATATGACACAGAAACTTATAAAGATCAATCATACAACATCACATCCATTGTATTCTGTTGAAATATACAGGCTCACATGACATTTACACTTTCAACAATTCATAAACTATTTAATCTGTATTGTTATTACATGTGTGCTGGGTGATAAATCGAAGTTATAGATTATTTCTGGCTAAATTGTGTACCGGTTCAGTGTTTGGTGCTGCAGATATGGAGGAACTCAGTCAACATTAAACTCTCTCATCAGGTGTAACCCTTCTTTATTGTGTAGTTTATATAATTCTTCCGTTAGCTTGGATCCAAGTGCAGTATACAAATAAATGTAGTGTACATTAAAACACAGGCTTTAATCTCAGACCAGAGACGTAGTTTTACACCAGAGCTGAGGAGCAAAACCCTCTTCTGGTAATACTTCAAAATAAAAGCCAACAACCAATATACTTCTTACAAAATTAGAGTCTTAGAATAGAAATGCTCCAGAACTAAGTCTAGAAACGTAATAGATTTACATAGCCCACTACGAAAATTTGATTTTAAAATCTAGGAAATATGACTTCTGTACTGTTAAAATCTTTTGACAATAGGAAGAGTACAAGAGAAGTTGAAAGGTTAAAAGGGCTCCTTGTCCAGTCCTGATCTGCTACTGCTGCTAATCTAGAATAAGGCTAAATGAGCCACTGAAAATAATGCTTCACCTTTTGATAGCATTTAAAAGTTGCCCGAATTATTGCATTTTGGATTAATAGAGACTGGATTCCTCTTGTTTGATTGGTTATATAAAAATCTATAATAGGAAAACAACACAAAATCGTATTTTGTAGATACAATTTAATGGAAAACCTCTTGTTTGTTTTAAACTCTGCTACATTCACCAAGAAAGAAAAAATCCTGGTTTTTCATTTTCCGATTTTCATTTCAGAATAGGAAATAGAATGAACAGAAGGTACACGGATCAATTCTGCACTCGATTGCTCTTCCTCAATGACCGGATGAAGAAGAAGAAGAAGATTAATTTAATCACATTTAATTACACATGCACTAACACACACAACACACACATGCAGGGAGGGTGTGTGTCCCAGTAAACTGAAATTGAATTGCGAGAACTGAAAATGGAAGTATATAAGTATATACAAGTATATACAGAGTTCAAAATTCAAATAAAAAAATATTCAAATTCAGTTTCTAGTGACACATATTTCTGGCCATAATTTTCACTCTATTTATCTATTTCCCTCTATATGCTAGTTGAAACTGAGTGAGAGACACTGTGTGTGTGTGTGTGTGTGTGTGTGTGTGTGTGTGTGTGTGTGTGTGTGTGTGTCAGTAGAGTATCAGGGTTTCCTGGCAGTCGGTTCTACATCTGATCTCTTATTGATTCTGGACTATTGATTAGAATTATTGATCAGCCTAGATTAAACCACTGCAGTCTGTGTCAGTATCTATAGTTGTCAGTAACTTTCTGTAGGTTGGTTTGTCTTCCTCTCTTATTGAAGTAGAGATCTCCTGTTTTTGGGTTACTCTTGGGTCAGTCTTAGGTCAGCAGATGTCCTCCCTCACCTCTGACTTCTTTCTGTTTTTATTGTTTTGTTACCTTCATCATTTAGTGTTTTATTGTTTTGGTGTAGTTAGTTTAGACCTATATAAGCTCCTCTGTAATGTTTGTATGTTGGAGAAGGTTTGCCACCACAGTGTTATTGTACTTTGTTAAAAGGTATGGAATATAAATTCAATAAAAAAAACCTACAGTCAATCCAACTCGGATAGGCATTCTCTGTTTTATCTTTGTTTTTGTAATCCTTTGATGCTGCCTCCTTGATTTGAACTAGCAATACAGATATGACAAATACATCCGTCCATCAACTCGATTTAACTTTCTGTTCTTTAAAATGGATGAAAATCTGACTGACAGACACATCATCAGCCGAACCCGGACAAAGGACACTCAATCAGGTGTCAGTGACTTTCTCTCTCTCATTGTCTCTCTCTCTTTATGCCTCTCTGTCTTTTGCTCTTGCTCTATTTTTTAGCTCTTTTTTTTTCCTGTCATGAGTTTATTTCATTGTTTCAGCAGTTTGCCTTGTCGCTGGGCGGATTAGAGAGAGCAGGACTCTGGCCTGGCTGAAGAGTGCTGGGTTAGGCAGCGCTTGTTTAGGCATTTAGCTTATCTAGAGAGCTCATGCATTAGGAATATACTTGCCTAAATAAATAATAATTAAGGCTTAGACACACATCTCCTCCCAACCAGAAGGCCATGGGTTTCTGCCCTGACTTTTCTGTGTTCAGTCCTCTAGTTCCAGTGGATGGACTCTAAAGTGTGTTCTCCCTGTGATGAACTGGCGGCCTGTCTAGGCTGTTCTAGGCCTGAGATAGGCTCCACCCCTGTGACCCTGAATATTAAAATACTAATGGAAATGAATGAATGCCTACGTATCATATTGTGTGTTTGTACAGGAGCTGATAACAGCCTGGTATATCGGCTTCCTGTGCCTGATCCTGGCCAGCTTCCTGGTTTACTTGGCAGAGAAGGAAGACAATAAAGAGTTTGAGACGTACGCCGACGCGCTGTGGTGGGGACTGGTGAGACACACACACACGCACACGCACACACGCACACGCACACACACACACTTGTAGTGGCAGTAGTAATAGTAGCTCCAGTAGTACTAATAGGAGCAGTAGTAATCCAGTAAGACTAGTAGGAGCAGTAGTAATAGTTGGACCAGCAATATTAGTAGTAGTAGGACCAGTAGTACTAGTAGGAGCGGTAGTAGTATGACCAGTAGTACTAGTAGTAGGACCACTAGTACTAGTAGAAGCGATAGTAGTAGTAGTAGTAGTAGTAGAACCAGTAATACTAATAGTAGTAGGACCAGTAGTAGTAGTAGGACCAGTGGTACTAGTAGGAGCAGTGGTGGTGACTAACAACGCTCTAGCTAAACTCAGTGTAACGTCTATTGGCCTCTATTGGATTATTAATGAAGTCCTTAACTGTGTTGTTCTTTCCTGTCAGATCACCTTGACAACCATCGGCTATGGAGACAAGTTCCCTATCACCTGGAATGGAAGATTGTTGGCTGCTACCTTCACTCTGATAGGAGTCTCCTTCTTCGCCCTACCTGCTGTGAGTAAACTAGACCTAAAGTTAGTCCTCCACTTAACCCAGTTCAAACTGGACCGAAAGTTAGCCCAGTTCACAGTAGACCTAAAATAGCACAGGTCATAATGCTAACTCCTACCTTCACTCTGATAGGAGTCTCTTTCTTCGCCCTGCCTGCCCACAGTAGAACCATAACCCTTGACCCAATGTTATCCCAGTTAATCCTAGTCCCAATGTTATCCCAGTTAACCCTTGACCCAATGTTATCGCAGTTAACCCTAGATCTAAAATTATTCAAATTAACCCTAGATCTAAAGTTATCTGAGTTAATCCTAGATCCAATGTTATCCCAGTTAATCCTAGTACCAATGTTATCCCAGTTAACCCTTGACCCAATGTTATCGCAGTTAACCCTAGATCTAAAATTATTCAAATTAACCCTAGATCTAAAGTTATCTGAGTTAATCCTAGATCCAATGTTATTCCAGTTAATCCTAGTCCCAATGTTATCCCAGTTAACCCTAGAACTAAAGTTAATCCAGTTAACCCTAGATCTAAAGGTATCCGAGTTAACCCTAGATCCAATGTTATTCCAGTTAATCCTAGTCCCAATGTTATTCCAGTTAATCCTAGTCCCAGTGTTATTCCAGTTAATCCTAGACCTAAAGTTATTACACTTAATCTTAGACCTAAAATTATAGTTCTGTACTAGTACTGTACTGGTACTCCAGTAGTAGTAGTAGTAGTATTACTGCCGGTTGCATTTCTCCAGTGATTGTGTATAACTGGTAGAACTGGTCTGTCTCTCTATCTGTAGTTTCTGTGGTGCAGTGGGTTAAACTCTACCTGTCTCTCTCTACCTGTCTCTCTCTCTCCATAAATCTATATATATATATCTGTCTCTCTCTACCTGTCTCTCTCTCAGGGTATCCTTGGTTCAGGTTTTGCTCTGAAGGTTCAGGAGCAACACAGACAGAAACACTTTGAGAAGAGACGCAACCCTGCAGCTGGACTAATACAGGTACTAATACTAATACTAATACTACTATCGATACGACTTGTAGTGGCTATGGTGACACCGTGAATAAGCAGCAGAGTTTGTTTATAAATTAACATCTGGTCTTTATTAACCAGTGCAGGGGAGGGGAGTGAGGGTGTCGGTCCGGGGGTGTCATCTATGTGGTTTCAAGTAGGGGTGGGTTTAAAAAATCAATTTTCCGGTTCAAATCGATTTTCATTTGAATGATCCAATATCAATTCATAAAATCCCGAGATCGATCTTTTAACATATGCCTTTTCCCGTGGATGCATGAAGCTTTAACCCGTTACACCATGTTCAGACCGGCTGCTTGGCTGTTCACACCAGAAGCACATTTCTCTGTTCACAAAGCCATTCTGAATTTCTCCGCTGGTTTTCAATGTAGGGGGTTGGTGTCTGTCTGCCTGCCTGCCTGTCTGTCTGTCTGTCTGTCTGTCTGTCTCTCTCTCTCTTTCGCTCTGAATTCAATTCAAAGGGGCTTTATTGTCATGGGAAACATAGTTTACATTGCCAAAGCAAGTGTGAAATAAAAACAAAAATGTACGTACAATTTACAATTTACAGCATTCGTTTTCTGAGAATCTCTTTGTAACTGAAATATCCCTAACCGAATCGATATTGAATCAAATCGAATTGGGACCTTGTGAATCGGAATCGAATTGAATTGGGAAATCAGTGGTGATACCCACCCCTAGTTTCGAGGGTGACCTCTAGGTGGTTTCGGGGTGTTGTCTATGTGGTTCGGGGGTGACCTCTGGGTGGTTTCGATGGTGTCATCTGGGTGGTTTCGGGGGTGTCATCTAGGTGGTTTCGGGGGTGACCTCTGGGTGGTTTCAATGGTGTCGTCTAGGTGGTTTCGGGGTGTTGTCTATGTGGTTTGGGGGTGACTTCTGGGTGGTTTCGATGGTGTCATCTAGGTGGTTTCGGGGGTGTCTTCTAGGTGGTTTTGGGGGTGTCGTCTAGGTGTTGTCGAGGTCAGGGGTCCCCAACTTTTTTTGCACGACAGACCGGTTTCATATTGATATTGATATTGATATTTACAGCACCCAAGGCAGCAAAGCAGCCCGACAGCATTAAGAAACCATTACCAGACCTCTCCAGGGGCCTCATTTATAAAGGTTGCTGCGCACAAAAAAGTAGTGTTAAGGGCCACGAAATGTGCGTATGCACATTTTACCGCAAACGTCCGGATTTATAGAAAAATTCTATGCGGTAAAATGTGCGCACATCTACGCATCCTTTCACCCATGCGTAGAGCTTACCGCAAAGTTTTTCAGACACGGGAATCAGCGACGCCCGATAGAAAGATCACAAAATAAAGCTCAGTCCTCTTAAAAACATAGTTTTAAAGTGTGCTTCCACAGGGTTTGTGGTCTGTTGTATCTGTTAAGTCACTACTTAAAACCTATTTTTATAAAAGGCATTCTCTTAACTCTTATTTTATTCATTATTTTACCGGGCGGCGCCAGGATGAAGTGAAATAAAACTTGATCTAACCATGCAATAGCCTCAGAAAGGCTAAATAACAACAACATAATGCTACTGTTCAAAATCAAAGAATACATTTATTAATCAGACTCACATAAGAACGGAGCACTGCAGAGAATTTATGAACGATACCGATTCTGTCAAAATCAGCAGGAGTAGAAACAGCAGTTTGCGGCTTGCCTCTCTCTCTCTCTCTCTCTCTCTCTCTCTCTCTCCTCAACGGGGGAAATGGAATTAGGGCTGTAAGTTGTATTTACCACCATGAAAAGCAAGCAGGCTGAGAAACCGAACTAAGCGACGTGTCTGTCTGTCTATCGATCTCCTCCGCTCCGTTTCAGTGGGCTACTATGGACGCCCCAACATACACCAATGGAAATATTTGTCTATAGATACATAAAGCTTAAACAGAGGGGGCAAAAATACAACTAAGGGGCTAAGCATATTTTACTCTTTCATATGTAGCTCCTGATGCTCAATGTTGTGTAACTTTTAAACTGTTTTTAAATTGTTTTTATCATTTTGTTCATCATCAGTTTGTCTCCCATTTTTTATTTTGTCTTCTAAAGCACTTTGTAACTTCGTTTTGAAAAGTGCTATATAACAAAAGTTTATTTCTATTATTATTAAGGTGTGCCGGATTATTAGAGCTTGTGCGGTTCTCCACAATGTGTCACAGATCCTCTACTGAGCCCTCAAACAGTAGCTACACCTTTACGGTGCTCAACCTCACTGATGAGCCTCAACCTCACTGATGAGCCTCAACCTCACTGATGAGCGCCTCGATCTCGCACTCCGCAAATTTCGGCTTTCTTGCAGCTGGCGTCTCTCAGTCTTTCCCTCATTGATAGTCAACAAAGGCTCCTTAACAACGTCGGCATATTCATGACCTATTTAGCATTGCCCATTTATGGTTGATTGTGGGACGACACTATGAGGAGTAGTGGGCGGACACTGGGAGGAGTACACGGCCGCACAATTCACCGCAGGTGGGTATTTATAAAGAGAAAACTGCGTACAGGTGTGTACCGCACGGTTTTATAAATCTGAATTTTTTCTTGCGTTAGTGGATTCTGAGGTTTGGGCGGACGCAATGTTCTACGCAATGTTCTACGCAATGTTCTACGCAATGTTCTACGCAAAGTTTTATAAATGAGGCCCCAGGTCGGCCTTGAGATCTTTCGATGTCATGGAAGATGTTTTTTCAATGGCTATCAGGTTTCCTCTTACCACCATGTCCTGGGAGATTCTTAACAATTCCATGATTCCATAGCCTTGCCTTGTCAATGCTTATGTTTGGTGATAATAGTTTTTCTGAAATCCTCAGACAGTGGATGGGCTAGTGCAGCATGACTGTGGACCCTGACTGTGCTGTGGGCATGCAGGATGGACAAGTTGCTCTGTTTGTTTGGATGGGAGCTACAGGCACCAGTGGACATTCGGCAGCCCATCTAAACCAGAGATGCCTGATACCAGAGATCTCGGCCTTCTGTTTTGTTGAATTTGGAGTGACAGTTTTTAATTGTCAAAATGTCTCTCTCTTTCTCTCTCTCTCTCTGTCTCTCTCTCTCTCTCTCTCTGTCTTCTTTCCTTCAGGCAGCCTGGAGGTTTTATGCCACTAATCTGAGCAGAACAGATCTGACTTCAACCTGGGATTATTATGAGAGGACTGTCTCTGTACCTATGTACAGGTAAACACACCACATACTCATTATTAGTAGAATGGAGGAAGAAGGTATTGTGAGGGTGGGAGACAATATCATGTTTGGTGAAAAAATAAATAGTCTATCCAAGTATGTATGTAGTCTTATGTAGATGATGTAGTCTCATCATCTTGTTTTATGTCTTGTTTTATCAAAATGAGTCTCCATGATTCACTGGGCTCAATCACTGTACTGTTTTACATCACATTACATTACAGTCACTTAGTAGACGCTTTTATGGAAGCCCGGAACCGCCAAAATAAAAAATAAATAAATGAATAAATAAATGACTCAATAAATAAATGAATACATGCTTTTATCCAAAGCAACTTACAATAAGTGCATTCAACTGTAGCGTTTTAATTATTCTGTCTCTCCAGGTTGATTCCTCCTCTCAACCAGTTGGATTTACTGAGGAACCTCAAGAGCAAATCAGGACTCTCCTTCAGGTCTGATATGTTTTATAATACAACCACTACCACTAATAATGCTAGTACTACTACTACTGCTACTGATTTGTTGGGTGTGGTAGTCACTAGCCCCAGGACAGCACACAACAGGTTAACAGTAACGGTCTTGAAATTGTATTAATTGTATTGAAAGCTAAGGAACAGTAACACTGAGGTTGAATCAGAATCAATAGCTAATAGAAGATCATTGACCACTCTTGTGTGCTGTTGCGGTGGAATGAAAAGATCTCAAACCAGAATTGAAAACAGTTAAACTAAATTATTTGTTGGTTGACTACAACCCTTTCAAGTGTTTTGGAAAGAAAAAGTGTGAGGTTTGAGATCGGTCTGTAATTCAAGATTCAAGAACTTTATTTGTCACATACACACACGGGGTGTGTAGTGAAATGAAAAGTGGCAATGCTCATGGGAATGTGCAAAAGGGCAATAATACACAGTATTTACAGTAAAAAACAACAACACAATATTTACAGTATTACAGTAATTACAATAATTACAGTAAGAGCTTTTATATAAAAAACAACACAATATTTACAGTAAGAGTACTTTGGAAATGAAAATATAAAATAAGAGGTAGGTAGGGGAAATCGTATGAATGTAATTATAATTAATGTAATTATGTGTAGTCATTACCTAAGTGTGTGTGTGTGTGTGAGTGTGAGCGTGAGTGTGAGTGTGTGTGTGTGTGTATAAGAGGGGTAGTGTGTGGGTCTTGTTGGGGCCCTGGTGAGGTCAGAGTTCACAGTCCTGATGGCCTGAGGAAAGAAACTCCGTCTCAGTTTCTCTGTTTTGGCAGCGTGACCAAGGAGGCGCTTGCCTGACCGCAGCAGCTGAAACAGTCCGTTGTTGGGGTGGTGAGGATCCTTCATGATCCTGCAGGCTCTGGTTCTGGTCCTGGTGTACAAGTCCTGCAGGGTGGGGAGTGTAGTTCCAATACTCTCTGCAGAGCCTTCCTGTCCTGAGCGGAGCTGTTGCCAAACTAGGCAGTGATGCTTCCAGTCAGGATGCTCTCTACAGCTCCAGAGTAGAAGGACTGAAGGATCCTCCGGGAGACTTTAAATTTCCTCAGTTGCCTGAGGTGGTAAAGGCGCTGCCTCGCCTTCCTCACCAGAGTGTCTGTGTGTGTAGTCCATGTCAGATCTTCGGTGATGTGGACTCCCAGGTATTTATACCTGCTCACCCTCTCCACAGTAGTCCCATTAATCCCCAGTGGTGACTACGTCCACTGTTGTTGTGTCCTCCTAAAGTCCACAATCAGCTCCTTAGTTTTGGTGACATTCAAGAGGAGGCTGTTGTCCTCGCACCAGAGTGACAGATCAGCAACTTCCTCCAGGTAGGCCTTCTCATCGTTGTCGGAGATCAGGCCCACCACCACTGTGTCATCCGCACACTTGACGATGGAGTTGGAGCTGAACCTGGCCACACAGTCATGTGTGTACAGGGAGTACAGTAGGGGGCTGAGGACGCAACCCTGGGGGGATCCTGTGTTCAGGGTGAGGGATTGGAGATGTGTCTGCCCACCTTGACCACCTGGGACCTGGCGGTCAGAAAGTCCAGGATCCAGGCACACAGGGGGATGTTCAGTCCCAGCTCAATCTGTCCCAGCTCAATCAGAAGGACTTATGCATCAAGGTTTGTTTTTTGAGTAGTGTCTGTTTTAAAATCACAGTGCCAAAGATGCTGTCTGCCGAGGGCTCAGCATCACCGATGACCCAACCCAACCCAGTCTTAGTCAGCTTCTGTTGTTACCCAGCTGAACTCGCCACCCGCTGACTACATATCTTACACACACACACACACACACACACACACACACACACACACACACACACACACACACACACCATTCCCATATACTCACATCACTCCCAACTACCTGTTGTACTTCTTACTAAAGACTATTCTACCTCATCTGTCATCTGTTTACATTGCCCTCTTGTCAGGACTTTCTTTATACTGCACTGTATCCTCCTACTACTGTATATCTTGTTTATCTCATTATATTGTATTGCTTTTATTGATAGTATATACCCCCCCACCCCCCTTGCACTTTTTGGATGACGTCACAACCTACTTTGCATTTTGCATGTGCCCCGGCATAGTATAATGATAATACAATTGAATTTAACTGAATTCCTTCAAACCACGAGAGTATGCAACTAGCCTGAGAAACACCAAGGCAGCAAACTGAGTGAAGAGTATCCTGGTGGTCTCCAATTAGGCTCTCTGAGTGACAAAATAAAGTCAGAGAACGGCGAACCATTGGTGTTCTCCCTTCCTGGTGGGGTGGTGACTCGTTATGAACGATGAGACGATTTGGTCAATTCTCAAAATTGACAATTATTAAAATTATTCTTAGTAATCAATATCTTATTAACACTCATGGGGCACCACCAGTTTACACTGGAATAGTCTCTTTATTATGATATCAGTCTAATAATCAGAAGAAGTGATTTTCTACCTTCATGTCCAGGATATATCAATAACACACAATAGTCAGTTCTTTATAAATACAAAGATTTGTTAACTGTATGTACAATATGTACAACAAAGTTAAATGAAATGAGGGCAGGTAATATTGGCAAATGGTATGGTAAATAACAGTGGCAGAGAATATGGCAAATAGCAATGGCAAGTAAGTTTTCACCGACAAAACCACCTGAGCTGTAATACGTCTAATGGTGGCAATGTGGCAACATGAAAGATGGAGAGAGAGAGAGAGAGAGAGAGAGAGAGAGTATTCTAACCTCACCTTCACCGTTCAACCCTGCCTTTGCATCACCCGTGCATCAACAAGAAAGTTGGTTACCGTCTGGTCTGCAGGGTGTGTAGCGTGTTGAGCTTCGTTATGAACAATGAGACTATTTAACTATTGAAGTTATTCTTCGTAATTAACATCTTATCAATTAACACTCTTGGGGCACCACCAGTTTACACTGGAATAGTCTCTTTATAAGGATATCAGTGTAGCGTGTTGAGCTTCGTTATGAACGATGAGACTATTTAGTCAATTCTAACAATTGACAACTATTGAAGTTATTCTTCGTAATTAATATCTTATCAATTAACACTCTTGGGGCACCACCAGTTTACACTGGAATACTCTCTTTATAAGGATATCAGTCTAATAATCAAAAGAAATGAGCTCTAGATTACAGTGATTTTCTACCTTCATGTCCAGGATATATCAATGACACACAAAAACCAGTTCTTTATAAATGCAAAGATTTTATTAATTATGTAAATAAAACACCAATAAAATGAATAAATGTATACTAAACTAAAACAGATAATGGCAGTAAAACTGACAAAGTAGGAAGTTAAACAGTGGCAGAGGATATATCAAACAAGAGTGGCACATGATATTGGGGTCAAGGATGGCAAGGAAATTGACACCGACAAAACGACCTGAGCTGTAATACGTCTAATTGCGACCATGTGTCAACAGCGAAAGATGGCTTGGAGGACAGCTGACAGTTTCTGGGAGACTTGGGACAGAAGGACAGAGAATAGTGGAGAGAGAGAGAGAGAGTATTCTAACCTCACTTTCACAGTTCAACACTGCCTTGGCATCACCCGTGCATCAACAAGAAAGTTGGTTACCGTCTGGTTTGCAGGGTGTCAGCGTCTCCGTGGTAACCGTTGCGCAGTCGCAGTAGCCAGGTAAACACACGCACGTGTTGGGCTGGGCCGGTCGATGTCCGGAGGGCCGATGTGGAGAGCGGTCCGGGGCCGTGGTTCGTCAGGGTAGTCGTGCCAACAGTTCACCTCAGTGAAGATAGAGGGAAGAGTCGATGTGTTGGCACACGTCGTTCAGGTAGCAGAGTAGCGGAGCGGCTGGCTTCTGACGTGGTTACGTAGTCTTCTGGATCAGGTTGAGTGAATTCGAGCGGGCACCTTGTCGATATTCACCGTAGAGCTGATCTGGTCGTTGAGCTTGGAGAAGAGCTTGGAGCCAGGTTCAAACTTAGTTTCAGGACAGGCTGCGGGACGGGCTGCAGGACGGTGGAGTTCTGTTTCTTGATGTTTCTTGATGTCCTTCCGCCTGAGTTTTTGCCCGTCCGCCCGTTGCAGGAGTTGTCCTGCTTTCTTCGTTGGTGAGATTTCGAGAGAGAAGTGAGAGAGAGAGCCAAGGGCTCAGCGGGCTTTATAGCAAGTCGGGAACGTAGGTGTTTCCCTCATTTGCATGCATTCAGATTTATGGCCTGATGCTCAGTGATTAACATTCGCCAAAAACTGCATCTCCACCTAGGTTTGGAAACATTGTTTTTCTTGATCCTTTTGGGATGCAAGTGACATATTTAATCACCTTACCACAAATGGGTCAGTATGATACCAAACATTACCGTCTTACCACAAAACCCTGATGAGTAAAACAAACATCTTAATAACACATGCTGTGTGCTTTGAATAAGCAAGATAATACATTGGGACATAGGGTACATCATCTGCCACAGGATGTGTTATTCAAATCTAATAAAACATATAAGGAAAGTCCATTTTTGCTACACATCCCAGAGTTTCTTTGTTCTCTTAGTGTGTCCCCCACTTTGGGATGCAGGTTAAGTCCACTTCCCCAGCCCTTATCTTCCAAATGGCACCAGAGCGGCTACTCGGCCCTGCCAAGTGTTACTTTTGGCGGTTTCATGGGGAGAGCCACCCTTTTGTTGAGAGAGGGGGGTTCCTTGGGACCCTAGGAGCCCGGCGGGGGTCCTGACCTGATCAAAAGGCCTTGGGGGAAGGAATGTGTTAGTCTTTGAGGTGTCGCTAGGTATCCTGTCTGGTCCAGAGAGGAAGAGTGAGGAAGATGATGTCTCCTGCACACACTACATCAGTCTAATAATCAAAAGAAGTGAGCTCTAGATTACAGTGATTTTCTACCTTCATGTCCAGGATATATCAATGACACACAAAAACCAGTTCTTTATAAATGCAAAGATTTTATTAATTATGTAAATAAAACACCAATAAAATGAATAAATGTATACTAAACTAAAACACATAATGGCAGTAAAACTGACAAATAAAGTAGGAAGTTAAACAGTGGCAGAGGATATATCAAAAAAGAGTGGCAAATGATATTGGGATCGAAGATGGCAAGGAAATTGGCACCGACAAAACGACCTGAGCTGTAATACGTCTAATTGCGACCATGTGGCAACAGCGAAAGATGGCTTGGAGGACAGCTGACACTTCCCGGGAGACTTGGGACAGAAGGACAGAGAATAGTGGAGAGAGAGAGAGAGAGTATTCTAACCTCACTTTCACAGTTCAACACTGCCTTGGCATCACCCGTGCATCAACAAGAAAGTTGGTTACCGTCTGGTTTGCAGGGTGTCAGCGGCGTCCTCGTCTCCGTGGTAACCGTTGCGCAGTCGCAGTAGCCAGGTAAACACACGCACGTGTTGGGCTGGGCCGGTCGATGTCCGGAGGGCCGATGTGGAGAGCGGTCCGGGGACGTGGTTCGTCAGGGTAGTCGTGCCAACAGTTCACCTCAGTGAAGATAGAGGGAAGAGTCGATGTGTTGGCACACGTCGTTCAGGTAGCAGAGTAGCGGAGCGGCTGGCTTCTGACGTGGTTACGTAGTCTTCTGGATCAGGTTGGGTGAATTCGAGCGGGCGCCTTGTCGATATTCACCGTAGAGCTGATCTGGTCGTTGAGCTTGGAGAAGAGCTTGGAGCCAGGTTCAAACTTAGTTTCAGGACGGGCTGCGGGACGGGCTGCAGGACGGTGGAGTTCTGTTTCTTGATGTTTCTTGATGTTTCTTGATGTTTCTTGATGTTTCTTGATGTCCTTCCGCCTGAGTTTTTGCCCATCCGCCCGTTGCAGGAGTTGTCCTGCTTTCTTCGTTGGTGAGATTTCGAGAGAGTGAGCCCGAGAGCCAAGGGCTCAAGGGGCTTTATAGTAAATCAGGCAAATGGGTGTTTCCCCTATTTGCATGCATTCAGATTTATGGCCTGGGGCTCAGTGATTAACATTCGCCAAAACTGCTTTCCCACCTAGGTTTGAAAACATTGTTTTTATTGTCCCTCCTGGGATACAAGTGACATATTCAAACACCTTACCACAAATGTGTCAGTATGATACCAAACATGACCGTCTTACCACAAAACACTGGTGCGTACAACAAACATCTTAATAACGCATGCTGTGTGCTTTGACTAAGCAAGATAATACATTGGGAAGTAGGGTACAAATCAAATCAAATCACATTTATTTGTATAGCCCTTAATCACCGTTACAGTCCCTAAGGGCTTCACAATGCCCAACATGTGAAAATAATAAATGATTAGTACACGACATCCCCCAGCCTTAGACCCTCACAGAGGACAAGGAAAAACTCCCACAAAAACCTTATTGGAAAAGTGGGAGAAACCTTGGGAGGGGCTACTCAGAGAGGGAGGGGCTACTCAGAGAGGGATCCCCCTACCAGGACGGTTGGGCGTACAATAGATGCCGTGTTTGGGCAAGCAGAGTATACACAATATATGAAAGTTCATTTACATCATCTGTACATCATCATCATCTGCCACAGGATGTGTTATTCAAATCTAATAAGACATATAAAGAAAGTCCATTTTTGCTGCACATTCCAGAGTTTCTTTGTTCTCTTAGTGTGATTCACTTGGTGATAAGGTTGAGTGCAACTCACTCGGCACTTATCAGTGACCCCCGGTGCCACGTGGTTTAACCGGCCCTGGAAAGTGTTACTTTTAGCGGTTTTATGGAGAGAGCCCCCTTGGATGAGAGGGGGGGGTTCCTTGGGACTGTCACGAGTTCAGCAGGGGTCCTGACCTGGCCTGAGGCCTTGGGAGGGGAATGTGTTAGTCTTTGTCTTGTCGTTGTGCATCCTGTCTCGTGAGAGAGGAAGAGTGAGGAAGATGATGTCTCCTGCACACACTACAGTGTCAGCGGCGTCCTCGTCTCCGTGGTAACTGTCGCGCTGTCGCAGTGGACAGGTAAACACACGCAGGTGTTGGTCTGGACCAGTCGACGTCAGGAGGGCCGTTGTTGTTCGTCGCAGTCATCGTGCCAACAGTTCACCTCAGTGGAGATAGAGGGATAGGGCGATGTGTTGACTCACGTCGTTCAGGAAGCAGAGTAGAGTAGAGTAGAGTAGAGTAGCAGCTGGCTTCTGACGTGGTTTCGTAGTCTTCTGGATCAGGTGGAGTGAACTCTGGAGCTGGTCTGGTACTTGAAGAGCTTTGAGGTTCAAACTTAGTTACAGGACGGTTGAGTTATTATTTAGTTATTTCATTGTATATATGTATATATTGTATATATGTATATATTGGTAGAATTTCTTTATTTGATTGATGTGCCTGTCTATTTTCACCGAGTCAAAATCCTTGTATGTGCGAATGTACCGTGTCAATATATTTGATTCTGATTCTGACTACTATCATTACTACTACTACTGCTACTACTACTATTACTACTACCACCACTACTACTTCTATTACTATTAAGTGTGAATACTATTCCACTGTTGGACCAGCTGAACAACAATCTGGTACTATTGATACTATTGAACATTATCAGTAATATTATGTCTGCATGTCTGTCTGTACATCCACAGGAGGGATGTCCAGCCTGAACCGTCTCCCAGGTCAGTGACCAGTACAGCCCTGAACCTGACCTCTGACCCCTGACCCCTAACCTCTGACCCCTGACTCATTAGGGACTTTAAGCATCGACGGCTGCGGTTGATGCCGTAGCCACGGAAAGTCACGAAGTAACACCTCGCTGTAACCAATGGCAGGAGTGTTCTACAAGCTGAGTGTCAATAGCTGTTGCAGTATTCCTAATATTATTAGCTTGAAAAATATAATTTAAAATGGCCAGAATGTGTCTTTATGCTTTCAAGGATAAATTAATTTCAGAAGATGAGTTTTTACTGTTGTATGAACAGTACTGCAATTTGATCTTGAAGACATGCAGGACAATGAGTGTCAAGTTTGGTGTGAGAAAACGCGAGCTGTTCAAAAAGTTCACCTGTGAACAGAGAAGTGTCGGCGCTATGTATGGAGGCGCTATGTATGGAGGTGCTATGTATGCTCATGAAGAGGCTAACATACCCCAGCTGGTACAGTGACGAGTACCTGTCATATATACACCAGATGGGAGAGACAACTGATTTGGGTTCAGCACTGTGCGACCCATAGCCAGACCCGGGACCAATCAGAGGACCTTATACTGGCCACAAGCGGTACACAGCTTAAAGCTCCAGGCTCTATGGTCCAGGAGATAAGTCACTGATCATATGATGCTTGAAAAATACTTTGAAGTTACTCCTCTCTAAAAATAGAAAGAAACACAGAGAATATTTGTTGTTGTTTTGCAGAGGGAAGGAAACATGATGCTGGGATGCCTGTTCTGGAACAGCATGCAGTTTCCCCATGTGTTTGTATGGGGATCCTGCATACCTGCTGCATGTGCACCTGATGGAGTGAAGTCAGGGCGTCTGTACTGGGAAACTACTTATAGCAAACTACTTCAAGTACTACTTCAACTACTTCAAACTACCTGAAGTACTTCAAGGAATTTAAAAAGAATTGATTTGCGTAGTAGTACAACTATATGTAATATCTGTAGTATCTGCTGTGCTAAGAAATGCACTCACCTGTCTGTATGGAACCAGACATCTCAGTTCTTTGTCCCTTCACACATTCAAGACCCAAAAAAAGGTTTTGTTCAAATGTCTAGTTCAACTCAGTTGGATCAAAAATCAAGAATGTATTATTTACAATTGAACATTTATAAATGAACATATTTCAAATAAAATCTAATTAAATAGACTTTATTTTACACCGGTGTTGGCTTCTCTACATTGGTTACCCATTGAGTGCAGAATTGATGTTAAAATTCTTCACATAATCACATTTAAAGCACTTCATGGGCTGGCCCCACTTTACTGATCTGAATGATTGTGTCCCCTGGCCACAGTGAGACCTCTGAGGTCTACTGACCAAGGCCTTCTGGTCTGAGATCCAGACAAAAGACTAACTGAGCTCATTCAGTTGTAGCTCCCACTCTCTCCTCCTGTGCTCTCTTTCTTTGGTCTTCTATCTGTAATTGTTTTTCTCTCTCATTGGTCTCATTTCCACTTCTCTTTCTTTTACTATCACGCTCTTGTCCATCTTCACTTTGCCTTCTTTTTGTCTGACCTACCTTCTCCGTTGCTTTCTTCCTTGCTTCCTCTTTTTGGCCTGGTCGGCCTCGATCCACCAGGTCCTCCCTCCCTCTGTTTTCATCTGCTATCTCTTCTATCAGCACATCAAGCTCTGTTGTCTCTTCTGATGTCCCACTACTCTCCTCATCTTGGTCGTTTTTGGACTTGTACTTAGCTTCAAGTAAGGCAAACCTCTCTCTAACAGACCTCTGGTTAAGCACTCCGCAGCTGTTCAGTGACTTCAGTCCTTACCTTTCCCTTGTCTAGACTTCCTGTCTTGAACCTGAATGGCTCTGTGAGCATTAGCTAGCTAGGGCAGACATTGGGTCACAAGGCACCCATAACACAATCACCTTTGGTCACTACATTCTATAATTAACCAACTAAGTGCATATAAACTAACAGAAAAGAGAATTAACAAACTTGACTACTGTAATAGTTTGTTTCCACCACCACTGTTGTGTTGAGGAGCAGATCACATGGCTTTGGAAAAATGGGAAACTGTATTAAATCAGCCAGTGTCTTTTAAAAAAGTGCTCTGAAATTTCTTAAGTATAGTATAGTAGTAGTAGTAGTTTAGTATATAAAAGTATAGTATCATTATCTATAAAAGTTTGTTTAAAAACACAATAAAAATGAAGATTTCACTCTAAACCAAGCTAAACCATGTGTTGTCGCCAGTATGTGAAAACTGTACTTTCCCGTAGCAGAAAGGAGCAAGTGAAGTGAACAGATGCCTCAGAAGCCGTCGATGCTTAACCCCCCCCCCCCCCCCCCAATTTGTAACCCTTGACTCCTAATACAGTTTTTCCCATCAAAATGATCTGTGTGTGTGTGTGTGTGTGTGTGCAGCCAGAAGGTCAGTTTGAAGGACAGGGTCTTCTCGTCTCCCAGGAGTTCAGGAACTAAAGGGAAAGGCTCTCCTCAACACGGTGGGTCTTCATGACTGAAGCAGGGCGGTTAATGCCTTGTTCAAGGGCACGTCAGCAGTCTCTGTGGAGGAAGAGTGAGATGAACAACTCTCCACTCCACCAACCTTCTGATGGCAAGCTGTTTTAAGTCGGTGGTCCCAGTTGTTATTGCTCTGTAGAGCCCTGACCAGCTGATGTGTCAGTAGTTACAGTGTCAGTCCTTACTGTAGTAGATTCTAGATAAGTAGATTATTTTTTCAGTACTTAAGATCAAATCAAATTTGTTTGTGTAGCCCTTAATCACTCAAGGGGCTTCACAAAGTCCATATTAGGAAAACAAGAAATAATGGCATCCCCCAACCTTGGACCCTTGCAGAGGACAAGGAAAAACTCCCACAAAACCTGTTAGGAAAAAAGGGCTACTCAAAGAAGGACCCCCTACCAGGACAGGTAAGCCGAGTATACATTATACACACAGACACAATAATGACACTTGGGTGGGACATCCATATCTGGTATGGGGCGCCAACAGCAGCTCAGTCGGTGTCGTCTTAGGAGTGGGGGGCCATGCAGACGCCAACACTAACACTAACCCTAACCCAGCTACAGCCACAGCCTGGAAACAACCTGGAGACACACCCATACTGACTCATTCATGTACTTCACTCAGACAGACAGACAGACATGACCAGCCTGAGAGGACAGGAGCATATAGACCGGGAGAACAGGACATGTAAGCTAAATGCTGAATGCCCATCAGCAAGAATCTGAGCTAGAGTGAGATAACTGGTCTAGCCTTACATTATATTTACATTACAGTCATTTAGCAGACGCATTTATCCAAAAAATAGGTAACGATATGTGGGGCTTGAACCCACGACTGCGAGACTAAAGGCTGGTCTAGACAGGACGCAGCAGAAACGCTTTCATTTTAACCAACACTGCGACCTGAAGCGTCTTGAAGCACTTCTTTTTTTTCAACTACCCGCATAAACATGATATTTAAACCCCACAGACTAAGCTTTTAACCAACAGATGAATTTTGATCAGAAATAAATAATTAACCTCCTCCTGCCTTGGTCATCCTCAAAAACATTTTTGTTGTGGTCTGACAGGACTGAGAAGGAGAAAGAGAGCGAGTGCTTTCCTTCTGCTCCATCAAATACACAAAATCGATTGATAGAAAGAAATCTGTTAAGGCATTTGTGTCGCAAAAAAACATCAGCCTATTGTAGTCCAATAGCAACACGATAGGCTTTCAAATTTTAAGTTTTATTCAGTATTCTGTGTGTTTATAACCTATTCAAACTAAAAACTCTACAGGAAAAACTGAAACTTGCAAACTACCCATTATTTTCAAATTCTGTTTAGGTAGTGAACACGCAGCAGAAACACTGCTAAAGCTGAACCAATGTGGACACAAACCCAGGACTGGCACGTAGTACCAGTAACGTAACCGTAACGGGTACGTAACTTTATGTAACCGTAATGGGTACGTAAAGTTCAGTATCTTCGGCGTAGCAATGAAAATGAATGCCGAATTTACGGATAATGTGGTAGCATGGTAGCATGTCAATAGAAAATAGCAGCAGGCCCAAAACAGAGCCCTGTGGCACACCAAAGTCCACATTGCAAAACTCTGAGTTCATACTGTTGTGGAAGACACAGTGCAATCTATCAAGTATAATAGGACCAAAACCATGAAAGCGACGATCCCAATGAAATTTTCAAGACAATATGATCAATCGTATGACTAAAGTCATCAAGCAATAATGCCGAGGTTGAGTTAGAGTCGATAGCTAACAGGAGATGGTTGACCACTCTTGTAAGTGCTGTTTTTGAGGAATGGAAAGATCTAAACCCAGATTGAAGGATCAAATCAAATATGCTGTTAATCGACAAGAATTGAGTAAGTTGGCTGGCTACAACCTGCTCGAGTATTTTGGAGAGGAATGGCAGATTTGAGATCGGTCTGTAATCCGGTCTTAATTACGGCTGCTTTAAAGGCACAGTGCCAGTAGAGAGATAATTATAAGAATTGAGGGTCCTACATTTTGTTTTATTAGTTTAGCAGGGAGAGGGTCGAGTATGCACGCTGCAGGGTTGGACACCAGACCTGACTTGGAGAGAGTGTCTAGGGACACTAAATCAAACTGCCAAAGTACACATGTAGCCCGAGAAACAAGGGTGAGGCAGCACTATAGGTTTAGACCTGGACACCAGTTGAAGATAGTTAACTAGTTGGTGGAGTAGAAAACCAGCAGTACTCTGGACCCCAAGGACTTGATTAGAGGACCACTGGTCTACGGGTTTTCATGCCTTCAACCAGATAGGAAGAACTAATTAGTATAATGAGCTCCTGTATTGTTTAGTTGAAATGAAAACCTGCAGACTCTTGGATCTTCATGGACCATGGTTGAGATCCCCTGCTCTACAGTAAAGCTTGTTGTGATTCTGGTGTTTTCTGTCCCTAGTGGGTCCTGGTGTTGCTCCTGGTGTTGCTACTGGTGTTGGACCTGGTGTGAGTCCTGGCCCGGGGGGGGTCCACGCCCTGCGACGTTCCCCCAGTGCAGAGCCCAGTCTGGAAGAGAGTCCCAGTAAGGTCCCTAAAAGCTGGAGCTTCGGAGAACGTAACAGAACCAGACAGGCCTTCAGGATTCGAGGAGCCGCTTCTCGACAAAACTCTGAAGGTAGGAGGAACCAAGCCCTGTCAATCATGCAGGTCACAACAATCAGGTTTCCATGACAACAGAGATTTCTGTTTGCACCAAACACCTTGCTCGCTCCAGGGGCCTCATTTATAAAACTTTGCGTAGAACATTGCATCCGCCCAAACCTCAGAATCCACTAACGCAAGAAAAAATTCAGATTTATAAAACCGTGCGGTATACACCTGTACGCAGTTTTCTCTTTATAAATACCCACCTGCGGTGAATTGTGCGGCCGTGTACTCCTCCCAGTGTCCGCCCACTACTCCTCATAGTGTCGTCCCACAATCAACCATAAATGGGCAATGCTAAATAGGTCATGAATATGCCGACGTTGTTAAGGAGCCTTTGTTGACTATCAGTGAGGGAAAGACTGAGAGACGCCAGCTGCAAGAAAGCCGAAATTTGCGGAGTGCGAGATCGAGGCTCATCAGTGAGGTTGAGCACCGTAAAGGTGTAGCTACTGTTTGAGGGCTCAGTAGAGGATCTGTGACACATTGTGGAGAACCGCACAAGCTCTAATAATCCGGCACACCTTAATAATAATAGAAATAAACTTTTGTTATATAGCACTTTTCAAAACAAAGTTACAAAGTGCTTTAGAAGACAAAATAAAAAATGGGAGACAAACTGATGATGAACAAAATGATAAAAACAATTTAAAAACAGTTTAAAAGTTACACAACATTGAGCATTAGGAGCTACATATGAAAGAGTAAAATATGCTTAGCCCCTTAGTTGTATTTTTGCCCCCTCTGTTTAAGCTTTATGTATCTATAGACAAATATTTCCATTGGTGTATGTTGGGGCGTCCATAGTAGTCCACTGAAACGGAGCGGAGGAGATCGATAGACAGACAGACACGTCGCTTAGTTCGGTTTCTCAGCCTGCTTGCTTTTCATGGTGGTAAATACAATTTACAGCCCTAATTCCATTTCCCCCGTTGGGGAGAGAGAGAGAGAGGTTAGAGAGAGAGAGAGAGAGAGAGAGGCAAGCCGCAAACTGCTGTTTCTACTCCTCCCCCTGCTGATTTTGACAGAATCGGTATCGTTCATAAATTCTCTCAGTGCTTCGTTCTTATGTGAGTCTCTGATTAATAAATGTATTCTTTGATTTTGAACAGTAGCATTATGTTGTTGTTATTTAGCCTTTCTGAGGCTATTGCATGGTTAGATCAATACGTTTTATTTCACTTCATCCTGGCGCCGCACGGTAAAATAATGAATAAAATAAGAGTTAAGAGAATGCCTTTTATAAAAATAGGTTTTAAGTAGTGACTTAACAGATACAACAGACCACAAACCCTGTGAAAGCACACTTATAAAACTATGTTTTTAAGAGGACTGAGCTTTATTTTGTGATCTTTCCATCGGGCGTCGCTGATTCCCGTATCTGAAAAACTTTGCGGTAAACTCTTCGCATGGGTGAAAGGATGTGTAGATGTGCGCACATTTTACCGCATAGAATTTTTCTATAAATCCGGACGTTTGCGGTAAAATATGCGTACGCACATTTCACGCCCCTTAACACCACTTTTTTGTGCGCAGCAACCTTTATAAATGAGGCCCCAGGTCTGCAACTACAGGCTGACCCTTAACCCCTAAAACAGCAACCTGACCCTTAACCCGTTAAACTACAGCCTGACCCTTAACCTTTAAGACTACAGACTGACCCTTAACCTCTAAGACTACAACCTGACCCTTTACCCTTGAAACTACAGCCTGGCTGCTAGCAGCAGCAGTAGTACAAGTAGTAATAGTAGCAGAAGTAGTAGTCATAGTACTAGTAGTTATTCTTATGTGGTTTTATCCTTGCTGTTGATGCTTGCAGTCTGTTGGCTTCTGCTGCTCAACTGCAGGTGTATCGTACTATTGGTGGATCTATTCTCTTCTATTCTATTCAAGTTTTCTGTTATTGTGTCATAGTATGCGGTTATTTTGGTTCAACCAGTTCAGTTACTGGTGTCAGAGCCTTCAGTCTATCTGAACAGCTAGGCCAAAACCTGATTTCACTGATCAGGTTAGGGTTAGGGTTAGGCCTCTGGGGCGATCTGGTTCAGATCTGGTCCCAGGCTGTAGTTCTGGGAGGCAGTTCTGCTCTCTAACAACCTCCTACTATTAGAGGCTCTATGGTAGATCTGTCCTCCAACCCAGAGGAACCTACCTGAAAGACTATTGCAAGCCTTCAGTGATTCAGCTGCTTCAGGAACTAAACCTTTTTGCTCAGGGATGTTAGCATGAAGTTTCCTTCTTGTGTACAGGTCTAGCTGTTTATTGGAGAGTCCATCCCCGGCCAGATATTGTTGGCAAAATTGAATAAGTAAATGTCTGCTGGTGAGCTGGTTACTACCAGTAGTACATGAATTTATTTGCTAGCCCACAATCGTGAAACACACCTTGTTTCTGAAAGGAAAAGGAAGCCTGCCCCACACACTTACAATGCCAGATCAATGAAATACAAACAGATTCACTGCAAATAAGAACTTATTACACCTGAATGATTTAAACTGACATATTGTACAGACTTAGTGTAGACCTAAATTAGTGTTTTGACAATCCTATAAATTCATCTAAATAGCAAATACATTAAAATTTAAAGAGGCTGACGGGGGCGGGGCTACAGCCTCACCTCTAATGCCTATTGGTTTGGTTGGTTTGGTGACCGTTGTTCATCCTAAACAATCCACTCAGGCTGAAAGCTGCCGTGGAGGAATCTGCTCAACAATCTGAGAAAGATGTTCAAAACTCAAACTATTGTCTCCTCTCCTCTCCTGTCCCCTTCTTCTCCTCCTCCCCTTCCCTCCTCTCCTTCTCCCCTCTCCTCCCTCCTCCTCCTCTCTTCTTCTCTCTTCCTCTCCTTTTCTCCTCTCTCCTCTCCTTTCCTCTCCTCTCCTCTCCTCCTAGTGCTGATAGAGATGCAGGATGAAGAGTTCAGGCAGAAGAGCTCCCCAGGTCAGCCTGGCACACACACACACACATACAACACTGTGCTACTTACTATTTTATTTTCCTTTCCTGTGTTTTAGGAGAACCCCCAACCCTGTAGTTTTAGTGCCTTGCTCTACAGGGAATAGAGCCCCCAACCCTACAGGGTTAGGGTTAGGGTTCCTCCAGTAGGAGAGGTTGGAGTTAGCGCGCTTCAAGATAGACCAATTGTTCCTCCAATAGGAGAGGCTGTGCTGTGCTGTGCTGTGCTGTGCTGTACTGTACTGTACTGTACTCTGTACTGTACTGTGCTGTGCTGTGCTGTGCTGTACTGTACTGTGCTGTGCTGTGCTGTGCTGTGCTGTGCTGTACCAGGACTGGTTTGCACAAAGGCCTCCAAATTGCCTCATTTCAAGTTGCTGAAATGAAAGCCTTGTGGGGGAGGATTTAGAGAGGATATAGAGAGTGACTTTCAGATGGTTTCACAGAGGTTCTCAAAAAACAATGTCAATTCAGAAGGGGAAGCCAGGCTGTTCTCAGCAGTGGCATTGTTGCAAGAACTTTGATGAAGTCCTAAACCCAACAGAGTGCTCCTCTGTTCAGGAGGAAGGCTAAACCACTCTCCTTGTCAGAGGTCACTGAGGTGGTGAGAAAGTGGCAAGGTGCCAGGGGTGGACAAGATGATCCTGAAATGCTGAAGGCTCTGGTTATCTTTGGGGTGTCGGGGTGGACACAGTATTGCATGGCTTTCTGGAGCAGTGCCTTTGGATTGGCAGGCAGGGTTGGTAGGAACCAACTATGGATGGCTCACACTGCTCAGCCTCCCTGGGAAAAGTCACATGTTGTGTTCATGTGGAAATGCAGTGAAACACCAGGCAGCATTATTAAGTTGTAGGAGACAACAGACACAACAAATAGACCACAGAAAGACTATATTCACCAGATAGACCACAGACGGACCACTGGCACTCCATAGACAGACCACAGACAAAAGACCAGATTGACCAGATTGACCAGAGAGACCACAGACAGAGCACAGACACTCCATACACAGACCAAAGACAGACCAAAGACAATGTGATGGTGTCTGTTGTTCTTATAGAGGCCAGCCTGCCAGGAGAAGACATGGTGGACGACAATAAGAGCTGTCACTGTGAGTTCGTCCCCCAGGATCTGACCCCAGGGTTAAAGGTCACCATCAGAGCTATCTGGTAAGAGCTTCTTTAACTTTTATTAATTCAGAAATCATTTTATTTTTAATCAGTTTATCATTTCATTTATTCATCTATTTATTTAGCTATCATTTATTTGCTTGTCTGTTAGTATTGAATTCATTCAGATTTGTATTCACATTATTTTGTGTGTTTTATTATTTATGCTCACCCCAGGGTTAAAGGTCACCATCAGAGCTGTTGGGTAAGACCAGTTAGTTTGACTTCCAGTTAGACAGATTTTATCTCTATTTATTTATTTTTTAAATTATATTTCTAACTCACTCTAACTAAAGTTCATCAGTCATGTAGTCTGGTAAGAAGATGTTTTTGTGGACTTTGGATAATGTTGAATGCTATGTTGAAGCTAGACTGGTGCCCATGGTAACCTACATCGTTTATTATTATTAATATTTTTATTATTATTGTTGTTGTTATTATTATTATTATTATTGTATTATTCTCCATCCTATAGAGTGCAACAGTGACCGCCCACTTATTTTACGGCTCTGGTTCCGGAAGTAAATTTCCCATTCATTTACTCCATAGACATTTCAGAAAATCCTTCTATAAAGAGTTTTAAGGCTGGAACCAAACCAACCAACTAGACCACGGGTGTCAAACCATGTGCCATGGAGGGCCGAGAGTATGCAGGTTTTCATTCCAACCGAACACTACACCAGGTGATTTCATTGATTAGTCCCTCCTCTCTGGCTGAAGGTGTGGTAATCAGTGAAATCACCTGGTGTATTCTTGGGTTGGAACGAAAACCTGCATACTCTCGGCCCTCCATGGCACACGGTTTGACACCCCTGAACTAGACGATGAATTGTGACCATAAAAAATTTGATTCTGAGCAAAAAAAAGATCGGAAAACGGAAGAAAAGGCAACGGTACAAGACTGTGTACATCATTATTTATGAAGGAACTACTCATCCCATAAACCATTTTGAATGATACTTTTCCAACAACTTCCAAACTAACGATAGTTTAGCGCGCTTCTTCTTGAATTTAACATTTGTCAATAGTATAGTGTTGATATTGTTGTTGTTTTGTGAGCGTATATATAGTATAGTGTAAAGTGTTGTCATCAACATCGTACAGTGATTCGTTCCAGCTGCATAGGATAAGCAGCTAGCTAGGTTACGTTAGTAGCTAACGTTAACGTTAGCTGACAAGACGTTCACGGGTACGGTAAACATTTCCATGGTAACAGCGAGCTCCACCAATCAGAGACGTCGCTGTTACACTTTAGGATTGTGGGTAGTGTAGTACTTCTCCATGACATCGCGAATAAAACAAAACAAGGTTGATATCATACGGACTTGTGGCTTCTACAGGAGCATACACTATTGTTTCACAACCTACTAGCTTGTGGTGAGTCTACATTGGATGGTTACGACATTATGGCTAATAATCAAAATCCCTATGCAGAATATGAATGGGATTTTCACTTCCGGAGCCTCACTGTTGAGCTCTATAGAGTACTTCCAGCAGGATGTGGTTGTTGAGACAACCAGGAGTTGTTAGCATCTGTTAGTGGATCTGTTAGCAATGCTAGTGTATCTGTTAGCCGTGCTAATGGATCTGATAGCGATGGTAGTAGATCTGATAGCGATGCTAGTCGATGCTAGTGGTTCTATTAGCAATGGTAATGGAATTCAGCAAGACTAAATCCGTGCATGTAAAAGCCCATGTGTCCCATCCCATTCAAAGAGCTAACTGAGCTAACAAGAGCCAAGATGTTGACAGTAAAGAAGCTGTAGGAAATTAGAGCTACCAGACAAAAACAGGAAGTGACATCAGCAGTGAAATTCTTCTGTCCAGATCCAGTGAGCGATAGCTCACTCATATTTTTGTCCCTCTCTGTTAATCTCTTTCTTTCCCCCCCGTCTCTCTCTATGTCTCTCGGCCAGTATCATGCGCTTCATGGTTTCTAAGAGAAAGTTTAAGGAGAGTCTTCGTCCATATGATGTGATGGATGTGATAGAGCAGTATTCAGCTGGACATCTGGACATGCTTGCCCGCATCAAAAACCTCCAGTCCAGGCAAGACCCATGATTCCATGATTCCTTCCCCCTATCATATTTCATGATGCCGGTGTTAACCATCATTAATGTTAATAAATATCAAGCCAAGCATAAATGTTATTCTGTCTCATCTAGAGAACAACACAGCAAAAGCTTTTATCCAAAGCGACTTACAATAAGTGCATTCAACATAGGTAGGCAAGAGAACTACTCGTCACCAAAATTTTAAGTGCATTTCCTTCCTAACAAGCATCTAAGAGCATAAACAGTGCTAAGGTAAAAGTGTAATGTTAGCTACCTACTTTTTGATTAAACAAATGAGACAAATAAGTGAATCAGATAAACAAGAGCTAGTAAACAAGAACTCAGACAAATAAGTGAAGACAAATAGGCAAGGGCTAAGAGGAAGGGTCAGGGTAGTGTTTCTTGAAGAGGAAGGGTCAGGGTAGTGTTTCTAGAAGAGGAAGGGTCAGGGTAGTGTTTCTGGAAGAGGAAGGGTCAGGGTAGTGTTTCTGGAAGAGGAAGGGTCAGGGTAGTGTCTCTTGAAGAGGAAGGGTCAGGGTAGTGTTTCTAGAAGAGGAAGGGTCAGGGTAGTGTTGAAGAGGTGGGTTTTCAGCCTGGTGAAAGATGGGCAGTGACTCTGCTGTCCTGACATCAGTGGGGAGTTCATTCCACCACTGTGGGGCCAGAACAGAGAAAAGCTGTGACCGTGTAGATCGGCCCCCAGGGGCCTCTGAGCGACCAGGGGGTGGGGTTAAAGCTTGACGATAGCCTGGAGGTAAGAAGGAGCTGTTCCTTTCACTGCCCTATAGGCTAGCACCAGCGTCTTGAACTGGATGCGAGCTGCTACAGGGAGCCAGTGTAGAGAACGGAGAAGGGTAGTTGTATGGGAGAACTTGGGCCGGTTGAACACCAGATGAGCTGCAGCTTTCTGAACAAGCTCCAGAGGTCTGATGGCAGACGCCGGGGCAGCAAGGAGGGAGTTGCAGTAGTCCAGGCCTGGATGAACACCTGTGCTGTCACTGGTAAATGATAAATGGACTGCATTTATATTGCGCTTTTATCCAAAGCACTTTACAGTGTATGCCTCTCATTCACCCATTCACACTCACACACCGATGGCAGTGAGCTACCATGCAAGGTGCTGGCCTGATCATCGGGAGCAATTTGGGGTTCAGAGTCTTGCCCAAGGACACTTCGACATGCGGATTGGAGGAGCCGGGGATCGAACCTCTGATCTTGTGATTAGAGGATGACCTGCTCTACCTCGCTCTACCTCCTGAGCCACAGCCGTTACTGATGCAATGTTTGCCGAGAACGACAGTTGGTCGTCCAGGGTCACACCCAGATTCCTCGCAGTCCGAGTTGACGTCACCACAGCATTATCAATGGTGATGGCCAGGTCTCGGTGCGGTCAACCCTTCCCCGGGAGGAACACCAGCTCAGTCTTGTCCAGGTTGAGCTTCAGGTGGTGCATCGACATCCACTCCAAGATGTCTGCCAGGCACACAGCAATGCTCCCTCCACTTGTGTGTCAGAAGGGGGAAATGACAGGATCAGCTGGGTGTCATCTGCATAGCAGTGGTAGGAAAAGTTGTGGGAGTGGATGACAGAACCAAGAGATGTTGTGTAGAGGGGAAAAAAGAAGAGGACCCAGAACCAAGCCTTGCGGAACCCCAGTAGTGAGTCTGCGTGGTTCTGACACAGACCCTCTGTCACACCAATGACTATCACAAGGCAAACACCGTGGAATGGATGGCACAGCACGCAGATATAAGGTGCAAGGGGGTTTATTTTCACAAACAGGAAAAGTGACAACAACGATCAGGCTCTGTGAACAGGAAAAATACATAATACATTATAAATACATCATCATGTGTTAACAAAACATAAACTAGTCCCAAAATCTAGAAACAAACAATATGAAAACTAACACATAATAGTCAAGTAATAATAGTCATTACTAAAAATAAACATAGCCTAAACATAAAAATAAAGTAAGAGAACAAAACATCACCTCTTAAGGTAGCATAGTGAGCCTCTGCAGCACCTCGGTAGCCCAGGACAAAATGGCCCACGGAAACAAACACAGGCATTTTTAAAGGTTAACCCCGCCCTTTTGGCCTCTACCAACCCTTAAGACACAAGGGGGAAAAAGGGATTCAACCAGTTTTCTCTCCAGCATTGCTCTAACAATTTTCCCAATGTTATTCTTTAAATCATAAATGGTAACTATACGACAAGGCCATTAACTTGACCGTACATATTAATTATTCAGACTCACTACTTTTGGTTTTGGTTGTGGTTGGAGCCACTTAAGGGTGTGGTTTCAGGTACCACCCCCAACACACTCAATATCTGTCGGAGGAACATGCTCATCTGTTTGGCACGCCCAGGAAGCACTGGTGAGACGGGAGGGAAATGGCTTGGTGAGAGTTTCAGCATTATTGTCTTTTGTTTGGTGTTGAGTGATGCCTTTGTGAACGGCAGGGGAGAACTGATGGCAAGTTACCCGATGGTTTCTTGGTGCCAATGCTCACCGAGTGTGCACCCTCAGCAAGCTGGCAGGGCAACCGGCCTCAGTTGGTTGGGAGAGTGGAGGAGTGACATTGGGCCCTGTGTCACACCCTCTCAGCGTCACGTGGTAGGAGCGATCCGTCAGGTAAGATGCAAACATGGAGAGTGCAGAGCTTGAGACACCCATCCCCTCAAGGGTGGAGAGGAGGATCTGGTGTCAAACTCTGCAGACAGGTCCAGGAGTATCAGGACAGAGGAGAGAGAGTTCACTCTAGCGGCATGGAGCGACTCCATCACTACCAGGAGGGCAGTCTCGGTCGAGTGATCCACCTTGAACCCAGACTGGTGGGGATCCAAGAGGTTGTTCTGGTGGAGGTACAAGGACAGTTGATTGAAGACAGCACGTTCAAGAGTTTTGGATAGGAAGGGTAGAAGGGAAACCGGTCTGTAGTTCTTGACCTCAGAGGGGTCAAGTGTTGGTTTCTTCAGAAGGGGGGTGACTCTGGCCGTCTTGAAAGCAGAGGGAAAGCATCCAGACACCAGAGACGTGTTGATGAGGTGGGTCAGGAAGGGAAGGAGTTCAGGTGCAATAGACTGAAGGAGAGGGGATGGGACTGAGTCAAGGGAGCATGTGGTGGGATGGCTAGATGTAACAAGGTGAAGGACCTCGTTTGGGGAGAGGGGAGAAAAATGGGGTAGGGAGGGAGGTGGGGAGGGGAGGGAAAAGGTGGAGAGGGTGGTAGAGAGGGATGGGTGGAAGGCAGACAGGTGTGGTTGGTGCGCAGGGCACCAGCCGGGGGGTGAGGGAAGGGGGATCGGGTATCGTTAACCTTCTTGTCAAAGAAGTTGGCGAAATCGTCAGGGCGGAGGGAGGAGGTGGGAGGGGGTGGGGGTTGGAGGAGGGAAGAGAAAGTTTCCAAAGCCTTTTTTTAGGGTTTGAAGGAGAAGTTTGAATTTTAGTGCAGAAGAAAGCAGCTTTACCAGCAGATAGAGAGGAGGAAAAAGTGGAAAGGAGAGATTGGAAGGTACAAAGGTCCTCTGAGAGTTTGCCATTTCTCCATTTGTGCTCAGCCACTCTCAGGTACACACCACCACGCACCTCTTGGTAAATTTAGCAAATAAATGATCCACCTAGCAAATCTTATTTCATTAAAATCTCAGTTTATAGAATTGGTTCACACTGCTTGCGATCACCCACCATGGTGGAGTTTGGTTGAATACTTCTTCGTATGAAAAGATTACACTCACAGCTTGGTGCTGTCTGGCTAAAAATCTAGCTGTTAGGCCTTACCTTGAAAATAAAATGCCATGTAATTACTAAGCTGTAACTACAGCTAAGTATGAAATAGAGGAATAGAATATAGAATAGAATATAAAACTCCACAGGTGTCTCGTCGATCCTTCCACTATGAGAAGACAACTCAATGCTATGGCTCTGAAAGGGTGTGGAGCTGTCAAACAGACGCTACTGAGAAAAGGAAATAGACAACAAAGAAGACAATTTGTACAAGAACACCGAAACTGGACACCTGGGATATGGAGTAAGATTTCATGGACTGGTGAGTCTAAATTTTATATTTTTGGAAGTAACAGAAGGCAGTATGGATGCTGCCGAAGCAATGAAAGACTCTCAACCAGTCTACCAAGTCTACAATCAGTCCGGCATGGTGGAGAATCAGTGCAGGTTTGGGGATGTAGAACAACATCTGGAGTTGCGGATTTGTCTTTGATTGAAGGCATCATGAATGTTGATGAATACAACCAAATCTTAAACACATCATGCAATACCCTCTGGAAAACACTTGATAGGGAACAAATGAACTGTACAGCAAGATAACGAGCCTTCTGAAAAGATCAAGACGTACTTTTCAAACAAAGAAGAACCCCATCTCGTCGAGATTCAAGCAATTGTTGTGATGTCACTGAAAATGACAGCGGAAGCATTCAGAGGTCCCCTGTTGCACTGAAGAGTGCAAGATTTCGTGGTTTTTTACAGTATCTTGCTAGCACAAACGAAACAGAGTTTATTTTTGTGGCGAATTTTGAAATGATGCACAGGGAATCAAGTGATTTTTAATGAAATCTCAACATTTTAATTTTAGATGCATTTTTTTTCCTGACACAACTGATACCGGAACAGGAAGCAGAATTCTTTGGTTTTTAAAGGATCTAGCTGGCAATTGTTTTACACAATGCATGTAAACAGATCCTGTCCCCGGGTTTGCAGGGTTCAGAGGGTGAAATTAAAGTGTTCATTTGTTCAGTTTCCTATAAAGCACATGGTAATTTCTAAGTGAATTAAACCCTAACCCTTGTTTCACCAGCAAATTCAATCTTGAGTCTGTGTTAAAATGGTTCAAGACAAGGGCCAATTAAGTGTTTTGAAGTTTGTTGATGTAAATATATGGAATCCAGAATTTCCCCCCGGAGATCAATAAAGTATCTATCTATCTATCTATCTATCTATCTATCTATCTATCTATCTATCTATCTAGACTATAAACTAGACTATGAAGAATTGAGGGGTTATATAAACAAATGCTGCCGACACTTTCCTCACATTAAATAAACATTTGAAATTGATTCTTGCATAATATACATTAAATGAGAATGATTTCTATTAGGGACCCGATAGTCGTCATGACAGACAATTGATTTTGCTGAGGCGTTGTGAGACTGAATGTGTGAAGAATAATTGACACTGACTGCTCTGAATGAAAAGGTTTTCAGTCTCAAATTCAAACCAAAGAAAAACTAATGAGCCACGTTCAAAAGCAATTAGACCTGCAACCAGTTTTTATCAAACAGAATATGCTTTGGGAAGCTTTAATCAAGACTCAGCAGGCTATACTTGCAGCCATTCAGACCATGATTTGGCCTCCAGAAACCGCCAGGCTGCTTTGACTCCTAAACTCAAGTGGCTGCCACCAATGGGTTTTAAATAGGAAGGAAAGATCACAGCCAGTCAGCTCCCTCTCCTCCTCATCTCTCCTTCCCTCCTCATCTCACCTCTGTTCATCTCTCCTTCTCTCCTCTTCATCTCTCCACTCCTTATTTCTCCGTCCTTCCTCATCTCTCATCCTCATCTCGCCTCATCATTTCTCCTTCTCTTCTCTCCTCTTATCTTTTCTATTTCTCATCTCTCCTCCTCATATCTCATATTCTCTTCTCCTCATCTTTCCTGTCATTATTTCTGACATTTTGGAGATACAAGGTTGTCATCTGACAGAGGCAATATGAACACATACCCCCCCCCTAATACAAGACATGTTTTAGGACATCTTTCTGTCCTGTAGCTGCCTCTCTTAAACTAAGACACTCAGAAACCTCCCAGCGTCTTCACCGTCCTGGAGCTCTGAGTTTGATTCAGATTGTCTGTTGCCTGGCAGAGTGGACCAGATCGTTGGCAGGGGAACACCAATCACAGACAAGGACCGTCCCAAAGGAGCCAATGAGGAGCTTCCTGAAGACCCGAGCATGATGGGACGACTGGGGAAGGTGGAGAAGCAGGTAACCAACACCAACCTGTCTGTACGCTGTATACAGAGGGAAATTCTTGTTCAAAATAATTTCATTTGCCAGACCTTAAAAAATCTGTGTGGTACCACAAGAACAGTGAGTTTTCACAGTTTACTTTCAGGAATTATATTTGTTAGTGGAGAATCAGACTTGTAACCACTGGCAACCAGTCCATCACTGTTAGCAACCATCACCTCTTAGCATCAGAACAATTCTCCGGCTATTTGACTTGTTTTCATTCCAAAGCAAGAAAACATCAAAACAACCATGTACTTGTTAAAAATATATTTCTGTCTGTCATCTGTATAATTTTCATGCTTGAATGATTAATATTTGTATTTGTTCTTAACTGACAGTTTGGTCAGTATTACTCCATCATTGTCCTGGCTGTCTGCTGATGTCCCCAGGTCTTGTCCATGGAGAGAAAGTTAGACTTCCTGGTAAACATTTACATCCAGCGAATGGGAATCCCTCAGGCTGAGACCGACGCTTACTTTGGTTCCAAGGAGCCGGACCCGGCCCCACCATACCACAGTCCTGTAGATCATCTGCAGAAGAGCCAGTCCATCTCGAAGATCCTCCAGTTAGTCTCACTATGATAAAGCATCTTTTCTCTTTATTTATGTGATACCATTTCTGCTGTTAATTATTTGATACAGAGCCAATCCATTAGCAAGATCCTCCAGTCAGCCCCACTAGGATACATTCTTTATTACGCTTATAATACACTGTTTTTTTATTCTGATATAAAGCCAGTCCATCTCCAAGGTCCTCCAGTTAGTCTCATGCCAATATAACATCCTCATTGTATTACTCTGGCATCCACTCTTTATTACACTGATCAAACCATTCCGCTATTTATCACTCTGACACAGAGCCAATACATGGCAATACAAATGGCAATACAAATAGACCTAATTCATAATTCATCAGGACATAGTTCATAATTCATCCGGATATATATGTCCCCTAGAACCCAACCCGTGTGCACCGTGAACCACGGGTTCAGAGAAAGGTCCGAATTGCATTTCCATTACTTTGGGTGGCACGGTTGAAGGCGTGGCTTTTGTGCATTAGTGGGGAAAGGGAACATTTTTTCCTCTCTCCATTCACTCACTGCATCGCGGAACATGCTGTCTACACCGTTTAAATTTGAAAATGGCATTTTCATGTGCAGTGTTTTCATTAAGCTCCGTTTTCAGGGGTTGAAACCACGAGCGTCGTGTGGATGGAAGAGTATGCGTTTCCAAATTTAAACGGCTTAGTGTAGACCTGGCCTTACTTCAATAGCAAATTAAATTCAAATGGTAATATAACTTGAATACAGCCATTTACTATCCCAAAACTGCACAGCCGCAATCAGAATCCCTTTTCCTTGTGTTTGTATGGAAAACCAGTGGACATGGCATGGTGCGAGCCAACCTGTGCTAATGGAAAAGGGGCAATACAGGCTAGCTTTATTCATACAGATTATGTAGCAGATGACCGCTGTATCTTGGCCAGGCACAACCCAATAAGGCAGCACACTGCTGCCACCTTGTGGTCTCACCACCCACAAGGAAAAGGGTAGGGGTTGGGTGCAAAAGGCAGGGGTCAAGCAGACTTAGGTGTCATGGACCATGGCAACAGAAACTGTCTCTCAGAACGTGGAACCTCTCTGGAGGGGCTGAGCTGGTGCCGAAGGTTGGGAAGTACTAACTTGAAACTAACTAGGAAAAAGCAAACTCCTGTAGGACTTTCCTAAAAACCTGATACGCTCAAAACTGCTAAAAGTTACGGGTAAGCATTTATGTTGCACTTTGTGAATCACTGTTAAACCACCTCCAGGTAATCTGGGCATATGGAAGTGGGAGCATATAACAGTACATAACAAAGGTTACCAAGGTTATTTAACCTAATTGGATCACTCTCAAGGTCAGTGACCTTCGGTGCCTCAAAAGGGGTTTGAGGATGAGGTCTTGCTGAGATGTCATCTGGTTGGAGCCACGTCATTACCCGGTACATGGGACTAATCTGAAGTCCTTACCTCAGAAAGTATCCTGCAGCATGGAAGGACACCACATGGAGTGATCCAATTAATTAATTAGTTTTATAAGTTTTATCACTGATCAGTAAGTCACATATCAGAAGCTCAGTCAATTTGTTTCTTATGTTTGACGTGATGTTGGTGTGTTGACGTGATGTTGGTGTGTTGTTGACGTGATGTTGGCGTGTTGTTGACGTGATGTTGGTGTGTTGTTGACGTGATGTCGGCGTGTTGTTGACGTGATGTCGGCGTGTTGTTGATGTGATGTTGGTGTGTTGATGTGATGTTGACGTGATGTCGGTGTGTTGTTGACGTGATGTCGGCGTGTTGTTGACGTGATTTCGGCGTGTTGTTGACGTGATGTCGGTGTGTTGTTGACGTGATGTTGCTGTGTTGTTGACGTGATGTTGCTGTGTCCTCCAGGGCATGTCCTGGTGACCATGTGGAGAAGGGTCCATCCATTACTAAGATGGTCAGGTCCAGCAGCTCTGCTGCACACAGAAACTACGACCCCCCCCACCTGCACTCCCTCCACCTCCTGGCAGCCAATAAGCTCCCAACTCCACCAGCAAGCCCCGCCCCAACGTAGTCATGGCAACACTCCAAGTCCAATTGGCGATGGGTCGCTGGTTCGACTCCCACCACCTCCTGCAGGAGAGAGACACAGTGGGAGAGTTCACCGCTACAGTGCTGCAGAGAGAGGAGAAGGAAGAGGAGGAGAGAGAGGAGGAGAAGGAGCTAATGGAGCAGGAGCAGGAGGAGGAGAGGAGGTGAAGCCAGACAGCGATACGTCCATCTCCATCCCATCTGTGGACCATGAGGAGTTGGAGCGCTCCTTCAGCGGTTTCTCCATCTCTCAGTCCAGGGAGAACCTGGACTTCCTCAACAACAGCTTCTACTCCTCCTCTGCCAACCTGGGAGATCCCCGAGGAGGAGGCGACCACCGAGGAGGAGGCGCTGCCCGCTGTGCCACCATCCGGCCCTACATCGCTGAGGGGGAGTCCGACTCCGACTCAGAGCTCTGCGCTCCCTCGCCTCACTCTGACCAGGCCTGGACTGGAACAAAGTAGAACTGAACAGAAACCAGACTAGAAGTGACAGGAACCATAAAGGGATGAAATATTACCTGAGACAAGGAAGTCAGGTTAAAGGGAGCGTTTTAGTTTTTGTGTGTTTTTACTAGAGTCAACATTTATCTTCCTGTGAATGTTTTAAAATTGTAAAACTAAAAAAGTTTATTTTCACTGTTAACTTGTGGGACACTCACACATGATTGGTTGGCTTGTCCACTAGTCATGTTCATCAGTGATTCTTTCCATGTTAAAATTACTGTTGTCCTCAGCTGCCTGAAACATTACAACCAATATGATCAGCATCACCTCACCTAGCAGTTCCATGTAATTGCACTCCACTCACAGCACTACAGCCACAACACACACAACAGACACACCAGCAGACACCACAGACACTTGGTGTTGTCTTTTCTCTATCTCTCTGAAGATGCAGTCCAGAGCTGATTGCCATCACAATACTGAACACTTTGAGGTGAAAAGGTTTCAGCATGTCAGCACTGAAACCAGTTATCTTGCAGAAGGTTGATCTATTGGTTTGAATGAGAAATGTTATTAATGTTCATTAATGTTAATTAAGTGCTAACAACAAGTCTAGCGCCTGCTGGTTTCCTGTTTAAACCCGTTTGTCTTGGTAGGATGCAGTGATTGTTGGCAGCGGCAGCTCTGGACAGATTGTACATAGAAACGTTATGACTCTATATATCTCATTCAAGCGCCTCTCTTCATATTCGTACTGTATATCCACCAGAATATCTGTCTCAACAGTAGCTATTGATGTAAGCTACTTATTTAGTGATGTATTATGTGTTAAAATGTATATTTATTTACTCATGGTTGTAATTTTTTATTTTGTATTAATGTTTTACTTAACAAATTTCCATGCTGCACATTTAGACATTTCATTATTTTTCTTCAGCAGACTCAATGTTGAAAGATGTCTGTTGGCATTCTTCACTAAAACCAGCAAGTACTGCTAGTCACTAGCTAATAACTTTGCTACCTGTTTGCTAACTATTAGCTGTAATGAAAAACGAAATGAAAAAAAAAAAGTCATTTTTGGGTCGCTAAAAGACGAAGGTCCCATTGGGTATGGTTCTCTGTTCTTGGATCAGCCCTCGTCCCTCTGGGCTCAGGAGTACACCACTCCATCATGAAGGTTTTGCCATACAGATGCAGACATGCAGACTATTCCTTGTTGAGTATTTTCAAGGTTCAAGGTTCAAGGTTCAAGGTTTTTTATTGTCATATGCACAACGTTCACAAGAAGCAAAAGTATGCAATGAAATTCTTGTGTCTCTTCGACACCTAACGCTAATGCTAAGGACATAACAGACATAATAAAAAAAAAAAACACAAGAAATATAATAGAAAAAGTACAATGTTAGGAAAAAGTACAATGTTAAAAGTTATAAAGTACAAATACTAGAAAAAGTACAAAGTTACAGTACCAGTTATAAATTATCAAGTATAAAAATTATAATCAAGTATAAAAATTCTAAGTTATAAAGTGTAGCGGAGTGTAAAGTGACCTTGAGGTAAAGTGGCCTGTTGTGCGTGGGGGGGTGGGGGCAGGGGAGGGGGGGGGTGTCTCAGGTGTGTTTGTTCAAAAGCCTGATGGCTTGTGGGAAGAAACTGTCTTTAAATCTGGTGGTGTGAGTCCGGATGCTACGAAACCAGCTGCCTGAGGGCAGCAGGCAGAACAGCTTATGGCTGGGGTGGAAAGGATCCTTAAAGATCTTGCTGGCCTTCTTCCTGCTACGCTGCTGGTAGAGGACCTGGTAGAGGACCTCCATGGAGGGCAGCTCCGATCTGGTGATGCGCCGTGCAGCGTTCACCATCCTCTGTAGCGCCTTCCGTTTGAGGGCGGTGCAGCTGCCGTACCAGGCCGTGATGCAGCCGGTCAGGAGACTCTCGATAGTGCACCTGTAGAAGTTGCAGAGTATCCTGGGGTCCATGTTGATCCTCCTCAGCCTGCGTAGGAAGAAGAGTCGCTGTCTTGCTGTCCTGGTGATGATGTTGGCGTGGTGGTTCCAGGTGAGGTCCTCGCTGATGTGGACACCGAGGAACCTGAAGCTGCTGACTCTCTCCACCGCCGCCCTGTTGATGTCGATGGGGGCGTGTCCCGTGCTCTGGTCCCTTCTGTAGTCCACGATCAGCTCCTTAGTTTTGCTGACGTTGAGATGGAGGTTGTTGTCCTGGCACCAGGATGACAGGGCTCTGACCTCCTCTCTGTAGGCCGTCTCGTCGCCGTCGGTGATCAGGCCGATGACGGTCGTATCGTCAGCAAACTTTATGATGGTGTTGGAGCTGTGTTTTGCCACGCAGTCGTGCGTGAACAGGGAGTACAGGAGAGGGCTGAGCACGCAGCCCTGCGGGGAGCTGGTGTTTAGAGTCAGGGTGGAGGATGTGGTGGTACCAACCCGCACTGCCTGGGGCCTGCCCGACAGGAAGCTCAGGATCCAGTCGCACAGGGCGGTGTTGAGGCCCAGGTCCCTGAGCTTGA
Source organism: Hoplostethus mediterraneus (assembly GCA_034670385.1). Classification (NCBI taxonomy): domain Eukaryota; kingdom Metazoa; phylum Chordata; class Actinopteri; order Trachichthyiformes; family Trachichthyidae; genus Hoplostethus; species Hoplostethus mediterraneus. Next base: position 81,457 of record JAXDDW010000101.1, read on the forward strand.
TGGCGAGCTTGGAGGGCACAATGGTGTTGAATGCCGTTGGCAGTCTCAATGCTAATCATTTATAGATTATATTATATTATCATTCAACTCACGGAGTGTTTTAGCAAGTCTACAGGGAGTTTGGCCTCATCCCGTAGGACATCAATAGAGTAGCTCCTTAGCAGCTAGCCAGCTAGCTTAAATAACATTAGCTATGCTAGTGAACGAATGACACCTGTTAACCCACCATGGGCAAACAGTGCAGCGAGCAACGTCGTTATTTCTGACCCTATTAGGCAGCGGTACTTCAGCGTCGTCTGGGTGAAGTGGACAGAAAGAGAGGGAGAGAGAGAGAGGTCGACTGTAAAGCCCGCCCACAGAGAAAACTGATAGGTCTACTTAGCACAAAGAGAGACCAATCAGGATGGCCGCTACATCTTTCCCTCTCTCTCTCTCTCTCTCTCTCTCTCTGATTTCCGGTATATTGTAAATAATTTGCGGGCGTCAGGGAGCCGCTAGACTCCCAGAACCAGGAGGGGTGGGATGTCTGCAGATGTCAGGCTGTCCTTGTGGTTGCCAGAGCTTCCTGTCGGACCTGGCAGAGTTCTTGCTAATGTCTCTCTCGTTTCCTGGTGTGGCTGCAGCTGAACATTTGGATGACATTGCCCGTCAGCAGCCAATCACATGCAAGTTGCTATATTCCCACTTTATGGCTATACCACTATTGGCACTGCAATTGCCAATCAGCTAAATCAAGACATTGATTGGTAGGATGATCTGATGGTCTACATACAGTCAAACAATCACAACACAACACAAACCAACACTCACCAACACACACCAACAAACACACCAACACTCACCAACACACACCAACAAACACACCAACACTCCATCTTCACCCCCACAGCTGCCTTCATGCTGAATGTCTCTGCTGCCTGATGGGGTAACGCTACTGTTGTATCACGTCACATCTTCTACTGTTGTATCACCTCATGTCTTCTACTGTTGTATCACCTCACGTCTTCTACTGTTGTATCACCTCACGTCTTCTACTGTTGTATCACCTCACGTCTTCTACTGTTGTATCACCTCATGTCTTCTACTGTTGTATCACGTCACGTCTTCTACTGTTGTATCACCTCATGTCTTCTACTGTTGTATCACGTCACGTCTTCTACTGTTGTATCACATCTGAATGTAGTTTCTCCAGCTGCTTTTAACTCGGTTATTTTATGTCTGTCTTTATATTTTACATGAGGCACCACTGGTAGCATATCCATGTTGGTAGTACTATACTACAGTACTACAATACAGTCCCAGATTACAGTACTATACTACAATACTACAATACAGTACTAGACTATAGCACTACATGCTGTTGCCCCTATCTAGTACCAACTAATGTTGCCACAGCTACTGAAGACAGTTTGGTCTAAAAGCTATTTGGGTTAGGTTAGTAATACCAGAGTCATATATAGACAGAGTTAGTCCAGGTTAGACCAGAGTCATATATAAACAGAGTTAGTCCAGGTTAGACCAGAGTCATATATAGACAGTGTTAGTCCAGGTTTGACCAGAGTCATATCCAGACAGAGTTAGTCCAGGTTAGACAAGAGTCATATATAGACAAAGTTAGTCCAGGTTAATCCAGAGTCATATATAGACAGAGTTAGTCCAGGTTAGTCCATCTCATATGTCTAAGATACACAAATCTATTAAAAGATTTCAGAATTTTCCATAACTTCTCTTTTCTGAAAATGTGTCACTACTGTAACAGAAGAGATTAAATGAGTAAAAATCCTCTTGATTATTCCACTGCATGTTCTCAGTGTAATGAAAACACAGAGAACAATAGTAATCACCGTCCAGTCGCTGTCACATAATAATAATAATAATAATACATTGGACTTATATATCGCTTTTCTAAGTACCCAAAGACGCTTTACATGGAGGGCAGAACAAACAAAACAAAAAACATAAAAAAGAGCAAACAAAACAAAACAAACAGAACATTTTAGTAAAAAAGAAAACTAGAGAAAGCTGTACAGAACAAGTCATGGAATGGAGGGAAGGGAGAGAAAGGGAAAAGGGGTTAGCAGGTGAAAGCAAGTTTGAAGAGGTGGGTTTTGAGGGCTTGTTTGAATGATGGTAGGGTGGGAGCCTGACGGATGTGGAGGGCATTCCAGAGGGAGGGTGCAGCAACTGAAAAGGCCCTGTCCGGAGCTTGGTCCTGATGGTCTTGAGAGTGTTTGCGTCGGCGGACCTGAAGTGAGGTGAAAGAAGGCAGTTTTGGTGATGTGGTTGGCGTGGGGTAGGAAAGAGAGGGTGGGGTCGAGGATGATTCCGAGGCTGCGGACCTGGGTGGAGGGGGTGACGTTGGAGCACAAGAATCATATTTGGCCATTCAAACCAAACGTTGATTTAAACGGTGGTGCGTTGAACGCCCTGTTGTGTTATGCAAGCGTTGCAACTATGGCAGTTGAGAAGGCCATTCTTTCGAAGAATTTTCTGAGCCTGATGAAATCGGTTTAAATACGTGTTTAATACTACAAAATATGCTCAATGTTACCGTCACTGCCCTTGGCATCCAGAATAACAGAGAACATCGAGTGAAGGGAGTGTGGAAACTGGCTCCTCATTACAGCCATCCAACGTTTGCCTCGCATTTCAGTTGAAGGATAATTCACTTCTTACCTTCGAGACTGTGTTGCGATCTATATGAGCTAATTATTTTATTATGAGTATTAGGCCTATCATTATTGCTGATCACTGTTGTTGTGATATGATATTGTAATATTTACCATTATATATTTAGAGGTCACTCCAAAGTGTACATACAATAGCAAAAGACAGATTGCGGACCACTCTTAATAGTGGGTAGGCCCATGTCATTTAAATATAGCCTACAGTATATTTATTTGTTACATTAATCATAACGCCTAGCACAGGAAAGGACATGCACCAGAAGACATTGCAATTACTAAATGATATTTAGACAGACTTTAATAAGCTCCACATCTATATGCTTGTGCTCTTATTATTGGAGTTGTTCTGCCTTTGATGCAAAATACACATGTGAACAATATACTTACTCTTGTGAATTTATTTTGATGTTAGATATTTACTTCGCAACAATTCCCATAATGTATATAGCAGTATGTGCATCAGTGTGTATACAACAGCCATTATAGCAGCTTATTTTACAGTGCCATGTGGTGTAGAAATGTCTACTAGAAACTAATGCTGCAGTACTTTCCCACAGGCTCTCTTTTGGTCCTTTCTTGGTCAACTTAACCTTGGACACCCCGAACAAATTGCTGTGCTCCATTTGGTTGCTGGCAAACCAAGAGAGCTTCATGAGCTTGCCAACCTGCTTTCAAGACAAAACTGGCTTCCCACCGGAGCCACTGATGGCACTGATGGCACCCACACTCCATAGAAACAGTTACATAAACAGGAAAGGACATGCAAGTATTCAACTCCAGGCAGTGTGTACATCAGAGATGATGTTCCTGGATGTGTACGCTGGTTGGCCAGGGTCTGTGCATGATGCCAGGGTGTTTATATGGCCACCTCCAGGATCTAATGGGAAGTGACTACCACCTGCTAGGACTCTGCATACCCTCTCAGCACATCTCTTATCACACCATACAGAGATAATGAGCACTTATCAAGTCAAGCAGTAGATCCTGAAAATACTACAGGTCAAAGAAAAAGGGATGAACTTGCTTTACTTTTGGTTTAGGGTGAAGTTCTGTTGAACTACTTTTGTTTGGCTCATCTAAGGTTTCAGAAGTTTTTGTTTCACAAAAGAATGGAAAGAAAACAAATACTGAATAAAAAGGCAAAAGGTGATCAAGATTGCATTTATTTCCTTGCAGCATAGACTACATCATGCAATACATGATGTCATTAAACAAACATAATAGAACCTAAGCCACCAGCAGAACGTGGTAATAAGGTCCTATTTTTCCTCCGTTAAAGCAGTAACAAATTGTTTTAAGATGTCACTCCTTGTTTTTGCAGGACCATGAGCTCAGTGACATGCAGTGATGGCTTAGCTTGTGAAGTTGATGGTTGTGAAGTTGATGGTCCTGGGCCATCTGGGTCTGATGAAGATCCTGAGTGGAAAGAATAAGATATTAAACCTGGTGGTCTCAAAATGGTAGTGATCAAGGCAAACATCACTTTCCTCTGACAAATACATTTTGCCGTTTTCACATGGACTCAAACATGTCTGCATCTACTGTAAATGAGAGTCATGTGCAAACAAAGCTTCTAGTTCCTGAGCCACACAAAAGCCATCCTTCAAATAAAGCTGTTAGCAACACGACCAAGTTACCCAGTAAGAGTAGATGGTAACATTGGATCTACTTTGTATCCAACATGGTTGGTAATCTGACTGAGGGCATTTTATGACATCACTGAATAAAAACTTACAATTAAGATCCAATGTATAAGATTTTAGAAATGCATGAAGATAGCATTTTCTTTTTGATTAACAAACTGTACTCAACTCATCTGTTGTGCTTATTCATGTTGATGTGGCACAAAAAAATGTCCAGAATTAAAGATATCAAATGACATGGAAAAGATTATCACCAGAAAATGATCACAGACTGGGACAGACTGGGACCAGGAGGTCCTCCATTGAGCTGCTGGCACCACTCCCAGTCTTCTTGTTGTTATGCACTATTGTTTTGTATCTAAGAATAGAAACCCAGACATAGCAAATGTCTTCAAGTTGCCCTACTCCCCCAAAAATGCAAATGCCAGTATCAAAACGAACCTGTGTTATAATTGCCTGAACGTCACATGCCTCTGTTCCGATGTCGTATGCTTTAGCCAGCATTTCTGCAGCTACTGTTTTCCACACTTCTACTTTCTTTAATACAGGAGATTGAAAGTCTTCAGCCGTTTGCTTCATGAGGCAAATTAGAAGCAAGGTTGCTTCGTGCATCCATGGCTTTGTATCGACATCACACATTTAAATAGATTAGTCACAGAAAATAGATCAACACTAAAATTGTGTTAGGAAAGAGGAATCAACTTCAAATGTACCTTTATGCATTTGTTGGGGGTTTGAGACTGGTCCCGACTTTGGAGCAGAGGTAGGTGATGGTCCAGAGACAAATTCAGTGGTGCAGCAGGGATGTGTAGGCCTAACCCTAACCCTACACATGTGTAGGCCTAGTGGAGCTTGAGGACTCGATAAACTAGCCTGTTGCTGAGACAGAAAGGGGAGCACACATTTCACCAATGAAGCTAATGATATAAACTACATTATAATGTTGAAATGCTTTCAAAAACATGAGATAAAGAGTGTTTATGGAAATCAACACATACAATAATCCATACAATAAGTTAAAATTAAATAATTATTAGCTTATGCTATTAAAAAACTAAAAAATACTTACGACAAACATGTCTTCTAATGTCTTTAATTGTTGCATACAGCAACCTGTAGTGGACTTTAGTTGGATCCATTGTGCGCACTGCCTTTTTAATACGCCAGGGTTTATATACACGTCGCTGCTGATTGGATAACACCTGTTACACACCCACCAAACAGGAGAAAACGTACCTCAAAGTGATGAAGGAGGAAAAGGTCCAGGTATCAGGCCAGTGTTGAAGACCAGACCTCCCCGCCAACACTTTATCTTCTTCACGATTCTGTAGTTTCAGCAGTTATTAGAGTCTCAAACAGGTTCAAAGAAGTCACTTGAAATTATCAGAGCTCAATGCATAGAGTTTTATTCTTCAACAGAGACAAAACCCGAGTCGGCTCCGGAACCAGAATGAAAAAAACTGTCTGTGCATGATCTTATATATCCTAAAAACTGGGTGGAGAATACTGATTCTACTCCAAGTTTTATCAATTTCAGCTTTGTCAGCAAGAATTTTAGTTTTGTCAGCAAGGTTTTTAGCTTGGACAGCAAAAAATAATGGCGTCTTAACACCAAATTTGGTCTTATGGGCGGGTCTTTGTGGGCATGTAGGCGGTCCTGCTGTCCCTTCGTCATTACGTACTGGCCACCTGGACTTCTCCTGTCTGCGCATGCCCCGCCTGTCTTTTTTCTAGGTACTTCTTATCAAAACGGGGCCTGTGTAGCCTGTCCTTGGACACCCTTTTTGTGAGAGGGCCTCAGACTGTATTTTTTAAAACTTTATGATTACTTTATGGTTTTTAGGTTATATGCTTAATCAAAACACACTCTTTATACTTATGATCTTCAGGTTACATGTCTAATCAAAACACACTCTTTATACTTATGCAGGCCTAACACTTTTTCATTGACAAAATTTGCTTAATACAAAGTACATTATAGTTATTATAATTATATACAACAAAATCCTGCTGCATGCCGCTTCACACCGTTTCGAGGAAACATGTCGTTCAACCTGGAAACCGTAGCAAAATGTTTTCAGATTGAACGTGCCCCTGGTTTTTCAGCCTGCATGAAACTCTTGGGCTAATGTGAACGCGCCTCTTCGTTGAGTTCTCTTTATGGAATACTCCAATAAACGTAACTCAACATTGTTGGGTTACTTAAAGTTACAATTCTATAAAATTGCTTTCTATTGAAAACAATAGATTTAATGACTATTATATTTAGATTCTTAAAATTGAATTAATTAATTAATGTCATCAACTATAACAACCACATCGTTACCAAAGCAATGTCATTTGTTATGGTAGTGAACGTTATGGTAATTATGATTGCTGATTTGAATTCATCAACCACATTGATTGAACTTATTCTTGGCATACATTCAAAATGCTAGCTAGCTCATGGCTGTGATGGACAGTTTTGCCTTCTGGTTTTCTGGGGTGTGGCTATTATGGAGACTCATCTGGAGTGTTACGGTAGTGACATGAACATTTTTTGACATTTCTTTTACATTTTCCAATTCAAAACAAAACCAAAAAACGGATTTTTTTCAACTTTCATTTGATTGTCATTTTAATTAAGCTGTTGAAACATGTCCCCAAAATGTTTTTGAAACTGATAGGGGGTGACAGCGTTGTCGATCAAGGGTGTGAGCCTTGTGCCATAAGTCAATGAGTTTGTCCAATCATCACGAAGCTTTATATATTTATGTTGAACTAAGTTTGTAAAATTATCACATTATTATCACATTATGGCATCTATGCCTCAACTATTTGATTGAAAATAAAAAAAAACAACATGCATTTCCGGGTGTGATCATGTGACCGGCTGGTTGCCTGATCATGTGATTTGTTTCCTCATTAGCTGCAGCTGGACTCGGTTCAACCAGTTGGAAGGAGAAGCTTGTGAAGATAAGGGCGAGGTGAGAAGACGTTCAAATCCTTTTAATTTGTATTCATGTAGTTCATGCTGTTATTTGACTCTTGGTTGCGATGTGTTATCCGTTAACGACCGTGCTTCCTGGTTCGGCTGGTAAACGCTAACAGACGTCTGCCGTTACGTTACAGTAACAGACGCTTTTCTCCTGATAGTTGATGGTTCCGTTTTCTTGTTCTGCTAAAACACGGGACTTCCTAGTGATGTTACTCTTGATCTCGAAGCGCGTGTCGAGAACGTAGGGCAGTTTCCCGTGAACCTCCGTATCGAGGCTTGTATCGTTTTAACATCATTACGTCATCGATGACGTTTGAAGCCTCATCCGCGGAGTGCTTCCGGAATGGATTCCCCTCACTATTTTTGTATCCCCTTTGTACTATAGAGAGAGTGGTGCAGGAATGAGCAAGTATGAGACGTGAGAGGGGGCGGGGACTGGGCGTGTCAACTGTCGATCATGTTTTAATTTGACCAATCAGAGGCTTACACTCTTCTGTCAATCAAAAACTAATTTCGCCAATATGGCCTGAACCAGTTGTCAATCAGTTTTGAATTCAGCGAATCACTTCACAGTATTATAAGGAGGGCGGTACACAACAGGCCTGTACTACAGGGACTTACGAGGTTTGATGATACAGCATGCTGACAGTAAATATCCGTAAGTCATTATTGTAAAATAACATAAGTCTTGGGTTCGCCGTTGGTGTGCCTGTTTAAAATGTTGATTAAAAATGTTGCTGTCTGTTGATACTCTGACCCTTTGACCAGAGCTCAAACTCATTTTTATCATAACAGCTGATTTGACATGTGACTCTAGATAAATGGACTGCACTTATAAAGCGCTTTTCTAGTCTTTTCCGACCACTCAAAGCGCTTTACATTACACTCACATTCACCCACATTCACACCCTGATGGCAGGGTGATACCATGTAAGGTGCCAACCTGCACATCAGGGGAATCTAACCATTCATACACACCTATACACTGACCTATACACTGCTACAGTCACACACCGAAGGCGAAGCTTCGGGAGCAATGTGGGGTTCAGTGCCCAAGGACACTTTGACATGCGGACTGGAGGAGCCCGGGATCGAACCGCCGGGGATCGAACCGCTGATCCTCTGATTAGCGGATGCCCCGCTCTACCTCCTTAGCCACAGCCGCCCCGTAGATACCACAAATGTATACTATAAATCATATACTGATGTGATTAATACCATGTTGTGTTGACTGCTACTATTCCACGGCCTGGTAACTGGTGAATTGACTTGCATCAGTTTATAGAATGATCATATTTATTTATCACCTTTCAGAGAAATGTAGAGCATTTATATAAACTGAATCATAAAAATATATTCATAGCATCACACAGTTGGAGCTAAGTGGTTCACCTGAATAATGAATATGTATGTTTTTATAACCGCTTCCTCCACTCTTTGGAGGAATAAAAGTAGAAATGTAAAAGAACTTAAATAGCGTGTCAAAGAATTTATTGCACCTAAATAAATTACAAATTCCCAGTGGGGCTGGGAGTCCAGGGATTGGTGATGGAGGTGGTGAAGGAGGTGGTGCTGCGGATTTGATGAGGCGTCTAAAATTGCATCTAAAATTAAAACGACAAAACATCATTACAGACAGTCTGTCTTTAGAACATAAATAGGCCACTATACTTTATATAGTCTAGGTTACAACCGAACTCATTGAGGGGTGAGATCATTTAGGGTCATGCATGGCTCGTGACATATTCAATAAATCAATAAATTAAAAATACCAACTTATTACACAAACCCACCTGTTGTCCAGCTAACGTTAACCTAATGATCCGTCCATTCGTGTTAACGTTACATGCTCTTGGATTGTTTAACTGTTAGCTAGTAGACTAACGTTATCTTAGAATGGACAGAAGCTAACATTAGCTAACTTTACATTAGCGATAGTTTTTCAACATTCGGTCTAAGTTGAACGCCACATGATAGCTTTGTATTAATAATAGTTACCTAGTTATTAACTTTTGGCAGTTCATTGATTGATTGATGTGAACATGTTACAAAACTTCATTTAAAATAGATAAGCCTATTTCGCTCATGGCAACTTACCTCTGAAAACTTCCAAGTTTGGAACTAGTGGTCTCAGGAGGGAGGACTGCAGTTGGACCCTCCTCCAAAGATGATTCGCCAAATTAAAAAAAATATTGACAACTGGTTCATATGGCGTATTTGTTTTTGATTAACAGAGGATTGTAAGCCTATGATTGGCCAAATTAAAAAATGATTGACAGTTCCCCGCCCCCTCTCAAGTCTTGGGTCTGCAGAGATACCCTACTCGGAATGAGTCCTAAACCCGGAAATAAGTTAGCATTTGTCCACTCCCGGTTCCCTCGTCTCGAAGTCAATGGGTTTTTTGAATGGGTTTTTGGTTAGATGTCTGAAATAAGGTCTGTGGTTAACACAAGCTTAAGAGGTTTTCACGTTTTGTTCTACCAGATAAAATGTCAGTAAAACCCCACTTGTGAATTTTGAAGCTTTTTCGTGTCTTAAAAAAGGCGGTTGCTAACAAGTGGCTAAATGAGACTACAGAGGTTGTCGGGGACATTGAACGCATCACGCTGAACACGGTAACTCATCTACTCACTAGTCCTCCTTTACAGCCTCTAGTTGTGTTTCTACTCTATTCTAACTCAAACTTTTCAATTTGTAGATTTATCAGTTTATAGTATTTTTAGTGATGGTGACGTTGAAGTCATGTGACCGTGGTGTAGTTCGTTTATAGCCTAGCGTTAGCTTTTTACTTCTGGCGATTGCATTTACGCTTCAGAAATCATAAAGTGGTTTTCATTTGTGAAGATTATCTTGCTGAACAAAACGTAAGTATCATAAAATCCAATTGAAGAGCATGTAACTCAGTCACAGGGTCGTGGGTTCAATCCCCCCATGGCAAAATGTCACCATTTGTAAGTCGCTTTGGATAAAAGTGTCTGCTGAATGACAGTAATGTAACAAGATCTAATAAACATTGAGCTCATCATCTCAACTCGACTATGGTTTTATATTTGGTCTCAACACTGATATGTTTTCATTTCTTTATTGTCATTATTCACATCAGTAGTTTCATTCACTATATTTTATAAACCTATAAATATTCAAATGTAGAAATCTTTGAATCAAAATAGATTTTCTTCACATTAATTCAGTTCTTCCACTAAAAAACATAATACCACCACATGGCATCAACTAAAGTATTTATCTCTACCAATCAAAGGCAGCTGCCTGTGTGTAATGTGGTGTAGGGGTGGGCGATCATCGTGTTTATAATCGTAATCGAGATTTTTAATTATGTAATCGTGGCAAATTTTCAAAATCGTTGATTTCGATTATTATTTAGGCTACATGAACGAGGAACGTCGAGAAGTGCCAGTTAGCAAAGCAACGTGTGTGTGCGCGTGCATCAGACGTAACATCACTTTCCCGTGAATGAATGGGCCAAATACTTTCCCCAGTGCTGCGTTCATGAAGTGTCCCCTTAAAAAATACTACGTGGTATTCAGTCACGTCCCTCCGCCCCGTCCAGTAACGCCGTGTTCAGACAGGTTTGGACCGTTTTTTGCGAGCCGCGAGCGAATGTGTCAAACCGGGCAGGAAGTCAGACACAGGAACGACATTCAAAATAAAATAATCATTCATTTGTAATCGAGGTAAAAGTTTGAAATAATCGTGATATTGACATAACAAAACATGACATGAACAAAAATAGAAACGCAACACTTTTGTTTTTGCTCCCATTTTTCATGAGTTGAAATGAAAGATCTAAGACTTTTTCTATACACACAAAAGGCTTATTTCTCTCATTTTGTTCACAAATTTGTTCAAATTCGTGTTAGAGAGCACTTCTCCTTTGCCAAAATAATCCATCCACCTGACAGGTGTGGCATATCAAGATGCTGATTGCACAGGTGAGCCTGGCTGGTCACAATAAAAGGCCACTCTAAAATGTGCAGTTTTATCTTGAAAATAGCTTATGCCTGCCCATACCATAACCCCACCGCCACCAGGGGGCGCTCTTCACAACGTTGACATCAGCAAACCGCTTGCCCACATGACACCATACACGCTGTGTCTGCCCGCTACAGTAAAAGCCGGGATTCATCCATGAAGAGAACACTTCTCCAAAGTGCCAGACGCCATCGAATGTGAGTCGGTTACGACGATGAACTGTAGTCAGGTCCAGACCCTGGCGAGGATGACGAGCACGCAGATGAGCGTGAGACGGACAACTTGCGACATCTGTGGCATCGTGTGATAAAACTGCACATTTTAGAGTGGCCTTTTATTGTGACCAGCCCAAGGCACACCTGTGCAATCATCATGCTGTTTAATCAGCATCTTGATATGCCACACCTGTCAGGTGGATGGATTCTTTTGGCAAAGGAGAAGTGCTCTCTAACACGGTTTTGAACAAAATTTGAGAGAAATAAGCCTTTTGTGTGTATAGAAAAAGTCTTAGATCTTTCATTTCAACTCATGAAAAATGGGAGCAAAAACAAAAGTGTTGCATTTTTTATTTTTTAAACCTTTTATTTAACCAGGTGACCTCATTGAGATAAGGAATCTCTTTTCCAAGAGGGACCTGGCCAAGAGGGCAGCACAAGGACACAGGCATACGTTCCTACACAAGGACACACATAATACAAAATAACAAGAAATTAAAAGCAGGTTTGGGGGGGCACAGATACTGAATTAAAAGCAATGACAATTTCCAATACTTTCACGTTCTAAGTCCTTTTAAAATCGATATGAAAGCATAACTGATCAGTTCTTGTAATTTTAAGTCTTTCTGGAGAGTATTCCAGGCAGAGGGGGCAGCATACTTAAACGCTTTTTTGCCCAAATCAGTACGAACACGCGGAACATTCAATTGCCTGTGAGCGGAGGCTATAATGTTCTTGATTTCTGAGGAGATATATACACAGATAGGTAGGGACCAGACCAAGGAGAGTTTTGTATATAAAGCTCAACCAGTGGGTACACCTGCGTACATACAAGGATGGCCAGTAAGTAAGTAAGATGTTTACATCCAGTGACAAATCTCAAGGCACAGTGATACACAGAGTCCAAGGAATGCAGACATTGAGCACAGGAGGTTCATGTTCATGTACAGGAGGTCACCATAGTCTAGCAGAGGTAAGAAGGTCGATGACACAAGATATTTCCTGGTTCCACGGGAAAAGCATGATTTATTTCTAAAATAGAAACCTAACTTTACCTTGAGCTTAGAAACTAACTTTGAGATATGGGACTTAAAAGACAGTTGGCAATCAATGTGAATGCCCAAATATTTATAACTTGCGACTAGTTCAAGTACTTTTCCATGGGAGGTTAAAACAGGGAGATCTTGTGGCTCACTAGCTTTGGAAAACAGCATGACTTTTGTTTTATCTGTATTCAAGACCAGCTTCAATTTCTGCAGGCGGGACTGAACAATATCGAAGGCAGACTGTAAAAAGTCAAAGGCCTGTACAACAGTTGATGAACAGCAATGGATGACAGTGTCGTCAGCATAAAAGTGGTACATAGCATTTGATCAATTTTCGCAAAGGTTGTTGACGTAAATGGAAAACAATATAGGTCCTAACACAGAGCCTTGAGGCACCCCCTTTGCAACTGTCAAGAAAGAGGAGGTGGACCCTGCCATCTGAACACATTGTGTTCTATCCATTAGGTAGTTGGTAAACCAGGCTGCTGCATGCTCAGATAAGCCGATAGAGCGGAGCCATGTTTACCAAAATGCTATGATCCACCGTGTCAAATGCCTTTGATAAGTCAATAAAGAGTGCTACACACACTTTCTTGCAGTCTAAAGCTTCAATTATGTCATTTAATACTTTGAGGGCAGCAGTAACAGTACTATGCTTTTTCATAAAACCTGATTGATATTTGGATAAAATACTATTTTCATCTAAAAACTCTTAGCTGATTGCTGACAAGCTTTTCAAAGACTAGAATACAAAGTTTCGAAATTGGCCTATAGTTTACGTTCGAGGGATCCCCCGCTTTTAGCAGGGGGAGAACAAAGGCAGATTTCCAAACTTTTGGGATCTCGTTACTAAGAAGACTGATATATATTATATATTTTCTATATATATAATCTATATTTTTGTTCATTGTAGTTCACACAGGGACAAACAGTCAGCAAAATACATTACAAAACACTAAGAAACCAAACCAAAAATAACAACCACCTAAAAACAAACAGAGGAACAATACTAAATTCCCACTCTGGATCACGCAATCAGCAATCCCAACACCATTAAAAACGGACAAGAAACCAACCAAACACTCAGCTCCAATGCTGGCCAAATTCAGCCGCTCTTTGCTCAATGATCACAGACCTGATTGTCCTTCAACCATGTTTTCACACTAAAAGTACTGCACTCTCTGATACTAATTGGTAAAGAATTCCACATCCCAGCTGCCTTAACTGAGAAGCACTTTTGCCCAAATGCTGTATACCGAAATTTTACGTTGCAATCCCCTCTAGAGGAAGCTCTTGTTAAACTTGAGCCAGCTCTACATGTGGTTACAAACTGTTTAAGAGGTTGTGGTGCTAGATTGTTTATGATCTTATATAGTAAACCAACATTGGCCATAAACATACAATTTTCAAAAGTTAAAAGATTGTACTTTTTAACTATATTGCAGTAATGATAAAAGTTGGGTTTTTTATCCAGAATTTTCAATGCTTGCTTGTACAAACTATGAAGTGGTTGCATTAGTGTACTATTTGTCTGAGACCAGGTTGTAATACAATATGAAAAATGTGACAATACCATTGTGTGCATGTACAGTTTTGCTGCATCTGTACTCATTTGATTTCTTATCCATCTAAAGTTAGCAAGGTTATGCTTTACTGTTTTTGTAAAGCAAAAGCAAATTTTGTAAATTTGTTTTTTAAAGGTTAGGCTGCTATCAACAATCACACCTAAATATTTGACATGCTGAGCAACCTGTATGTTCTGTCCTTTTATAGTAATTTCAGGAAGAGGGGATTTGCTTTGTTTTAATGGAAAAAAAACATACTAACTGTTTTAGACATTCAATGTCAAGCATGAATAAGTCATCCAGTCTGCTATTTTCTCCATAGCCCCCATGAGCAAAGATGCAGCTTGCTGTTTAGAATAAGCATGTACATAAATGACTATCGTCTGCGTACATTTGAATGTCAACTTCTGGACAAATGGATGGTAGATCATTAATATAAATGCTAAATAAAAGAGGGCCTAAAATTGAACCTTGAGTTACACCAATAGGACACTCTAAAGACACACTATACATACTGGATGTATAGTGACAGGTTTTAATAAATCTGTCTGTCGCATTGGGAATGAAAACCTGCATGCTATCAGGCCTCAGTGGAGCAGGATTGGAGGATCTTTGATTGGTCAGAGAGTTAACCCATGAATAACCTTGACTTAATCCACCAGAACAAGCTAAACCTAGGGTGAATAATTGCCCCTGCCCACAATCAATTAATTGTGGAATATCAACAAGATTAATTGTGCAGCGACTGGTCGTGACTGGAGCGACTGGCTGGTCGCGACTGGCGGGTTGCAACTGGAGCGACTGGCGGGTCGCGACAGGAAGTGACTGGCGGGTCGCGACAGGAAGTGACTGGCGGGTCGCGACAGGAAGTGACTGGCGAGTTGCGACAGGAAGTGACTGGGTTCTTGCTCTCCAGATGGGCCTTGTCCTGTTGTCTCTGCTGCTCGGGTGTCTGCTGGGATGTGAAGCGGCTCCAGATGGACATGAGGTTAAATATCTTCCTGGCCTCCAGAAACAGCCCAGCTTTAAACAGTACTCTGGCTACCTGACTGTTGACAGCAAGCACCTGCACTACTGGTCAGTGTACCACCATGTACCGTCTAGCTTTCAGTAGCACTACAATATACAGTGGTCTTCCATCATGTGCCATAGAGGCTCAAGAGCTACAGGTTTTAATAAATCTTTCTGTCGCATTGGGAATGAAAACCTGCATGCTATCAGGCCTCAGTGGAACAGGATTGGAGGATCTGTATCTGGCTAGTATGAGATTATACTCAGAGATTATCTGATTATCTGATTACTTGCATCAGACCCAACATCCCTCTACTGGTCAGTAATTCTGTATTATAGTGAAAGCATTGGATGTGAAAGTACTGAGATGGTTTGGAGGCAAACTGGTCATCCTGAGTTCAGAGGAACGTTCTCATAACTAAGTAACTATGACCTTTCCCATCCCAACAGCAGCTCAGCTCTAAACTGTCATGCCAATGAAGACCAGCTGTCAGTGAAGTTGTTTGTTACCTGGTCAGTTTTTAGTCTGTGTAGGTTTGTAGAGTTGCTGGGAAGTAGCCAGTGGCCCAGGTTGGTTATTATTTAATTTCTTTTTGTCATTGATTAGGTTTGTGGAGTCTCAGAAGGATCCGGCCAGTGACCCAGTGGTGCTGTGGTTGAACGGTGGACCCGGCTGCAGCTCTCTGGATGGACTACTGACTGAACATGGACCCTTCCTGGTAGGGACGGACCCTTTTGACAATCTCTAAATGTTAATCTCCAACTACACGCATTCTTGAGATAGTCAGTCGTTTCTTTGTTTGCTATGTGTCATTACATAGCTGGAGATTAGCATTACTCCATTACATGTGTGGGGTTTTTAACTCTTTCCTGCTGTGGGATGCTGCCACTTCAGTTGCTGTGCCCAACTGAATTAAACTGGTTACTAGAAATGAGACAGAACTACCCGGTTAAATGGGCTATGGTGGCCAGCATACCCCATGTAACCAGGTAGTTCTGATGGCGTTGAGCACTCCTTCTTTTTTTTATTTTTTTTTTAAAGCTCCAAGTGACATAAGGACCTTGTCAAGCTGGGGTGTCAAACCATGTGCCGTGGAGGTTTTCATTCCAACCGAACACTACACAGGGGTGTCACTGACTATCACACCTTCAACCGGCATGGAGGGACTAATCTGTGAAATCACCGGTGTAGTGTTTCTACTAGGGCACATTATAATCCCTGCAGCTAAAATGTCATCAGATTCTGTCTGACCAAGAATCAAGTCTCCATGTTAAATAAATGGACCATGATGCTGTTTCAGATCCAGGATGATGGCATGTCTCTGGAGTACAACCCCTATTCCTGGAACATGGTGAGTTCATTGACCTCAACTCGACGCAGACTTAACCAACCTGTTTGACTCAAGTGGAATTACACTGCCTCACCACTAGCTGTCTTAGCCTTAGCTACATCTGAACTGTTTGGCTGTCTGGAGCATGGTGGCTCCATATTTGACCCCAAACCTGTAACCAAGGCTACAGCTGAGACATTTTTTTTCATGGTCACCTGTTTAACCTGAGTTTATTTACTGATTGGGTCAGATTGCCAACGTGTTGTACCTGGAGTCCCCACCAGGGGTCGGCTTCTCCTACTCTGACGACCAGAAATACACCACCAACGACACAGAGGTAGGTCTGTCTCTGTCGCTGTCTGTCTGTCTCTGTCTGCCTCTGTGTCTGTAGTAGTAACTGTTGTTTTGTGGTCAGGTCTCCATGAACAACTACCTGGCCCTGAAGGAGTTTTTCCGGCTGTTTCCAGAGTACGTAAAGAACCAACTGTTCCTGACAGGAGAGAGTTATGGAGGAATCTACATCCCAACTCTGGCTGAGAGGGTGATGGAGGATGACAGCCTTAACCTACAGGTACACACTGAGAGGGTGATGGAGGATGACAGCCTTAACCTACACTGCTCTCCTGTCCTGTTGGAGTATGACTGTAGTAACAGTATGTTTTCACTACCCAGATATTGCTGTGGGTAATGGTAAATGCTACTAAAGGTGCATAGATCAGAAAATCTATACCAATACTTTAATGTCATGAATGTTGTGCAACATAGAACTTTAAGCCTTAAGTCACGCCACCCTAAATAGCATGAGGACTTCACCACAGCCAAGAAGCGGCTACCTAGCCAGGCCAGCACTAGCCAAGCAATCCATACAGGCAAGAGACTTGCTGGTGAGCGCACAAAAGCAAAAATAATCAGAAAATGGCAATTCATTGCATTAGATGACCAACTGCTTTCATTGGTGGAAAACAAAGGATTCACCAGGAGCCATGGTACACCATCCCCAACCCCCCAAAACCGAGAGGCTATATCGCAATATGGCGAATAGCCTACCAGGGTATTGCTGTGGGTAAAGGTATGCTGTTGCTACCAGGGTATTGCTGTGGGTAACGGTATGCTGTTGCTACCAGGGTATTGCTGTGGGTAACAGTATGCTGTTGCTACCAGGGTATTGCTGTGGGTAACTGTATGCTGTTGCTACCAGGGTATTGCTGTGGGTAACGGTATGTCCAGCTATGAAATGAACGACAACGCTCTGGTATACTTCGCCTACTACCACGGTCTTTTGGGAAGTCGTCTGTGGGCTGACCTCCAGACCTTCTGCTGCAAAGATGGAAAATGTGATTTCTTCAACAACCACAACCTCAACTGCTCCAATAATGTGAGTTGGTTTAACCCCAGTAGTCCAGCCTAGTCTAGGTCTAATATATGTGTACAGCTCACACCAGTCTTTCTCTCTACCTTGTCTGTAGCTTGCGGCTGTGCAGCATATTGTCTACGGCTCAGGACTGAACATGTACAACCTGTACGCTCCCTGTCCGGGAGGGGTTGGCCAGAGATTCAGGTAATCTACTACCTTAACTCGTGTCCTCAAGTTCAGTCAAATCCACAACCTGAGGAACTAAAGAACAGTTTAACTAGGGACAGGAGATACCTGGTATAGCTGGAGATTACTAGGTCACTCCAGATCTGATGACTGTGTCAGTATTGATGAACTAGTGCAGGTGTTGACTAGGGTCATTTTGTTTCAGTATTGACAGAGGTCACCTGGTGATCAGAGACTTGGGGAACAGTTTCATCAACCACCCATGGACTCAGCTGTGGAACCAGGTCTGTCTATCAATTCCTTCTACTGGCCATTTACATACGTATTCATAGGGACGTATTGTTTCAGGCTGATATTGACGTTAATTAAATACTGGCCAGTGTCCACTGCCAAGATGGAGGTTCCTCCTCTTACTAAACTGGTTTCAGGGGTTGCAGTCTGTACAGCCTGTGCTGGAACCTGCCTACTCTGCCTTAAGGAGCTGCTAACCAACCGAAAATTATTTGAGTATTTGTTTCAATGGAGAGTATTTCAGCCTTTTTCATAGGCTTTGATTTTGTTTTGGCATGAAAATGGTTCAAATTTAACTAGTGGAATTACACTTCCTCACTACATTTGAACTGTTTGGCTGTCTGGAGCATGGTGGGTTCACCGTTGGGCCCAAACCTGACATGACGCATCATTGAGAAGCTTCAATATCTACACTTGGCAACTTGAGTTAAAAAATATCTGTATTCGCTTTCAGTGCCAATCTGTCTGTGTGTCTGTAGAAGCTTCGAGGCATGGCGTCTCTCTACCAGCGGGTTCGATTGGACCCCCCCTGCACCAACTCGACCCCCTCCACCCTCTACCTCAACAACCCCTATGTTAAAGCTGCTCTACATATCAGCCAGAAGGCACTGGACTGGGTCATCTGCAGGTTTGTGTTAACTTCAGGGTTAATTTACCTTAACCCCAAACTTGATATGGATCCTCCTACAATAAAATCGGGCTATAGCCTACTTGATCCAAGGTAGGAAAAAACAAAGGTGTGGCTTTCATGGCTTTCACTCCCTGGTCCTTGTCCTCGGCAGTCCACCCCAGTGGTCATTTCAGTGCCACTAAGGAGCTTATTTCTTGAGGGAGCGCTTCAAATGGACTGAGTGAGTTTAATACCATTTTAATGTTCTGGTCCAGTGGTAGGTACAGAATGTGGCCGGCAGATTGAAGTGACACGTTTCGGCATCAAATATGTGGTATTACACCTGGTTGGCACATCTTGTTTAAGCCTTCTAACAGGCTGCCCAGTTGGTACAGTGGCCACCATGTAATCTACTGTCCACTGGGTCAGCACTCCTTCATTCACTACCAACTGGAGTATCTGCACCATGCATGGCAGACTTGGTAAGGTGGCATCTTGCATGGCTTGGGCAAGGTTTCTTACATTATCAATATAACATGAACCCTTTTTTTATTTAGGTTTTGCTCTGAGGAATCTTTCATGTATGACTCCTTTGACAACTGATTTGATGACCTGTTCCAAAAGTGGTTCAGGGAACTTGTGCCTATAAAATTGCCAGTTTTATTTCCCCCACCAGCATTGCACACATTTCATACTGCAGTTGCGTGATCTGGATCATGTTGTGGATAAACATGACTACGTTACTAACATTCTGCTGACTGCCTCAAATTGTCTCAGATACTTTATTGATCCCTGGGGGGAAATTCTGGTGTTGCAGCAGCATAACAGTATCACGATAGACAGAATGTACAAAATGTCAAATACAAGGCCTAAATACTAGAATACACAAGATGTACAGTGCATGGATGGCTTTTTAAAACAAAACTGAAGAGCAGCTTGTGAGTGATTGGATGGTACATATACACAGTTGATGAATGTGAAAGGTAATCTAAAGTACAGGGTGCTAGGTTATAAGTGGTGAGGTCCTCAGTTGAGTTGTAGAGGGGGGAGGGCAGGCATTAAAAAGTGATGCCGGCCAGCAGGAAAGACTTCCTGTAGCGCTGTCTGTCGCACTGTGGTGGGATCAGTCTGGCTGCTTCATCACCATGTCATGGAGGAGGTGGTGGGATCAGTCTATGGCTGCTTCATCACCATGTCATGGAGGAGGTGGTGGGATCAGTCTATGGCTGCTTCATCACCATGTCATGGAGGAGGTGGTGGGATCAGTCTATGGCTGCTTCATCACCATGTCATGGAGGGTGGGAGACATTCTCCATGATGGCCAGCATCCTTCTCTCTGCCAACTCCTCCAGGATGTCCAGGTTAATGCCCACAACAGAGAGACTTATATATATTATCCTTTCCTTAAGCTCTGGTAGTTTCAAGTGATCGGCCAATGACCTATTTAGAACTTCTATTGTCCAATTCTAATCGTGGCCGATCGGTCAGTGCACTCCGATTGAAACCAGCCTTGTCCTAGTCTAGATTGTCCAGGGGTCTCCAACTCCTAAGATGTGAAAACAAGACTGTTGTTGCATTTATCAACTCTGCTAAACAACCAGATCAGGTGAAGCTGAACTATGGCAGTTTTACGCTCATCTCCTGACCTTTAACCCTTCCTTCTGGTTCCAGCTCTGATGTGAATTTAAACTACGGCCGTCTCTACATGGATGTCAAGAAACAGTACCTCAAACTACTGGGAGCTCTGGTTAGTAAATAATACTCGTAGTATTCCTGAACCAGGGCAGTTTTTCAAAACTTGATCTGGATCAGAATTATACACACTCCATTTAATAAAATGTAAACATACTACTTTTAATATGAGTGACTCTACAATTAGGGTACATTTCACATCAACCAAAGTGCAAAAAACAATGAGTTTTCTGACTGGAACAATTTGTCTTTGCAATACATTAGTTAGATAATAGATCCAGTAATTGCAAAGCTCAGTCTAAATGTGGATGTTCTTCGGTCTATCAAGCCAGTTTGTGATAAGTTTTATTCCTAACATTAATTTTAAGATTTGTAATTACTATTATGTACAAGACTGTTGACGAGGTTGTGAATCCCTTTCATCAGATCCACATTACATTGAATTTATCAAGTTGTGTTATGTAAGACTTCCTCCTGTAGCGATATGCCATATCAATTGTAGCCATATTTAAATAAAGTTCAATAACATGTAAATCAAGTGTAACATAGCTGACCTTAAAAGTGACACAGTAACATAGTTGACCAGACAGAAGTGATCTCTGATCCATGTTGGATATGTTGCCGTCCTCCTGAGGTGATGATATACTTCTCCTTCATCTAGTTTCATGTTGAACCATTTCTTTGAACAGCCTTTACCTGCAAATCGGCTTCAACAGGCAATTTACCAACTATTGGCATTCATCATCGGATACACCTGTTCTACCAACTAATCAAGGTTTCCGGCATGTTTCATGAATCCCACATTGGTATTTTCCTACGTACATAAATATGACAAATTTACCAATAATTTAAGAAGTTTTGTGAATGAGGCCCAGTGACTTTTCAGTCTTTTGCCGAGTTTGTCTGAGTAATTCTTGCAGCTTTTGAATTTTCACATCATCTCTCCTGATTTTCTTCCTTCCAACATTCCTCTACCTAAAATAAACACACTTTGTTTTAATGTTAATATATTTTTCATTTTTACCCTCAACAGAGGGGAAGAACAAAAGCCATTTTCTCTGCTGTTGCATCGTTAAACCTCTGGCTAAGCTAAATTTGTCTACTGCAATAACAAATCTTTACCTGGCTGCTGTCTGCCTCGGGACTCTCAGGTTCTTAGCTCTTGCTTATTTGCTTCACTTATTTATTAAAATAATAGTAGGTATCTAACTTATTGATCTTTTACCTCAGCACTAGTTCTGCTCTTAGATGATGTTGAGGAAGGAAATGCACTGATGATTTCTGGTGACTAGTAGTTCTCTACCTATGTTGAATGAACTTATTGTCAGTCTCTGGATAAAAGCATCTGATAAATGATTTAATGTAATGGAGTAACTAGGGTCTCTACCATTTTCTTTTCTCTAAGGCGTTCTGCTATTCAATATTATCTTTTTTCTTTTCTGTGTAAATTAGTCCTTTCCAAAAGTGTATATAATAAAAATATGTAATAATATAAAATAAAATATATAAACTGACAGAGTATTTGAGTTGACATTGTTCAGTGCTTACTAACTCTTATTTTTCTAATTAGCCTTAGCATGCCTAGCACATCTTGCCATGTGCTGTTTTAGGCTGATAATCTATCAGCCTAAATGTTATGTAATGTTATGTAAAGGTTTGATATATTTTCATTTAATGTTCAGTTAATTAATATACTCTTGGATTTGTTGGTTACTCTACTTTTGCACAAACAATTACTTGGAAGTTTTTAAAAAAAAATTTTTCAATGTGTAACTTAATTTACACAGATTTTGTGTACATGCATAAAGTTACTTTTTTTAATATAAAAATGAGTACAAAATATTGATTTTAAGTTTTTAATTGGGTTTATCTATTTTGTTTGTTTTTTTACATATACACAAGGTATATGTATATTTTTGAAGGTCAGACATGCCACTTGGAAAAGTGGATAGCTTTAGATTGTCATTCTGTGCCCCTAAATAACAAAATGGTCATGATCTAAAGCATGATGTAAATACCATGTGTGGATGTCAAATGCACCCCTAATTGTAGAACAACTCATATACTCAAGATGTAGAGGGATATAATGCCTTAAAGGGGAATTCCGGTATTTTTAAACCTGGGCTCTATGTGTACACATAAGTTAGTTATACCGCAAAATAGGTACAAAAAGTTTTGAATTGCTCCGTTAGATCACCTGAGTCGGCAGTCATGAAACGGGCTGCAACGTAATCCACAGGGGCAAGTGGGCTGATCAAAGTACGTCCACTAAAAGTGTTTTGTTTTTGCCATTGACAGGATCAGATTGTTATTGGAAGTGTCTGACAACATTAGGAAAGGATCCTACAGAGATAGACCTTTAGTTAACCAGAAACAGAAGTCTGGAATCTGAAAGATGAGGAAAGTTGTTGCATGAAGAGGTTCAACAGGTTTCTGGTTAACCAAAGGTCTATCTCTGTAGGATCCTTTCATAATGTTGTCAGATACTTCCAATAACAATCTGATCCTGTCAATGGCAAAAACAAAACGCTTTCAGTGGACAAGCTTTGATCGGGCGCAGTTGCCCCTGCGGATTATGTTGCAGCCCATTTCGCGATCTACCGGAGCTATTCCAAAAAGTTTGGTACCTTTTTTGCGGTATAAATAACAAATTTGTACACATAGATCCCAGGTTTAAAATACCGGAATTCCCCTTTAATGTCTCTAAATCCACCCTTGTAGTGGGATCAAGTGTATTCAGATTTCTGGCATCAAAACTATCATCTCGGCCGTGACTTCTCAAACCGAAAACTCAAACCATTTGAGGCTGTGGTGATTTTAGATTGAAGAGTAGGATTGGATTACCTAAGCTCATACCAGTTTTGAAATTCCCAAATTACTGAAATCCCATCAAGTTCTGATAACTGGGCCCAGTACACAAATGGAGGACTGTAGTTTAGTCTGCTGTATAACTCTGTGGTTTCTGCAGAAGTACCGTATCCTGGTGTACAATGGCGACGTGGATATGGCCTGTAACTTCATGGGAGACGAGTGGTTCATTGAGTCTCTGCAGCAGGAGGTAGGTTTCAGCCTTCGTAGCCACATGCTGCCTGTTGCTTGGTGTACTGCTGTGGTGTGTTTCTACCATGTTGAAGTCAAACCTGTTTCTACTGTGAGGTGGAGGTGAAGCGCCGTCCGTGGCTCTACACTGATGGAGACAGTCAGCAGGTTGGGGGGTTTGTCAAAGAGTTCAACAACGTGGCCTTCCTCACAGTCAAGGTAAAGCCTACTATTGTTACTACAACGCTTTCTGCACCTCATCACAATCAGGATAAATTCCACCTACACAACCTCCTTTCCTCTGTTACAATAAATACTAGTGTTGTCACATGAAACTCTTCCAAAGGTTTTTACTTGGATTATTTCCTATTAAGTACTTGAACTGTTTTCTATATAAAATGCTATACAAATAAGATGTATTACTGCTATTCTTTCTCCACCTGCTCCTTATTGAACATGGCCATCAGCAGCCTGATTAGTGTGGCAACATTGAGGATGGTGTCCTCAAAATCTACTAACCATCCTCCTAGCTTCTCTACAGCATCTCCCAGGAGCTGTACTCTTTTGGGTTGGGGGTGTTGATGTCTTTCCTAACCAGAGCCACAGTAAACAGTACTGTAGTCAGTTTGGCTCCCACCGTCCACTTCCTTAAATCTAACTCTAGCGTTCTCCTTCTCCTGCAGGGTTCTGGCCACATGGTTCCCTCAGACAAACCCATCGCTGCCTACGCCATGTTCTCTCGCTTCATCAAGAGACAACCATACTAGATCCTGTGACCCTACAGCCCTTCCTGATGTCTCCTGCCCCCCCCCAACCTAGTCTTCCTCCACTCTACCGGTCACCTTGGTGACATGGTTTTCATAGGAACACACGCTGCCTTCAGCTGATTGGTTGATTTACTTTGCTTCTGTTTGCTAAACTTGCTGCCTGGTGACGCTGTTGATTCCAGCGGTCTGTCTGTACTGTGGGTTGACCCAGACTGTTCAGCACAATGGGAAATGGATGGCTAGCAGGTTTGGTCTGCTCCAGCGCTGAAGTAAACTTGTTCACGAATCAAAGGGAATAAAGTGTATTTGCCTTCTGGATGGAAAAACAATAAAGTACAGCTTATTTTAACTTTAACCAGATGTGTTTCAGCAGTCCTTCAGTTGTCTTGTCTAAACGGGAAAGGCAGCAGTGTTTCTTCTCTGTAAACTCTAGGGTTAGTCCTTTGGAGTGAACGTTCAGGAAGCATCCGGTCTTCTATATGCTCTAACAACTCAGTCTGACATTCCCTAACATACTGTAGCATGCTATGACCTAACATGACATCACCATACTGAGATTGTGACTTAGTTAAACCTACTCTATGACCAACTGACATACTGCACTATAACATACATTAAATGGTAACACAGTGCACTATGACATATAATGTATACTGTACATATAACAAACTTCCACATACTAACCCAGATCAATAACAGTGTTTGTGTTTATTAAGTGGTTTTACAGATTGGCCTAACCACACCACAAGCATATTTACAAAACTATTTCAGTCTGAACAGGAAGATGTTTCTAGTCCATGCTAGTGGCTACTCGGCATACAGTGTATGTGAATCACAAGAGTAATCTGATTGGTTGCAGATGACAGTACATTGACAGGTGTGATGTTGCTATGGTTACAACATCAGACAAGCTGTTTCATTTATCAACATAAACCAACGTTTGCTAATAAAACATTGGTGTGCGTTAGCATTCCACATTGGAAACAGGACAGCCAAGCTAACCCTTAAACAGGAGGCCGATCTTCTAGAACACGATGGAATCACTGATCTGGTCCGACCTGCCGTCGAGGTATCCTGGTATTTAAGGTCAACTGCTAACAGTCATGACTCAGCCCATAGGGGCCCTCTGGAAACTCATTGGGGTCATTGTTGTGGTTTACACATTGATGTGATTCAGTGTTGACAGACCATGTCAATCGGACAGTTGTGGTTTACAGTGTTTAGTCAGGTTGTATTTTTCAGACGGTGTTAACGCTGTCTGGATCAGCCTGGAGCTTCCTCTCGATCATTTCCCTCAGACCATGGCTGAAGTGAAGGTTAGCTCCAATCACGATGTATCCCTGCAGAGAGAGGAGAGGAGCATCATGTATTGTGTGGACAGTCTAGTGTAGTACTGATGTGTGTAGCCTTGACCAGTAGTCAAGGTACAGTACACAGTATAGTAAAATATACAGTACAACCTAGTATACAGTGTAGTATAATATAGTGTAGTGTATAATACACTACAGTATGGTATAGTACAGTATTGTAAGGTATAGTATGGTACAGTATTGTATGGTATAGTAATAGTACGGTACAGTATAGTACAGTACAGTATGGTACGGTATAGTATGGTACAGTATAGTATAGTACAGTATGGTACGGTATAGTACAGTATTGTAAGGTATAGTATGGTACAGTATTGTATGGTATAGTATAGTACAGTACAGTACAGTACAGTATGGTATGGTATAGTACAGTATTGTAAGGTATAGTACAGTATGGTACAATACAGTAAACACTTACATTGTGATATTCGACTACTTCCTCTTTAAAGTCCATTCCATCAGCCAAAGGAATCTGAACTCCTCTCTTAGTCCAGTCTACACACACAAACACACACACTTTACTGATTGATCATTATTCTAGCAGGTTTTCTCTCTTTAGTGAACTCAGTTGGTCATATGTGAACGCTGCAGCCACCTCAGCCCCTCTGGACTGAACCTTCTGCCTGTGGTTCATTTAGGGTTAGGGTTTTCCCACTGTGAACACATTACATTATATTTTTGTCCCTCCATGCTCATCATACAGCAGCTGTTCCTATTACAGTTAATGGGAGTGTGTTATGGTACATTATTGCTTACTGTTGATGAGAGGAACCACAGAGATCTGGAGCATGGTCTTCAGGGGGCCCTGCAGAGGAATCAGCTAGAAGGAAACAAATAAGTTGTAGTAGTAGTAGAATTAGTATTAGTATTTATATACATTGATTCATACTGTAGCTCAGCTTATTCTCCTTTTTGTAATATTGCATTCCTACTATTATTCCTATGGTACTGTAATGGATCTAATAATATGTCTGTAAATGAATTGGAGACTTTTCCCAGTTTTCTCTGGTGATTTCTTTATATTTCACATGAAGAGAGGAACAAGCAGACAGACGGGCTGACAGACAGACAGACAGGTTCTTACAGCAAGAGATTCCAGCGCTGATTGGTTGGAGAAGATTTTAAACCTGAGAGGAAAACAGACGGTGTTACCTGTATGGTGAGTGGATAGGTTCAAACTACCTTGTGTCTAAAAATGTCCATTCATTTGTAACGCTAACATTCAGACGTGTTGTTGACCTTAATATTATATAATAATATATGTCATATATTATTATTGTCATAATAATAATAATAATAATAATATATGTCATATATTATTATTGAATATTATTGAAGCGTAACACGTCAGTCAAGAAAACATACCAACCTTTTAAAAGTATCAACGTTGTCACGTGTGTGTGTGTGTGTACCTGCGGAGGTCAGCATGAACAGCCAGACGTTTTCCCTTCATGGACACTTTAGCGTTAAACTTTGCCTCCTGAAAGAAGAAAAGAGAGAGGAGAAATTAAAGCAGTGGGACCAGATGATGCTAGTTTGAATCCCCAAACCAAATGTGGGTGGAGGACTAGACTCAGGACTAAAGGTGATTGATCCTGACTGTCCTCAGTCTAGACTCAGGACTAAAGGTGATTGATCCTGACTGTCCTCAGTCTAGACTCAGGACTAAAGGTGATTGATCCTGACTGTCCTCAGTCCAGACTCGGGACTAAAGGTGATTGATCCTGACTGTCCTCAGTCTAGACTCGGGACTAAAGGTGATTGATCCTGACTGTCCTCAGTCTAGACTCGGGACTAAAGGTGATTGATCCTGACTAAAAGTGATTGTGTAGTACTTTGTTAACTCTGTTTTTAGATAAATGCTATATAAAGTATTACTATTATTATTATTATTAGCCATATTTAATATATTGAACAAACTGTGTGTGTGTGTGTGTGTGTGTGTGTGTGTGTGTGTGTGTGTGTGTGTGTGTGTCTACCATTGTCATACTGCTCAGTTGGACTGGAGGCTGGCCAGGCGGCAACACCATCACTGTGACAATGGCTGTCACGGCAACGGTTGCCCCAGAGGTCTTAATGGTGGTTTTGGGTGGCGAGGTGACAGCGAGCTGGAGAGAGAGCGGAGCCTCGACCAACGCTGGGTTCTAACAGAGATACATCATCATCATCATTATTGTTGTTGTTGTTGTTGTTGTTTTGTAGTAGTAATAATAGCGGTAGTAGCAGTTGTAGTGGTCCCCTAGTCCTACAATGATGATGAGCACATTTGTACATATTTGTGGGGCAGTCATGCCCCACTCCAGGCACAGTTGAAGCTTGATCGGTGTTCCCGTAACACTGATCCGACTGAAACGCAATGATTTTCAAACAAGGTTCCGCCATCCTAATGTTCAACACTATTACCCTAGACCTACACTATCAGACATAAAATGTAACGTTAATTTTGGATATTGAACTCAAGTTTATAAGTTTTCAAATGTTAAACTTGAAGTTATCCATTGATTTGACTAGTTGTGAGTTTTGTCCGGGTTGTCAACATTCATTTAAGTCATGTCTGTAATTTATAAATTGAAAAAAGGGAAATGGGAATGCCTTTTGTTTCCCAGCATGCATTGGGAGAATGTTGACTTTGCCATTGTCTGTTGTTGTTCTTGTTCATGCAAATAATTCATGTTCAGGGAGATAATGTTTTGCAGGGATTTGTTCCTTTATGTTCTTTATTTTAGTTGGAAAGCTTGTTGGTTGGTGGTGGTTGACACCATGGGTGTGGTTCATAGTGGGGGAGCTGACTTGCCTACCATTTCACTTCAGATGTTGGTATCACAATTGTGGCTTGCAGCTGTTAAAGCTGGCTGTGTAGTTGTGAGGCTACGTCACTCACAGATGACACTAAAAACAGATTTAGGGTTAACTTAAAGCTGTTTCTAGTGTGTTAGAAAGTAAAAATATGAAATGATGTAGGCTGTATCGGGGATACAGTCACGGTTCAGAGCGTTGCTAGGCAACCCCATTTAACCATGAGTGTCCAGCGAGACCTCAAATGCCATATTGCTTTTAGAAAACGTTACAACTTATAGAAATAATTATTTGATGACACAATATTATTTTATTTTCTAAATTATTTTTATTCAGCAAACTCATTGAAACAAAGTATCTTGTGAATTTATGTCAAAATGTTTCCATGGTTGCTAGGAGACGCCTTCATTGTTGCTGTATGGGATTTACAGTCACTGTAGAACACGCTTTCAACCGATCAATTTCCAGGATGGTAACAACCCACTTCATTCACGTTATGTATACCCTTTGCTACATACATTATGGCGATAGTCTAATATTTAACAGCAAAATATATATTCGGTTAGTCTATCAAATCCCTAAATCTTAAAAGAAGCTTAAATGGTAATAAAGTACTTTAGGTATTCTCCATTGTAGAACCTTTTTTATAGGAGAATTCTTCATTCTGAGGAGCTTTTTGAGAGTTCTAGTTCCATTTCAGTGTTCTATTCTGGAACTGTCCCATTCATAACCCTTTATGATGTCATCAATTAGAACGTTAGAAAGCATTTTAGAATGATCGCCCCGGGGTGACCGCACTCTTCAACAAGGTTCAACTACTATATTCACATTTGTGCTTCTTGTTCCAAAGAGAACCTGATTCTTGTTGGTAGGATCAAATACCCAGGCAGCGCTCCCATCTCTTCATTCACGTCAGTTAAAGGGTTTATATAGAGGAAGACCCATGTCTCATCCTATGTCCATGGCCTGTCCATTCATAGATGAGGTTGTGGTCGTGTACGCAGGGCCCGCTAGTTTACACGGACCAACATGTGTTTGAGCGGTAGATTACTAATGCTACATATAGAAAACAGCACACACCACAGTAAAGCTCTCACAGATTGTCTGCATTGTCTCCGTTTTTCTAGTGGTACATTGACAGTCTTCATATGTGGCATGGTTTCAGCTATAATATTTTTAGCTTTTCAGTTCTTTAATATTGTTGAACACATATTTAATAAGGTCTATCAACGTTGTTTGTTTTTAATTCAACAATTACTTACGCATTCAATCGATCAGCAATTTGTTGCCAATCTTTCTCTCTCCCTTTATTTATGGCTATCGTATTTCCCTTTTTATTGTGATATGCTGAATTCTCCATAGACCACTAAAAGTTGCTGTTCAGTGGCCATGAACATTGCGGTTCTGTCTTTACCGTCATTTTTTGCCATGATTAATCGATCGGATCCATGATTGACCTCTCTGGCTGCTTAAATAAACTGTGTATAAATTTGCACGTGCAATTATCTGGATTGCTTGAGCCTGGCTTGGATTAGCCAGCTGACGGTAGCTTGACTCTGACTTCCGCTTTAGCCCCTTGTTAGGTTAACTCAAACCAGGCTTTCAAAATGAATCTCCGCTTTTCTAAACCTGCTTTGTGGAACAGGCCCTAGATCTGGATGTCCCATCCAAATAAACTATTATGTCTTCTGTATAAGCCACTTGCCCAAACTTGGCATCTATTGCAGCCCAACTGTCCGGGTAGGCCCTACCAGGTAAGGGGATCCCTCTCTGAGTAGCCCCTCCCAAGGTTTCTCCCATTTTTTCCTAAAAGGTTTTGTGGGAGTTTTTCCTTGTCCTCTGTGAGGGTCCAAGGATGTGGGATGTCGTGTACTAACCATTTATTATTTTCACGTTTTGGGCACTGTGAAGCCCTTAGAGACTGTAGTGGTGATTAAGGGCTGTACAAATAAAATGTGAAAAAATGTGATTTAGTAACAGTAGCAGCAGTAGGTCAGAGGTCCAAACTAAAACCAAAAGACGATGGTGCCTTTGAGGTCTTGGCTCATGAACTCCAGAGCATCAGATTGGCTGAGTTGGTTCTCTGCTTTAAAAAATGCCTCAAAATCTTCACACAAGAGCATTTTCATGTTTTGTGTTTTTCTTCTGATTTAACAGAACTACTAACTGATTGCTGTTGTGTTAAACGGTTTCATGATGTGTAATTTGATTTTAAAATGCACTGTTAAGTACTTCAAGATTTGTTTTTAGAGTGGTGCTATATAAATACATTTTTACTGACTTAGTAGTTGTAGTAGTGTTTGTAGTAGTAACAATAGTAGTAGTAATTGTAGTAGTGGTAGAACTAGTATCAGTAGTAGTAGTAGTAATTATTTTTTCTTTGTTTCTACTAAAGGTGGCATCCCATTAGATGAGAGACTGTCAACGCCCCACCAGAACTAGGTGAAGTCTCACAGGGAATCTATTTCCCAGTCTAGCAGTTACAACCAATTGGGATTTGGACTAAGACTGTGATTAGGAATTGGCACTCGAGTTGATTTAACCTGACAATCTCCCAAAGACATGGGCAGTTGTGGGGAAGAGTCTACCGATTCAATGTTGTTGCCCTGGTGGTCGGCAACAAGAGTCTCCCTAAAACAGATTTTTTTTGTTGACTGCTAAAGTGCTCAACTTGGCTTCTTATTTCATGATGAAACTGACATCTCTTGCTCCCAGCATTGCCATGTACTTTGTATTGTGTTTCTACTAACCAGCAGCATGATAGTTCCAAAGTAGGTGGTCCTCAGCAACATCTCCAGGTCTTTAGGCATCTGGACAGACAGAGGACAGGAGGAAACAGACCATTCAGGTTCAGACAGACAGGCTGATAAGTTACTATACTCCACATCAACCAACCACCATCCTATTCTATTCTAATCATCTAGATAGCTGCTAAAATAGTGAAAACAAACCCGTTCATTTTCTATCCCTCATTAATCCCAGGTGATTGATTTTTTTGGTGGTATTTGGCAGTTCATGATGGTGGCTTATGGTTTGAGACACTGGATAAGGTTTTCTGTCTACCCGGTGCTAAAACTACTGACATGGAAGCCAATTTACCACAGGATCAGACATAAGGGTAAGGAAGAGGCACCCAGCATAGC
Organism: Hoplostethus mediterraneus; assembly: GCA_034670385.1. NCBI lineage: Eukaryota > Metazoa > Chordata > Actinopteri > Trachichthyiformes > Trachichthyidae > Hoplostethus > Hoplostethus mediterraneus. The sequence continues at coordinate 113,167 of JAXDDW010000101.1, forward strand.
AACAACATAGTACATGCCAGCACCAACGATATTGGAATGAGAGAATCTAAGGTCACTAAGAACAACATAGCCACGACCTGTGACCTTTCTAGAAAAATGTGCTGGCATCGATTAATTGTCTCTGGCAATTTGTCAATGATGGGAGTTACAGCAGATTAGTCTCCCTCAACCACTGGCTGGCTACGCTTTGTTTAGAACATGGATTAGTCTTCTTAGATAACTGGCCCTCCTTCTGGGGCAAACAGATAGATGTTTAAGTCAGGCATGACACATGTCACCAGAGCATGCAGGGTTGAAGGCTATTACAGAGTAGACGAGACTGAGACTGTGCCCTGCCCTATTCTCCGATATCTAGTGTCGATTTCTGCCAAATGGCAAATATTCATCTTCTGGCAGCAGCATTTCTCGCCTAGAAATACACAACGTTTTTGGTAGTTTGTGGTGGTTTTGTGGTTATGTTATTGTTCATGGTGGTTCATGGAGGAACATGAACCACCAATGAACATGGAGGTTCATTGGTGAATTTGCTTTGTGGTGATTCTCACCCTCTCATGGGCGATGTGCGTCTGGAAGATTCCTGCCTTGAAGTAAGAGAACATCCCGCTGTCAAAGAAGAACTCAGAGAGTGCCAGGTAGACCATCCTATCATATTCTCTGATGACCGGATCTACAGCATAGTTCACTAGAGTACTGTTCACATCAGCCAGCTCAAAGAACATGCCCTGAGAGACAGACAGACAGACAGGATATAATATTTAATATAATATAGTCGCAAGCGGCAATTTGCAGCTTAAATCCCTTTTGCGGTTTAACTAATCTGAAACTGTGTTTTTAAGAATCTTCAGCCTCTCTGGGATAATCTAGTCCAGATTTGACCAGTGTGGGTATAGTGGTTTTTGATCTGGACCTGGTCTAATATGGTCTGGATGGAGAAATATCAGTTTTTCAGTTTTCACAAATACAATAAACGTCATCCCCTATTGGTCAATTTCAAAAACATTTTGTGGACATGTTTCAACAGCTTAATTAAAAATATCCACCAAGTTTGGTGATGTTTGGACCAACATCCAAAATTATGGACAAAATTGTGCCAGGCCCATGCACATATTTGGAACTGGTGGCGCCCCCTAATGAGCGATTTCAAAATAGTTTTACACACATGGTTCAACATTGTTATGAAACATATCCTGCGAGTTTAGTAATGATTTATAGTCTGATTTGTGTTATACCATGCCCATTGCATTTGTAGCGCCCCCTAGTGGTTGATTTGAATGAAACTTTCAGGGTATGTTATGTATTTCAGGTACTTATGTGGACATATCCTGCAAGTTGATGATTGATGATTGGGACAATGGTTGTTGACGTTGGACTATTAATGTGCTGAGCCCCGCCCTTTTGAAGTTCATTGGTCAATCTTTAAAACTAAATAAGATATCAACAAGCTTTAGACAATTTTTGATAAACTTGGTCCAATAATGATCCACAGAAGATTTGGTAGTATTCGGACCTACGGTTTAGGAGATGTCAAACGGGTTTTGCAAAAAATTAAAAATCGCAGAAAATCTAGTCAGTGTCAAATTTCAAGGTGTGAGGGGCGTGGCCTTTCCAAATTGCGTTTTTGGGACTTGATTATAGTGCCACCATGTAGCCAATTGGGCTCATGTTTCTTGGGAAGCATTTGCACATCATTTACAGTTATTGGGCCAAGTTTCATGGTTTTACCTCATTCCAGCTCACGGCAAGTTGAGACGCGGCATTTGTTGAGACAACAAATAATCAACTAGAAAAGGTTACATTTTCTGAAGAAAATTTGTGTGCTTGCTTAAGCTTAAGTTTTTTATAAAGTCAATTTAATAAGAAAGATACTGTGTTAACAAATGGTAGAAGTAGTAAAAGCAGAAGTAACAGCAGCACCAGCAGTAGTAGTAGCAGAAGGAGAAGTATTTGAAGTAGTTATAGTAAACCACATTCATCCATAAATTATAGTTTATGGAGTTTATGGTCAAATTATGATTTTGATATTAACTTTTATTTTGATTAATTATGGATAAATATAATGAAATATGGGGAGTGGAAATAGACTCATTATAAACTATTGGAGTTGTGTTAATGAATTCTTGTGGGAACGTGGAGTGTAGACACTCCCCTTTGACAATCGGCTGATTGCGACAGTAATTGTAGCATGTATCAGCTGGTATATAAGAGCTGAGCTGTCATTAAGTGTTTTTTGATTTATAGCCACACGTTTTTTTGACCACTGAGTGACAGTAAATTTAAGTTGTTTATTATGTCTTTTATTTTTCTACTTTAATATCAACCCTTATGTACATCATCTGGTAAGAACACTTCATTTGTTTCTGGAAAAGAAGAAAACCGTAGCACAACAGAGTTTGAATGAGAAAGGGAAATAAATATGACAAAAGAAAGAAATCAGTGGACTCTTGAGTGATGTTAATGGAGCGCGTCGACCCAGGCACATTCCAAAAGACAAGAAGGGAGAAAATATGTTGTTTGAAAGTTGCTCTTTTATTCGTCAAAAAACCAGCTGTTTGTTGAGCATCGATTGACAGAAATCTGTGTTTGTACCGTGTACTCAAAACACCAAACAGTATGCCGGCAACTGCGTCACCGCGATGGTGCATTCAAAGACGTAATGCGGTGGGAAATATTAATACTTGTGGACGAAATTCAAAAAGGAGTTTCGTTTTCTCTATTGTGTTGTTAGCAGAAGTAGTGGTTTGTGTGTTCTATTCAGTCATCAGTAAACCACAAACTGAGTCCCTGGTCTGTGGACATTGTCAAAGACAGCCAGGGTCACATTTGACTCCATCTAGTGGCTTGTAGAGACAAAGCCATTGTCAAATGCATTTATAATGCATTCCTATGGGACCAAAAAATTGCAAATTAAATTAAATTGCAGAAAAAGTGAAAGTGCAATCAAAAATTTTAATGACTGACCGTGATACCAGACTATGCTGAATTATGCTAAAGTTTGAACGATGTTGATAGCTTAAATGGTGTGAAAGGGTTAGGGTTAGCTCTTGGGAAGAATATTATTTATTATTATTATAATATATTATAATAGTAGTAATAATAATAATAATAATAATAATAATTAAGTACAAGAACATAAGTGTTGCTTGCTTCAGCAAGCACACTAATAAATCGGCACAAACTCAATAGGGTTCTACCCCTTCGGGGTTTGAACCCTAAATATAATATAATATAATATGATATAATATAACTCACTCTGAAGTCCATATCAAGGCTCCTGGATGTCACAACAGGGTCACTGAGAAGAGAATAGTCGATACCAACATAATTGTCCACCTCCGTCCTCACCGGAATGGTCTCCAACATGGAGTTGATATGGACCAGAGCAGCATGGTTCAGAGCAGGACAGATCTACAGACATGTCAGACAGGTTAGAGTGATAGACAGACAGGTTAGATACAGTGCATAAGGAAAGTTTTCAGATCCTTTCAAGTTTTCCACATTTTGTTATGTTTCAGACTCATCTTAAAATGGATTCAATTGATTTTTTTCTCATCAATCTACACACAATACTTACACAATATACACAATATGCTTCAGGTCATTGTCTTGTTGAAATGTAAACCTTCACCCCAGCCTGAGATCCTGACCACTCTGGAAAAGGTTTTTACTCAGGATTGCTCTCTATTTTTCTGCATCCATCTTTCCCTCTATCCTGACTAGCTTCCCAGTCCCTGTCTCAGAAAAACATCCCCAAAGCATGATGCTGCCACCACCGTGGGATGGTATTAATAAGGTGATGCTCAGTGCCTGGTTTCCTCCACACACGCCATTGGGAAATAGTTCATTCTTTGTTTCATCAGACCAGAGGATTTTGCTTCTCATGGTCTGAGAGTCATTCAGCCCAGCCGGCTGTCATGTGCCTTTTAGTGAGGAATGGCCGTCTGGCCACTCTACCATAAAGGCCTGATTGGTGGAGTGCTGCACTGATGGTTGTCCTTCTGTAAGGTTCACTCATCTCCACAAAGGAACTCTGGAATCTCTCATTCATAGTGACCATTGGGTTCCTGGTTACCTGTCTGACCAAGGCCCTTCGTACCCGATTGCTCAGTTTGGCTGGGCGGCCAGATCTAGGAAGACTGTTGGTGGTTTCAAACTTCTTCCATTTGCAAATGATGGAGGCTACCGTGCTATTGGGAACTTTCAATGCTGCAGAAACTTTCTTGTATCATTCCCAGATCTGTGCCTTGAGACAATCCTGTCTCGCAGGTCTGCGGACAATTCTCTCAACCTCATGGCTTGCTTTTCACTCTGATATACACCATCAACTGTGAGACCTTATATAGACAGGTGTGTGCCTTTCCTAATTATGTCCTATGAATTTGTAGTGTATGCAGGAGACATCAACTCTTCCCCCCTCTTCGGACCATACAAAATACACAGCATCACCCAAAGATTAACACATTCCTCTCCCAGGGTCTTCCTATGAGGTCAAGACCCCTGCTGTGCTCCCAGGAACCCAAGAAACCCCCTTTTCAGGTGACCAGATGGTAACCAACTTTCTTGTTGATGCACGGGTGATGCAAAGGCAGTGTTGAACTGTAAAAGTGAGGTTAGACCATCCTCTCTCTCTCTGCACTATTCTCTGTCCTTTCCCTTCTATCCCAAGTCTCTTGGAAAAGCTCCCTTACACATTCATTCATTGCCATTGCCCTGCACTTTATCCACCTATCCATTCCCATTCCCATTCATTCACTGCCCTGCACTTTATTCATTCATTCCCTTTAACACTTATTCATTGCCCCACACTTTAGTCACTTCATTCCCCTTTCACATTCATTCACCCATTCCCATTCCCATACTCATAATATTTTGTTTTTTAGTACTGTTTTTTGTATTTTGTATTTTGTACATTCTTGTGATACTGTTATGCTGCTGGGGTTTGTAACAAATAGCAACATGCAACATGGACAGATCCACAGCAGTGGATTTAATATAACATTTATTATTTACCACATTGAACTATTGATGATGAAATTAGATCATTAGCATGAACAGTAAAACGATTCAGCAGGGGAAATGTATGTATAAGCGCCTATAGAATATAAAAAAAGAAATAAAAATAGCAGAAAAAATTAAATAATAAAGCAATAAACTAGACGGAACAATCATAGGGGTTATGGAAACATAACCCCTAACGTTAATAAGACTATAGAAGATCAACAGAGCATCAACAAGAACAAACTATCATAATCAATAGAAATGAGCAAAACAAAATATAACATCAACTAGTATCAGAGTTGCTGCTAGAGAGGAAAACCTGCAGTGGGTGGAAAGTCAAGAGGCAAGAGGTCACTAAGGCACAGTGGGGATATTTCCTGAATCCTGATAAACTTCAGTGCTCCTAGTAAATTTCATTAATGTAATATATGTCTTCAATGTAAGCTACCTGATATTTGATAGAAGCCTCTTTTATAGCCAGAGTGGCAAATCACCTGGAAACGCTACGAACAATGTATCTCTAATATAATAAATCCTTATCGTCGCCCTGTGAAGAGCCTTCTTACTATCTGTTAATTCAATAGTATCGCTCTGTACACTGATTTTTTCATTTGAATACAATGTTTTGGTTGTTAATGGATGGAATTTGTTAATAGACTTTTTTCAGCAAACATGTTTAAAAAGGTCATGGTATCGGTCATGGTACGAGTGATGATGCAAATTTTCGGCCATTTTCCGTTTTGATTCCATATCCTGAACATGATCTGCTCCAGAGCAGGTTAGCCATTCAGCATGAGTTTTTATGGCAACATACCGTACTTCGGTAGAAAATAAACCACCCTCGTGACTCGCTAACCCTTAATCCAGCTTTGTAGTATACGTCTGAGATTGTTTTTAATTGATATTGTGTTGACAAATAACACAGCATGCCAGCCAGTGAGCAGTCTCTCGTGTGACCAGCTTCTATCCGTCTAGACCCTGGAGTAGTGACATCTTGCTACAGTGAGAGAGACAGACAGCATAGACAGTGTATGTCTATAGGACAGCTCTGTGGTAAACTGATGTCTGACTAACCTGTTGGTTCAGCAGGAAGCGCATGCCCGTCGTTAGGAAGGTTGCCATGAAATCATACACCCTCCTGGAAACAAAATGTTGACTTCATCATAATCAACATGATCATCATCATCTTCATCATCATCACTATCATCAACGTCAGATGGAGTGGTAAAATTAGTTTCCTGATAGACAAATAAACCCTAACCCAGACCTAACCCTAGCTAGAACAGCCTACAACTGTGTTACCCAAGTGTGCCGCTGAATTTTGCCCTCATCTTGGCAATCCTGGCATCACAGCTGATATTGTTAATCTTCAGTCGTCCTTCTTCATCCCGGACCAGATTCAGAGATGTGTTGATGTTCACACCTTCTGCTGAGGCGTTGATGGATCCTGTGTCATAACTGTCACACACAATATACAGTATATTTTAGTGTTACTGTTAACTCTACTTTATCATCACCATCATCATTATCATTACTACCATTACCATTATCAAAACAGCATGCCACTAACACAGGGTCTATTCCCTGTGTAGCTCAATGGGTAGAGCAAGGCACTAATGCTACAGGGTTTAAAGTGTGTTAACTGAGGCTCCTGGAGGTGAACTAACAAGAACCAGTAGAGAATCCGTCTGTGGAAGCTCAGAGTGATGGAGGAGTTCTGGACATCAAACAACAAACCAACATCTGGCTGGAAACGAAGATCAGCATGACTCAGATTCAACTCTGTTATCTTCACACTGACAGGAGGAGAGATAACAGGACATTAGTAGACAATCGATTTATTCCTGTCCAGATATATCACATTAGTATGGGATTTTTTAAATTATTGTATTATATTATACTCTATGTCTCTTATACTCTTACTCTGTGATAGTGTACTGGAAGCGTCCCTCCTTGCCCTTCATCTCTGGCATGGTGATGTTACTCAGCTCCTCTTCCACAAACTTCTGTGTCTCATACTTCACTAGAAACAGTGCAAAGTACAGCTAGTACTTACTGGTTACATTTTTTTTTACAGTAAAATTTTATGTAATGTCCTAATGATGAACAAACCTTTTCACTAGCAATTCATCAGTAAAGGAGTAAAGTTACAGCTCTAGTCTACTCTTTTAACACATCCAACTAGGTTACACAACTGGATTGGCCTCTCTGGCTCAGTCCTAAACTGGCTCAGGTCCTACTTAACTGGCTGGGACTATGTTGCATTAGGCGATTTTGTCTCAGAATGAAAGGCCATAACATATGGAGTGCCCCAAGGCTCAGTTTTAGGTCCCCTTCTATTCCGTTTGTACATGCTTTGACTTGCTGACATTATTAATAAATACAATATCTCCTTTACAATCAAGCTTTAATATTAATAATAGCCTATTATACATTTTATTCCCCAAGTGTCCAGATCTGGCCTGGACATTAATGAGTCAATGGGCTCATCAAGTCTTAAAAACCCAGTGAGATGAACTGGAAAAAACTAACTGGAGCTACACATGAATTACAGACAACATTGGAACATTATCTTTTTTTTTTCCTGTATGAATATACACCGATCAGCCACAACATTAAACCACTGACAGGTGAAGTGAATAACATTGATTATCTCATTACAATGGCACCTGTCAAGTGATGGGATATACTGGGAATCAAGTGAACAGTCAGTTCTTGAAGTTGATGTGTTGGAAGCAGGAAAAATGGGCAAGCGTAAGGATCTGAGAGACTTTGACAAGGACCAAATTGTGATGACTAGACGACTGGGTCAGAGCATCTCCAAAACGACAGGTCTTGTGGGCTGTTCCCGGTATGCAGTGGTTAGTACCGACCAAAAGTGGTCCAAGGAAGAACAACCAGCGAACTGGCGACAGGGTCATGGGCGCCCAAGGCTCATTGATGCAAAGGCTAGCCCGTCTGGTCCAATCCCACAGAGGAGCTACTGTAGCACAAATTGCTGAACAACTTAATGCTGCTATGATAGAAAGGTATCAGAAGTGCATCACAGCTTGCTGTGTATGGGGCTGTGTAGCTGCAGACCAGTCCACCACCAAAAGCTCCTACAATGGACAGGTGAGCGTCAGAACTTGACCATGAAGCAATGGAAGAAGGTGGTCTGGTCTGATGAATCACCTTTTGTTTTACATCATGTGGATGGTCGGGTGCATGTACGTTGTTTACCTGGGGAAGAGATGGTACCAGGATGCATTATGGGAAGAAGGCAAGCCGGCAGAGGCAGTGTGATGCTCTGGACAATGTTCTCTGGGAAACCTTGGGTCCTGGCATTCATGTGGATGTTACTTTGACTCGTACCACTTACGTACCACCTATGTTGCAGACCAAGTACACCCCTTCATAGCAACGGTATTCCCTGATGGCAGTGGCCTCTTTCAGCAGGATAATGCGTCATTGTTCAGGAATGGTTTGAGGAACAGGACAAAGAGTTCAAGGTGACTTGGCCTCCAAATTCCCCAGATCTCAATCCGATGGAGCATCTGTGGGATGTGCTGGAAGAACAAGTCTGATCCATGGATCAGACTTGAAGGATCTACTGCTAACGTCTTCGTGCCAGATACCACAGGACACCTTCAGAGGTCTTGTGGAGTCCATGCCTTGACGGGTCAGAGCTGGTTTCGCGGAACGAGGGGGACCTACACAATAATAGGCAGGTGGTTTTAATGTGATTGGCTGATCAGTGCATGTAGTAGGCCAGTAGAGTAGGGTAGTGTTTGTTAAATCACAATTTGGGCTGGACTTTTATTTTAGGTCCTCACATAACAAAAATATCAGTGTGTTTTAAATGGGTCTGGACCAGAACAGCTCTAGTGTCAAGTTATGTGGTATATTATAGAGGGGTAAGGTAGTATATGATATATTACAGAGGGGTAGGGTAGGGATGGTATATTATATAGGAGTAAGTAGATGGTATATTATAGAGGGGTCATGAATTGGTATATTATAGAGGAGTAGGGTAGTAGATGGTATATTATAGAGGTGTAGTAGATGGTATATTATAGAGGGGTAGAAATATAGCTCTTACACATCTCCAGTCCTCTGTTGGTGATGCGAATTTTGCAGCCGGCTGGTTCGGCAGCCATGATGGAGGAAGCCAAGCAGAACAGGAAAAGGAGGTGCAACAGACAGGAAGTCATCCTGAGCCGAAAAAAAAGTGGAGCTGGAACACAGAATACAACAAAGATTAGGAACACACATTAACCCTAACCCCCCCCCGAATGCACCCAAGACGCATTAAGGACGCTTTGAGATCCGATCGCCCAGACCACATTGGGAGGTGGTCTGGGTCTCACATGGTCACATTCTTTTAGCAGTGTGTACCGAATGTGTCCTGGGCCACATTGAAGGACCTCCTACTCAACTGACATCCTCTGTAAGAGGAAGGCTCTCCTTTTGTTCCTCCTTCTTCTCATCTCCAGTTGGTTCTCAAATCGTGTAAACTGGCTTTGTCCTAACATCTTGGGAGATTTGGTTTGCCTGGAACACGCAGAGGAATAGACCCCAGACTGTATGGTTTTGATTTCTTCTTCTACAACAACGCATTTGGTCTTTGCAAACAGAAGTGATGTATGTGTTTATTGGACGGGGAAGAGAGATCACAAGTAATGACTGGAGATGCAGTCTAATGCCAGGTGTGAACAGGGCCTCACAGCCCTGCAGTAAATCTATCCAATCAGCAGTAGGTATGGTAATCCATATGCCCTCTCCTCATCACCCCCCTCTCCTCTCCTCCTCTTTCCTCTCCTATCTCCTTTCCTTTCATCTCCTCCTCCTCTCTTGTCATCTCCTCTCCTCTAACAGTGTGTGATCTAATCCAGATGTCTACCTCAGGGTGGGAGTAGACTGAACTACAGCAGACCCTCCTCCTCTCTTTCTCCCTGACTTGCTCCCTGTCTCTCTCTCTCTCTCCTCTCCCTCCCTCTCTCTCTCTCCTCTTCCTCCCTGTCTCTCTCTCTCTCTCTCCTCTCCCTCCCTGTCTCTCTCTCGCTCTCTCTCCTCTCCCTCCCTCCCTGTCTCTCTCTCTCTCTCTCTCTCTCTCTCTCTCTCTCTCTCTCTCTCTCTCTCTCTCTCTCTCTCTCTCTCTCCTCTCCCTCCCTGTCTCTCTCTGTTTCCTGTCTTCTTGGAAGTCTCTGAGTCTGCTGCTTTCCAGAAGTTCATCTATCATAAACACACACACACACACACACACACACACACACACACACACACACACACACGAACACACACACACACACACACACACACACGTCTTCCATTATAAACACTGTTGGATCTGAACTGGAGTAACCTCTACCTTTCACAACAGACCCCCCCCCCCCCCCCCTTCTCCTCTCTCCCACTTTTCCTCCTTTCACAACAGTCTCTCGTCTCTCTCCTCTCCTCCTCTTCACTCCCTCCTCCTCCTCCTGCCTCCTCCTCTCCTTTCACAACAACCCCTCCTCTCTCTGTAACATTTCCCTGTAGAAGAGAGAAAACTAAACCAGACTAGACTAACCTTTACCAGTGTCTGATTGGTGGTTGGTGGACTAGACTAACCTTAACATAACAATGGGTCATCCAGACCAGTTCACTCCAACATCCCATGTCCTGGGTTTCCATGGAAACAAGGCTCTGTCCAACAGTGTGTCAACCCTAACTAACTCTATTCTATTCAACTGGGTTTCTACCATTTTAGAGCTGGTTTGTCAGTCCTGTCTTGTCACGACTCCCTTACACACACACACACACACACACACACACACACACACACACACACACACTGTAAGTGTGATCCAGTGGAAGTGAAACCAGTTATTAGCCAGGGGGAGCTAGCTGCTATCCAGCTAGCGTTATCTAACTATTAATCCCTTCAGCGTAAAACAAACAGATTCACTTCAGTGTAAAAGAATTGATTAATCCAATTCACTTCAGAGTGAGAAGGTCTTAAGGAACCCACACACTGCTGTATATTAGGAAAGAATCCTTCAAAAGACATTTGGAGCATCTGGAATGAAAAATAAAAGAGAGCTGCAGTCGTTGAAGCCAGAGAGGTTAAAGCATGGATGACTTTCTCCTCATCATAAAGACTGATTCATTTTGGCCTCAGCTTAAAGAAACAACGCTGAACAACTCTTAACCTGCTCCATTTAGCACCAGGACATCCTGTTTGTCAAAGCTCAAACAAAACATGTCAAACTCTTCATACAGTTGTGAAACAGAGTTTGTGAACCCTTTTGAATTTTAAATTGTTCCTAAAATATGGTTGATCTTCATTCCATACCTTACCGCCTGCTGTGGCACATGGTTGAATAGCCCTGTCCTGTTCATGTTTGAACAATAATATTGTTCTTTGTTCTTTGTTAAATCACAATGTGATTTAACAAAAAGTCTTATTTGTTAAATCACATTGTGTTTATCTATTTTTATGACACTGATGAAGATCAGACCACATTCAGGAACTATTTTACAGGAATGCAGGTAATTCAGAGGGCTCACAAACAGACACAATTTAAATGGAACATTCCCTAACCCTGCTGCTAAAAGGTCAAAGGTCGCTCTGAGGAGAGTCGCTTTGAAGCCAGATGGCAATTTTGACTCATAAAAGACGTCAGCTGGGTTGAAACAACCTTTTCTAATACGCTGTTGATTGCATTACTATCAATGGGGACAATAACAACATCAGTCTTCATCTTGAGAAGAGGTTGAACCACGGGGAAAAAAATGGAAGTGGCCAGAGAGTTATTGATAATTGTAAAATGCTTGTACTGACTGATCACCTCCAATCAGAACAGATCTTATTAATCCCATTTACTCCAATGGAAAACAACATAACTAATCAATCCTGTTACTTCAATGTAACAGAACTAATCAATCATGTTACTCCAGTGTAACAGAACTAATCAATCGTATTCCCTTCAATGTAAAGCGACAGGATTAAATAATCCCAGGACCTTCATTGTAACATAATTGATCAATCCCATTCACTCCAATGTAAAGGAACAGAAGTTATCCAATCAAATTCAATGGGACAGAACTGACTGATCCCATTGGCTCCACTGTTTGACCTCTGACCTCAGAAAGGACTTTGTCCTCTCCTCCAACATACTCACCTCTCCATGGCCAATCACTAATTGTCCGTCTCTCTCCCACCCTCTCTCTCTCCCACCCTCTCTCTCTCTCTCTCTCTCTCTCTCTCTCTCTCTCTCTCTGTCTGGTCTGCTGCCTGCTCAGATATACACTCTCTCTCTCTTCCAGCCAAGAAGCAAGAAATGTGAAGAAACTCACTATGTCAGCAGACTGGTGGAGGAAGACCAGTTGCTGGGCTCTACCGGTCTGGTTCTGGTCTGGTTCTGGTCTGGTCTTGTGATTCTCCACAGTAAGTCTCCCTCTTCTCTCACTCTGTCAGGGTTTTTATACTGGTGAGTTGAGGAGGAGGAGTGACTCCTCCTACTGGGGGAGAGAGAGTCTCTCTGGCTTTGTGTGGTGTGTGTGTGTGTGTGTGTGTGTGTGTGTGTGTGTGTGTGTGTGCTGATAACTCCATGGGCAACAATATGGGCGATGCTGTTTATAAAGCTGATAAACTACACAGCTGCATCTGAAGGTTTCTGGTTTTCAGGCTGGGCTGTAGGTACATTACATACATTACATTACATCACATACATTACATTACATACATTACATACATCACATACATTACATTACATGCATTACATCACATACATTACTGTAGCCAAGATGCTCCACGGGTAGGCAGAGGCAGAGACTTGGAGGTGGTCTGGCGTGACAGCAACGCCGTTTATTGCAGGCAGCACCACAAACAGTCACAATACACTGGCAATATGAACGGTCGCCCTCCTCTGTGCTCGCTCACACCGCGAGATGCGACTCCTCCATGTTCCTGCTCACTGTCAGCGAGTCACACACACGCACAACAGATATCAGGTCCCACTCAGACCTGATGGGTTGCAGCCTGACTCCGCCCCCCACCTCCAGCCAACTGCCCAACCACACCCCCCAGTCTGCCACATACCCCCACCGCCCGATGTAGGCCGGGGAGATGTCCGGCCGATGACCCCCCCCCCCCACCCCCATGGGAGCGAGAGAGAAAGTCGGCGACCACAATCTGCGCCCCTGGCCTATGGATCACCTTGAACTTAAATAGCTGGAGGGCCAGGTACCAACGGGTGATCCGCACGTTGGTATCCTTCATGTGGTGGAGCCACTGCAGCGGGGCATGGTCCGACCAGAGGGTGAAAGAGCACCCCAGGAGGTAGTACTGGAGGGTGCTGACCGCCCACTTGATGGCCAGACACTCCTTCTCCACAGTGCTGTACCTAGTCTCGCGGTCTGCGAGTTTCCGACTAATGTACAGCACTGGGCGGTCAACCCCCTCAACCTGCTGGGACAAAACGGCTCCCAGCCCGATGCATCAGTCTGGAGAGAGAGAAGTCAGGCATATGCAAAACAGATTCCCCACAGAGGGCCAATTTTACTCCATCAAACACCTGTTGGCACTGATCCGTCCACTGGACCGGATCTGATGCACCCTTTCGGGTTAGGTCGGTCAAGGGGCTGGTCAGTTCCGAGAAGTCCGGGACGAACCTCCGGTAATAGCCCGCCAGCCCCAAGAACCCCTTCACCTCTTTTTTTGTCTTGGGTCTCGGGCACCAGCCCTCTTCCCAAGTGGTACCCCAGATACCGTATCTCCCTCCGTCCAACCATGCACTTCTTCAGGTTGGCCGTGAGCCCCGCCTGCCTCAGGGACTCGAGCACCGCTCCCACTTGCTGCATGTGCCGTTCCCAGCTGTCACTGTGGATAATAACGTCATCCAGGTAGGCAGCGGCATATGCAGCATGTGGCCGCAGCACCCGGTCCATGAGGTGCTGGAATGTGGCTGGGGCGCCGAACAAGCCGAACGGAAGCGTCACAAATTGGTACAAACCATACAGAGTAGAGAAAGACGTTTTCTCCCTCGACTTTGGTGACAAGGGAATCTGCCAGTAGCCCTTGGTTAGATCCAGCGTCATAAAAAAGCAAGCATTGCCTAACCGATCTAGCAGCTCGTCGACCCGAGGCATCGGGTAGGCGTTGAATTTTGATACGTCGTTCACCCAGAACTGGATAGACCCATTGGACTTGCGGACAAGCATGATGGGGCTGCACTAGTTGCTGTGGGATTCTTCTATTACCCCCATCTCCAGCATGGCCTTCAATTCTGCCTGCACGATTTTACGTTTATGCTCGGGCAGCCGATACGGCCGGGTACGTGTTTCTATTCTGGGCGTGGTGTCTATGTGGTGGTGGATAAGCGTTGTACGTCCCGGCAGGGGAGAAAACACGTCAGCAAATTGCTGCTGTAAGGCGGCCACGTCTGCACCCTGGCTCGGTGAGAGATGGTTATTACAAAGGGTCATCTCTCTCAATCACCGAGGTGGCCAGTGAGGCGGACTCCACCCCCCTCCACGCTTTCAGGAGGTTGACGTGATATGTTTGTGTCGTTCCCCCCCTGTCAGTACGCTCAACCTCATAATCAACATCACCCACCCGCCATGTGACCACAAAGGGCCCTTGCCACCTGGCGAGCAATTTGGAGCTGGATGAAGGGAGCAACAGAAGCACTTTATCTCCCGGTGCGAATTGTCTTAGCCGCGCACCTCTGTCATATAGCCGTCGTTGACATTCCTGGGCCTGGAGCAAATTCTCACGTGACAGCTGTCCCAACGTGTGGAGTTTTGCTCGCAGGTCCATAACGTATTGATCTCGTTCTTACTGGTGCTGGTACCTTCCTCCCAGCTTTCTTTAACCAGGTTCAGCACCCCCCGGGGTCTCCTGCTATACAGGAACTCAAAGGGAGAAAATCCCGTGGAGGCCTGCGGTACCTCCCGCACTGCAAACAACAGCGGGTCCAGCCATTTATCCCAATTTCGGCTATCGTCATGCACAAACTTACGAACCATGTTCTTCAACGTTTCATTAAACCGCTCCACCAGACCGTCGGTCTGGGGATGGTACACGCTGGTCCAGATTGAGCGGACGCCTAACAGCTCGTATAGTTCCCGTAGTGTTTGTGACATAAACGAGGTGCCCAGGGGCCTCATTTATAAAACTTTGCGTAGATTCCATCCTAAAACATTGCGTACGCATAAACCTCAGAATCTACTAACGCAAGAAAATATTCAGATCTATAAAACCGTGCGGTACACACCTGTACGCAGTCTTCTCTTTATAAATACCCACCTGCGGTGAATTGTGCGCTCGTGTACTCCTCCCAGTGTCCTCCCACAACTCCTCCTAGTGTCGTCCCACAATCATCCATAAACGGGCAATGCTAAATAGCTCATGAATATGCCGACGTTGTTAAGGAGCCTTTGTTGGACTATCAATGAGGGAAAGACTGAGAGACGCCAGCTGCAAGAAAGCCAGAATTTGCGGAGTGCGAGATCGAGGTGCTCATCACTGAGGTTGAGCACCGTAAAGGTGTAGCTAGTAGAGGATCTGGGCCACATTGTGGAGAACCGCACAAGCCCTAATAATCCGGCACACCTTAATAATAATAGAAATAAACTTTTGTTATATAGCACTTTTCAAAACAAAGTTACAAAGTGCTTTAGAAGACAAAATAAAAATGGGAGACAAACTGATGATGAACAAAATGCTAAAAACAATTTAAAAACAGTTTAAAAGTCATACAACATTGAGTATAAGGAGCTACATATGAAAGAGTAAAATATGCTTAGCCCCTTAATTGTATTTTTGCCCCCTCTGTTTGAGCTTTATGTATCTATAGACAAATATTTCAATGAGTTTTATTTTACTTCATCCTGGCGCCGCCCAGTAAAATAATCAATAAAATAAGAGTTAAGAGAATGCCTTTGTATAAAAATAGGTTTTAAGTAGTGACTTAACAGATACAACAGACCACAAACCCTGTGAAAGCACACTTATAAACCTATGTTTTTAAGAGGACTGAGCTTTATTTTGTGATCTCCCCATCGGGCATCGCTGATTCCCGTGTCTGAAAAACTTTGCGGTGAGCTCTACGCATGTGTGAAAGGATGCGTAGAAGTGCGCACCTTTGCGGTTTGCGGTAAAATATGCGTACGCACATTTCACCCCCGTTAACGCCACTTTTTTGTGCATAGCAACCTTTATAAATGAGGCCCCTGGTCAGTTAGAATCTCTTTAGGGATCGGTCAAAGGCAAAGCGTAGGGTGTCGTCACGAGACTACTCGAGCGGAAAATCTTCCGTGGGATGGACTACCGGGGCTGGGGGAGCCGCCTGATGTGGCTCCCGCCCCCCTCGCCAGCGTCGGAAGACCCCGCGTCACCACTGCGCAGCACTCACATTTCCCTATCGGCTGTGAACGCATCCCCGCAGTTTCTCTCGCCAGTGTAGTAAATCCAGGCCAATTAGTGCCAAATAACAAGGGGTGCGACAGGCGGGAACTAACTGCGGCCTTTACCGTATGCTTTTTACCCCGGTAACGAATGTGTGAATATCCCCATGCATGCACATAATATTCACCCATTCACTCCACCAGCGCCCCAGGACGAACCAGGCTTTGATGGATCATGGTCTGCGTACAGCCAGAATCCAGCAAAGTCTGGTGTCTACCCCCTTGGATCCTTACCGGGATCTGGTAGGTCCCCTCCAGAGCAGGGGAGGAGCCCGGCGGGCTGGCGACCCGGACCACCTGCCCCACCTCCATCAGGGGGCACTCCTCGTGGAAGTGTCCGAGCCATCCGCACTGCCAACACTCCTGCCCAGGCGCCTGAGTCACCGTCTGTGGGCCCGCCCCGAGCCTGTGAGTGGGAACCTGTGGAGACAAAGAGGACAGGAACGGGTTAGTAGCGCGCCGACTGGGCTCGGGGAGGGGCTGGGGAACCGGAGCCGGGATGAAGGGCCTCCTCCAGGGAGCCAGAGCAGGGCGGGGTCCCACCACATCCCGTGCTGGCCCTGGGGCCGGATGGGGAGGAGTAGTCTCCGGTATGGGTGGCAAGGTGGTCCTCCGCCAGGGTGATGGTGATGGCCAGGCTGGCCGGGTGGTGGCAGCGGACCCAGGCAGCCGTGCGGGGCAGGAGCCCCCCCAGGAACTGCTCCAGGACCACTGCGTCCAGCATGTCGTCCCTCGTGGAGGCCTCTGGCCGCATCCAGCAGCTGCTGGGCATAGACGAAGGGCCGTTCGGCCCCCCCGTATGCCAGACTCCGGAACCGCTGGCGGTGCCCCTCAGGCGTCCACCCCAGCCGGTCGAGGATGGCCTTCCTCACCGTGTTGTAGTCCTTCCGAGCAGCTGCCGTCAGGCCGTGGACAGCGAGCTGGGCCTCCCCGGTGAGCAGGGGCAGCAGCCGTACGACCTGCTCCTCCGGGGTCCACCTGCCTACGTCCGCCGACAGCTTGAAGATGGTGAGGAAGGCGTCGGCGTCATCCTCACCGGTCATCCGCTGGAGGCTGATTGGTGTCAGGGCGGCGGGCCGATCCGCGCTGCGGTCCCGCAGCAGCTCCAGGTCAGTGTTGGTGCCTGGTTGGTCCCCTGGTCCAACAATGATGCTGACTGAGCTGCTGTTTCCTGTGATGCCACATCAGATCTGGAAGTCCCTGCCTCTCTGAGTAGGGAGGGCCCTCTCAGACTAGCCCCTCCCTCTCTTTGATCATAGATTGGTTCCCTTGAGACCATTTTCCAAAACTACTATAGGTGAGTCTGGAATAAACCATGTTGTTTTTCGTTAGCTCCTTTAGAAGGGCCTTGGTTAATTCCTTTTTCGGCACAATATTTATTATTGCTAACTGGATCATCACCTGGTAATCCTTTAGGCTGTGACCTTCTGTGTAAACTGAATTGTACCATTCAGATAGTTCTACGGTTCCCTGATGATGGAACCCTAGAAATACTTGTTAACTTGTTATCACAGGTTGTCTCTTAACTATCAGACATGGTGTATTGCTGGGATGTTAATTCTAATATTTTTTCCTTGTTTGTGCACACAGTGTTCCAAAATTGCCATGGCCTAAACCCGGAGATGGATTTGTTATATTTACAATGCAGACACCTTTGTACATCATTGTGCTGCTGCATATTATGGAACTACTGTTCCCTCTGATTATCTAGAATTGGCAGAAAGTTATATTTGAAAGTATTTACTAGTGTTATTCTCGCCTCTTCTGTTTTTTTTTCTCGGGAAGGCTGAAGCTGATGTGCGACTTTCACAAGATCAGCCATTTGTTTAAAGTTCCCCTATCCACCCTTGTGTCACACTTGCGGTTTCCCCAGACTATGAGGCACATGAGCTGAGCCAAATCAGTCACCAGTTTCCACCCACTATGTGGTTGGACATTTACGACCACTCTATCTGGGTTCGCTCTCTCCCCTCACCAACTATCTGCCCCTCTCTTCCCTTTCCCAACCCCCCCACCCAATGGGCTACACCCTTCGATGGTGTTGAGTGTTTCTTCTGCTCCTCCTTGTAAGGTTCAGTTGCCGCCTGATTGCACTCAGTATGGTCGTGTAATTTAGGGTCAGAGGCTGTTGCTGGTATTTTTATTAGGCCAGGGCGTTTTGGTTGAGACTACTTCCCCTTGTAACACTCCTATCCTCCCTGTCCCTGAACTGACAGACTTGTGGCGCTTTGTACAGGATTTACATGCTGTGGATGCCTCTGTGGTTCCTCAGCATCCTGTTTTCCTTGATCCTACCTCCTGTCTCTCCTCCATCCCCTCCTAACACCTCTCACTACACTGTAGTTGACCTCTGTTCTGCTTTCTTTTCTAGACCTCTCCATCCTGAGTACACCTGGACAAGGCTGCCTCAAGGTTATACAGGAAGTATGGCTGCCTACTGTGTATGGCAGTGCCCTCACATGATCTGCATGATCTCACTCTCCCAGGCAGCTGTGTCCTCGTCATATGGGGCTACTCAGAGAAGGAGGGGCTACTCAGAGAGGGAGGGGCTACTCAGAGAGGGAGGGGCTACTCAGAGAGGGATCCCCCTACCAGGATGGTTGGGCTGCAATAGATGCTGAGTTTGGGCAAGCAGCGTATACACAATGTATAAAAGTTTATTATGGTGGGACAGATCTGATGTGGCATCACAGCAAACAGCAGCTCAGTCAGCATCATCATAGGACTAGGGGACCAACCAGACACCAACTCTGCTGAGTTGCAGCCTGGAACAGATAGGAGACTCACCCATACACACTCTCACTCACACAGACAGACATGACCAATCAGAGGACAGGAGCAGGTAGACCAGGAGAATAGGACCTGTAGGCAGGATGCTAGTATCCATCAGGACCCTGAGCTAGGATGAGCTAACTGGTCTAGCCTTACTCTGAGAAGAGACTGAGCCACTCCCTCAAGGCTGGTCAAATGACAGAGAGAATAAATGGTTTTTAGTCTTGACTTAAAGACTTGATAGAGCCTCTCTGATTGAGGCAGCAGACTGTTCCAGAGATTCTCCTTATTAATGTAACTAAACTGCAAATGTGTTTGGCATAAGGAAACATTGTCTGTTGATTATCCTAAAGGTTTATCCTATAGAATAAAATATAATTCAGATCACATGTTTCCTTGTGACATCTGTAGATGAGATTGGTTCTCAGAGTAATCCTTTAATTGTTTTATGATCTCCTGTTTTTGGGTTACTCTTGGGTCTTAGGTCAGCAGATGTCCTCCAACACCTCTGACTTCTTTCCCTTTTTATTGCTTTGTTACCTTCATCCTTTAGTGTTTTATTGTTTTAGTATAGTTAGTTTGGACCTATATAAGTTCCTCTGTAATGTCTGTATGTTGGAGAAGGTTTGCCACCACACCATCACTGATCTCACATTCTTTCTTCCCGTATATACATATTAAATCTACTAACTGAATTGTTCTCGTGTCTGCTGATGATTGACATTATGGTTGACGAACCGAGGTTCCACCACACATCACATCTCATGCCATTACATCATATTATCACATTATGGAGTCGTTTCCCTCCATGTGATCAGATGTTTCTCATCCTATCTGGACCTCATTGATCTGTGGTACAATATCAGCTCCCAAGACTTCCAACACTCCAATCAGAATCGTATTGTAAATCGTTCATCAGTTTTCAAAACGTTGTCAGCTTGGCTGAGCAGCGTTAGCATGGAGGACAACGAGACAGACAGACACTTGACTGGTATTAGGTATAAGACAGATGGAAACCAAATGTGATGTTACTGATCCTCTGATCACCACTGTCAGTTCATATTGGTATGGATGTGGTTACGTCTTGGAATAGACGAACAGTCAGTTCATATTAGTATGGATGTGGTTACGTCCTTGAATAGACGAACAGTCAGTTCATATCGGTAATGGATATGGTTACATCGTGAATATGAATGATATAAAAATAAGTGAAACATCATATCTAACAGATAGATATGGGACTAATTGCAGCAAATAATCATGATGTGCAAAATGTGTCTTATCATTAGTACCAGGGTTAGGGTTAGGGTTAGCGTTGACTAACATCAGTTTGTGTGATTACTAGTTCCTCCTCCCGGTGGGCGGAGCCTCCCAGGGAGAAGCAGCTGAAATCCTGAAATAACTTCAGAAGGTCTTGGCCTCTTCAAAGCAGAACTGCTGCTGTCACAAGTTAATTAAAGGGTTCTGTTAATTAAAGGGTTACCATCCAAACCCAGCCCAGGGAATTATGGGATTGTGTTTCCTACATGGTTGCTATGGTGAAATAACATTGTTTTGGATTTCAGTTCTTTCTCTGCTCTGGTCGGGCTGTGGCTCCTTCTGTTTAAATAAAGTTTGGCTGATTGAATGACATGGTGGCTGTGTTCCTCTCACTACCCTACTTCCTGTTCAGAGAGACAACACCTTTTTCTTCTCTTCTCATATTTCAGACATGAGAAAAGCTCCAGGTGGTTTGGGTGAACATTGCTACCGTTAGCTGCTGACCAAATGTTGTTTTTAACTGACCCCATTCTATTGCTAGTGCAATATAGTAAATGTATGACCATAATTATAGAGTCTGTTTCTTTAAATATCATGTTAAATATCTTGTTAGAGGAGACACTTTACTGTTACACTGGTGAAGTTGCCAAGTAGACTTGAAGTCAGAACCACCCTCAACATGGAGGAGAAGGTTTTCATTAACACACAGGACAAGATGTTACTCTCCCTGCTGCTGTAATCCAAGGTAAACATGTAGAAGCCCAGATTAAAACAGAACACACACCATCAAATGAACACCATAGCAGACATCAGGCTACACCATTGTTGTAAACCCTCCTTCCTGTCTGATCCTAGGGGGGCGGGACTTAGCCTCAATCTATCAGGCCACACCTGAATTGATAAGAGGCCTGTATCAGGCTCTCCCTTTGTTTGCTGCAGCATGTGGATTACCGATCTTCTCCAGTTGACCGGTGCACTGGATGTATTATTTGAGTAAGTCATGGATATTTGTCATAGTTATTGCTGCTTATTTGTTCAAAGGTGAATGAGTGCTTTGATTAAGATTTATTTTGTTAACTGATTATTGTTCTCATTTGCCTCTTAGCCATTAAATCATCTGTGTCAGTCAACTATCTAAGTGGAAATCCTTTGAATGGACAATAAGCTGTTGCCACGGCTCTCATCTCTGGTCTTCATGCTTTGACTGGCGTGCCAATGCAGAGGTGCTTTAATTAAACCAGCTACCACAAAGACAACTTTCTACAACCGTACAGAGCTACAGAGTCATCCCTCAGATGGCACTGTTATGGTCTGTACTTATATAGCGCTTTTCTAGTCATTTCCGACCACTCAAAGCGCTTTACACTACATTTGTTTTATTTTGTCCTCATCTGGTGAACATGCAGTTCAGTGGTTGAACATGGGGTGGAGCAGTGTATGGCTGTGCATATAGGTGGTTGAATGGTGAGGCGAGACAGTTGTGAATGAACGGGAAAGGCAAACAGTTTTTTGACCGTGTCAGTGGGTCAGCATGCCAGAGTGGCTGGCGTGCTGAAGAACGATCTGAATCAAGGGAAACCTCTATTTTGGACAAAGCTGTTATCTACCTTTTGCTAAGGTGAGCTGCTGAACTGTAAATAAATACACAAAAAGCACTGGACATTGGTTTATTTTCACCCCAGAACACGCGTCCTAAATAAGTTCAACCTATTCGCTCCTCAGTGGCTTATTCAAATAATTTTTGTTTAAAGTCACAACAGGCACCATTCACCAGTTACCTAGCCTAGCCAACAGCAGTATGCGGCACGTCATTAGGGTTATCAACTGTGCACCTTCCTTCACGTTTTGTTGAGTTGGGCCCACGACACCTCAAGAAGGCTCAACGGTGTATTCCAACATCCTGGAAACACTCCTCTCTGTGCCCCCACCTCACAACTCCCTTTAACCCTCGCCATCTAATGCCTGCCATCGACCTAGCCTTAGTTAGCCTTGATCCTAGCCTTGACCTAGCATTAGCCTAGCCATTTCAGTACAAACCTGCCTAACTGATACAACTAGACAACACCGCTAGGGAAGGGAGGAGAGGATTCGAACCCTATGTAGGGTAAGAGGTGGGGGTTGGGGTGGGTTAACCCTGGTTGGATATTATTCCTGGGTTAAGGGGTGGTCGTCCCTGGTTTGGGTACGAGGAGTGTATGTGTGTATGTGCCACCATGCCTACACTTGACTGATTGGCACTTCCCTGGCTAGCAGTATAGACCCCCCGCAATGCCACAGTACCATCCCATAAATACAGCCAAACAGTGTTATGCTACGCTACTTTATTCTACTTAAGCAATATCACACAAGGAGGAGTGCTGTTGGACTCATATCATCTTCGGCCTACGACCGAATCACAGCCGTGATGAAATTCAGTCCAATAGCACAAGTACATGTACATGTATCATGTACATTTATCTGTTTCCCTTTATTGCGCAACCAGTGAAACGAGTCTGTTGACCGTCGCTGTGTGATTCTGATGAGTTAACATCTTGATCAGACGGTACGTTGCTCCATTGCTTCCTGCTCTCCATGGATGGTCTCCAGTAATTTAGCGAGCTTTCAGACCTGCAAGACAAACACGTTTTTATTAGGGCTGTCAAAATTAACGCGTTAATCCAGATTAATTAATTTGCATGATTAATTTGATTAAAAATGTTAACGCAATTAACACATGCGCGGTGCACAATGACTCAAAATCCCACAATTCCACTCACTAGCGCGGATTGGTGCTCCAGCGCTATCTGGCGGCAGAACCAACTCGATAAAGATGGACGACTCTAAACAACATATTGGCCCTCTCGATGGGAAGTTTGAGTACAAAAAAACGCAAGACGGGACAATCGACTGACATAAAGTAGTTTGCACACTCTGCAGGAAGGATATTTGCGAGCACTGCTGGCTTGCAAATATCTCGCCACTCCTGCAACCACCATTCCGTGTGAGAGACTGTTCTTCTGTTCTCAGTCGCAGGTAACATTGTACATAAGCGGTCAGCTCTACTCTCCGGTAATGTAAACAAGTTAGTCTGTCTCAGCAGCTGGCTAAAAGATGAGTAAGAGGGCCACATTAATATGGATATTTGTTTGATTAAAAAAGAAAGAAAAAATGTGGTTGGTAAATATGGTGTGGTTGGTATGTTTTATATTTTTTTATTTTGATATCTGGACAACATATCTGTTCTATAGTTTAAATAAAACACATGTTAAGTGTATATATTGCCTTCTGTCATGAGTCTTTTTGCCCCCACAAAATGAAACACAATTAATAATGAATGGGTATTAATCGTGATTAATCTAAATTAATCCACAGCGGCCCTGTGATTAATCTGATTAAAAATTTTAATCGTTTGACAGCCCTAGTTTTTATATTTTTTATTATAAATCACAATTCACATCACAGTCTCTGTATGTTTATATGAAGCATCTCACCTATGCCCACTCACTGCCATGACCTCTCTCGCTTCGAGTCCTGCATCAGACAGTTTCTGCATGGCGGTGGCTCCCAGGCTGTGGTTGGTGTTCCTGCCTCTTGGCATCCTGGGTAACATCTGTGACAGCTGGTTGACTCCCAGGGGAACGGCGGTATACCAGAAGCTGTCTGTCGCAGCTGTCACCCTCCTGGGCTGAACGGCTAGGCAGAGGCTCGTTGATATGATGATTTAATGTCGTAAATGTACTTGACCCCTCTGAGGTGAAGAACTACAGACCGGTTTCCCTTCTACCCTTCCTATCAAAAACCCTTGAACATGCTGTCTTCAATCAACTGTCCTTGTACCTCCACCAGAACAACCTCTTGGATCCCCACCAGTCTGGGTTCAAAGTGGGTCACTCGACCGAGACTGCCCTCCTGGCAGTGACAGAGTCACTCCATGCCACTAGAGCGAACTCTCTCTCCTCTGTCCTGATACTCCTGGACCTGTCTGAACCACCAGATCCTCCTCTCCACCTTTGAGGGGATGGGTGTCTCAGGCTCTGCACACCATGTTTGCATCCTACCTGACGGATCGCTCCTACCAGGTGACGCTGAGAGGGTCTGTCAGAACCACGCAGGCTCACTACTGGGGTTCCGCAAGGCTCGGTTCTAGGTCCTCTCCTCTTTTCCCTCTACACAACATCTCTTGGTTCTGTTATCCATTCACACGACTTTTCCTACCATTGCTATGCAGATGACACCCAGCTGATCCTGTCATTTCCCCTTCTGACACACAAGTGGAGGCACTCATTGCTGCATGTCTGGCAGACATCTCGGAGTGGATGTCGATGCACCACCTGAAGCTCAACCTGGACAAGACTGAGCTGGTGTTCCTTCCGGGAAAGGGCTGTCCCCACCGAGACCTGGCCATCACCATCGATGATGATGTGGTGACGTCAACTCGGACTGCGAGGAATCTGGGTGTGACCCTGGACGGCCAACTGTCGTTCTCGGCAAACATCGCATCAGTGACACGCTCCTGCAGATTCCTCCTCTACAACATCAGGAGGATTCGCCCCTTCCTCACTGACAAGGCAGTGCAGGTGCTCATTCAGGCTCTTGTTATCTCCTGCCTGGACTACTGCAACTCCCTCCTTGCTGGTGCCCCGGCGTCTGCCATCAGACCTCTGGAGCTTGTTCAGAAAGCTGCAGCTCGACTGGTGTTCAACCGCCCCAAGTTCTCCCATACAACTACCCTTCTCCGTTCTCTACACTGGCTCCCTGTAGCAGCTCGCATCCAGTTCAAGACCCTGGTGCTAGCCTATAGGGCAGTGAAAGGAACAGCTCCTTCTTACCTCCAGGCTATGGTCAAGCCTTACACCCCTGCCCGACCACTTCGCTCTGCTGCCTCGAGGCGACTGGTCGCCCCGTTGCTCAGAGGCCCCTGGGGGCCGATCTACACGGTCATGGCTCTTCTCTGTTCTGGCCCCACAGCCCATCTTTCGCCGCAGGCTGAAAACCCACCTCTTCAGGAAACACTACCCTGACCCTTCCTCCTAGCCTTGCCTATTTGTCGTCATTTATGTGTCTGAGCTCTTGTTTATTGGCTCTTGTATATTGGATACACTTATTTGTCTTAGCTCTTGTTTATTGGGTTCACTTATTTGTCTTAGCTCCTGTTTATTCGATTCTCTTATTTGTCTCACTTGTTTAAGATAAGTAGGTTGCTAACTTATTGCACTCTTACCTTAACACTAGTTATGCTCTTAGTTGCTTGTTTAGGAAGGAAATGCACTTACGATTTCTGGTGACTAGTAGTTTTCTTACCTACTTATGTTGAATGCACTTATTGTTAGTCGCTTTGGATAAAAGCATCTGCTAAATGACCGTAATGTAATAATGTAATGTAAATCTGAATCTGTCTGAATGTCGATATTTATATTTTTGAGACTTAGTCTCAGTGATCTTATACTCTATATCGGCACTCTTGGAATCCCTCTCGTCCAATCAAATTACTTGGTTGGAACTAACTGTTGTATAATCAATATTATACTACAAGATACACAGTGCTACCTACAAGGCCGCACAACCCAGCGGCGCTTACCTTAGCAGGCTCCCCAGCTAGCATGCTTCCTCCTTATCCACAACCATTGACCTGCTCGCTCTGCAGCTAGTGACATATTCCTAACCGCAAGTTTAAGGATTAAGGACCTTAACAGGAACCTACTGATCAGAACCACGCTCGATATGGAGGAGAAGGGGAGAATGGCGGCCGCAACATGATATAGCTCCCTAGCCAAACCCCGAAAATAATGGTTAAAACCTGGTAATGCAAAAGAAAACAAAATGTGCAAAAACCAGTTGAACAAACCTCAGCCTTTTTTGGTTACCACAAGAGAGATGCAGCAAAGAAGAACCGAATCAGTTAAGTAAGTGAGTTGATTCGACTCGCACACGCAACTGATTTGGTTCTGTTTAGCTTAGTTAGTAGAACATCAGACACTGAATCGATTCAGCATTAACCTGTGGGTTAGTTGGTGTTTTACAGTTGTGGTATATGTCTGGTTTGACAGGGGTGGCGCTCATGTGACTCCATTACTTGTTTAACTCAGTTAGTAGAACATCAGACTCTCATGCTGAGGATTGTAGGTTCAAACCTCACATGGTATGGTATGTTTTTGTTGGTGAATCATAATGAATTGATTCAGAATCGAAAGAACGAATCGAAAGAATCGGAGAGTTGAAAGAGTAAGTTAAAAGAGTCGATTCATAATGAATCGATTCAGAATTGATTCACTTCTATCGGACGGCTCAAAAGAATCGAGTTAGTTAAAAGAGTCAATTTCTTTAGATTCTGAAACGATTCATTATGAATCGACTCTTTTAACTAACTCAATTCTTCCGATTCTTTCGAGCCGTCCAATAGAAGTGAATCGATTCTGAATCGATTCATTATGATTCACCAACAAAAATATTATGGAATTATAAAAAGAAAAGGGTGGGCTTAGCTTTCCAGATTGAATGATTTATTTTCATGCCACTCAAGTAGATATAATAATGAAATGGATGAATAATGGAGTACAAACTAAATGGAAACTAATCGAAAAACATTAATAAATTGGAGATATATTCGCAAAATATATAAATTTGACAGACTGCATATATTTGAGAGAGAGAGCCAGTGATCCAGACTTTCTGCCTAATAAAATGGATAAATCACTAGACGAATGGGCAGGAAAGGGATTGTGTACTCATAGATGATTACAAATAATACGATAGACTAATTTGAAACTAGCAATTAAATTTAATATTGGTAACAATTTCTTTAAATATTTACAAATAAGGAGCTATCTCATGCAACAGCAAAGAGATGAACAGAGTCAGAGAATGCATGGGTTACTGGAATTTATAAGCAAAAACAAAGTGAAAATTGTAAAATCTCAAAACTGTATAAAATCCTATAGGAAACAAAGGAAAATGTGGAAATCACAAACATTTTTCATTTACAGAAGCTGTTACAACCATCCAATATTGTATTAGGTACCACCCCTCTTGATATAGAGAGGGAAGGAGATAAATATCTGTATAGAATAATACGCATAGCCGCATTAAAACAAATCACTTGGAATTGGCTGACTGTTGAATCACCATCTATTAACACCAACAGTTGAGATCAAAGAAATGGAAAGAATCACTTATAAGTTGAGAAACGGAGGAATTTAAAAGAAACTGGAGTCACAGGGTCACAGAAATAGATTTTCTTTTATGGGTTTTTTTTTCTTTCTTTTTTCTTTTTCTTTCAAGGTCTGCACTGGGGCTAACTGATGTCCTAGGCCCTGTCCTTGCCCTTGTCCACTTAAGTTTTGTTTTAGCGTTCTTTCTTAAATTACTTTTTTTTTTTTTTTGTACTGTTCGTAGTAAAAATGTATAAATGTGGCAGGATGAATGAAACAAGTGATGAATCTGATATCTTGTAATGTAAAAACCTGCAATAAAGTAATAATTAAAAAAAAGATATGGAGGAGGTTTTCAAACCTGCTAATGACTACAAGCAGGAACCTACTGTCAACCTACGGTCTTGTTTCTACAAGACCCAATGTATTCTACTGTTGAACTCATTGGAAATCTCAACAGATGAGTCCGATAAACGTAAAGATGTGCTGTAACTGCTGCGCTCTGCTCCTGTGACCTCTAAACCTCACCTCTTACCCCTCTGATCAGGGATGCACTGGGATTTAAAAAAGCCAAAAATATGGACCAATGGAAAATCTGACTTTATTTTTGATAAAATCTTACAAATTAATTCTTCAATAAATATGTAATCAATCAAATGCATCATATAGGGAATGTAACTCCCTGTACCTGTCCTTTCCAATGATGACTTTCTTCATGACAAGATTAATAATAGCAGGTCTGTCATGTAGCATGTGCT
Source organism: Hoplostethus mediterraneus (assembly GCA_034670385.1). Classification (NCBI taxonomy): domain Eukaryota; kingdom Metazoa; phylum Chordata; class Actinopteri; order Trachichthyiformes; family Trachichthyidae; genus Hoplostethus; species Hoplostethus mediterraneus. The sequence continues at coordinate 141,512 of JAXDDW010000101.1, forward strand.
TTGTTATGAAATATGAGACTTGATTGATTATGAAAATTTATAATTATTTTAGTTATGTTTATTAATCAATAGCTGATTAATTAACACTCGCGGGGCAGTTTACACTGGAATAGTCTCTTCATAATGATATCAGTCTAATCAGAAGAAGTGAGATCTAGATTTCAGTGATTTTCTCCCATCATGTCCAGGATAGATCAATAACACACAATAATCAGTTCTTTATGAACACAAAGATTTATTAACTGATTAAACACAAAGACTAATGATAGATGAATATATGTACAACAAAGTTAAATGAAAATATAGCCGCACGTGGTTCAAACCCTTTTGTTACTGCAAACTGCATGCAGAGTGACAGAAGATAAATTCCACAAACAAATATATGCACTTAACTTTGTTTAAGTAAGCAAGGCCACTAGGACAGAGGCTTCCATTCTCAAACAACAAAGTTCAGTTTAAACATAAAAGCCCCAGAAAAAAACTATACTGTAAGCCCATATGGAAAAGATTTGTGGTGCCCCCTATTGGCCATGTTAAGATCATTTTACAAACTTAGTTCAACATAAATATCTAAAGGTTTGTGATGATTGGACAAACTCATTGATTTATGGCACAATTTGCGCCAGGCCCACGTTTCTTTGGCCTCTTGTTTCTGTTGCTCTTGGACTGCAAAGGGTCTGTAAATTTCCTGGCTCTTGTCATTGGTCCCATCTCCTGATGGCACCAACGTGGGCTGGTCGAACCTGCAAAGTGTTACTGTTGTTGGTTTTACGGTGGAAAATCCCCTGGAGGCCTTAGGTTCCTGGGGGACCAAGTGGAGGTCGTAACATAAATGCCCTGGACAGAATGTGATAGCCTTTAGATGTTTATGTATTCTATATGGTCCGGGGGAGGTTGATGTCTCCTGCAGACACTACAATGATTTTGCCTTCCATGTTCCATGTTCTGGCTAACAATGATATATTTGATAAATTCCAGTCAGGTTTTCGTCTAGAATCTCCCAGAGCCCATACGTTAAAAACCTTGGTAAAATTCAACCCCCTCTCATTGGAGTTGCATATTAAGGAGATCACTAAAACAGTTTTATCATCTTCGCAATATTGCCAAGATTCAACCCATGCTAACAGAGGCAGACGCAGAAATTTTCCTACATGCCTTTGTATCATCCAGAATCAATTATTGCAATGTCCTCTATTCAGGCTTACCTACTGGGCGCACTAAAAAACTACAACTGGTCCAGAATCCTGACGAAAACTAGGAAATACAACCACATAACTCCCATCCTGTCCTCACTACACTGGCTACCAATTCAGACCAGATGTGACTTCAAGGTGCTTCTACTTACATATAAATCATTACATGGGATGGCACCGTCCTACTGATCAAATCTGATCAAACCATATAAACCGCCACACCCCCTCAGATCTCAGGACGCTGGCTACCTGTCTATCTGGCTACCTGTCTATCTGGCTACCTGTCTATCTGGCTACCTGTCTATCCCAGCAGTCAAAAATGAACCTGCAGGTACCAGAGCCTTTTCTTACCGGGCTCCCTATCTATGGACAGTCTGCTGCCTCAGTCAGAGAGGCTCTATCAAGTCTTTAAGTCAAGACTAAAAACATTTATTCTCTCTGTCATGTGACCAGCCTTGAGGGAGTGGCTCAGTCTCGTCTCAGAGTAAGGCTAGACCAGTTAGCTCATCCTAGCTCAGGGTCCTGATGGATACTAGCATCCTGCCTACAGGTCCTATTCTCCTGGTCTACCTGCTCCTGTCCTCTGATTGGTCATGTCTGTCTGTGTGAGTGAGTGTGTTTGATTAGCTAAGTGTATTTCTTATCAGTTATGTGGATGATACACAACTGTACCTCTTTTTCAAGTCGAATGAGAGAGGTTGATGTGCTGGCAGACAGAGATGGACTCGAAGACTGTTTTGAGAGCGTGCTGTGTGCCTGTTGTTCAAGTACTGCATCCACACGGGTGGTTTTACTGACGGGGACCCCAACGCTGCACCTCAGCACATCACTGTGGTTTCACCTTCAGACCAATTAGTTTCTGGCTCCCTTCATATAAAACTGGTCCTCATTTCATTGGAGAGCTCTGGAAGCCTCCACAAGGTCCCCTGGCGCCCCCAGGTGGTCTAGTCATGCTCAGTCTACCTCACGTTGTGTTCAATCATCAGAACTTTTTATTTAGAATACATTTAATGAACAAAACAAACTACTCAAAATGATTTACACAAAATAATAGTGATAATGAGTTTAGAAAATTCAAGGTTTTTAAAGAGAAAAAGAGACGGACATGTCCTAGCTAACTGTCAGCACTGGCCTTCCAAACCAGGCTGATCCAGTCCAGGCTGGTCGGCCATCTTGAAATGGTTTCCCCCAGCAGTATGGATCCTTATGTCCTCCTGAACCTGAAACACAGAGTGACAGCCATTGTGTCTCTCTCTCGGTTTAATGAATTCTGGGACATCCAGCAGTGAGAAGAAGGGCTGAACCTACTTGGATTTGAAGCGTCCTCCTCTCCTGCTGGAGATGCCGAGCCTCTTCCTGTCTTCAAAGGAAGGTCTGCAACATAACAACATAACACATCTTAACACAACACACCACTAGTGATGGGAGGACAGACTCTTTTAACTAACTCGATTCCTTTGGGCCGTCCAACACCAGTGGATCAATTCTGAATCGATTCACTATGATTCTGGTGGTCAACAACACTGGGCACCCCGCTCTGAACCACATAGACCACATTGTACTGTACTATACATGTAGTATAGTACATTTTAGTTAGTGTAGTGTATGCAGGAGACATCAAGACTGAAATCTAGAGCTCACTTCATTATTAGACTGATATCATTATAAAGAGACTATTCCAGTGTAAACTGGTGGTGCCCCACGAGTGTTAATTAATAATTATAATTGTATAATTATAACAATTTTCCACAATTCTCACAGTTCATAACAAAGCAACACGCTACATTAGTGTGCTCTTTGTTTTTCTAATTGAGAATGGTAAATGTTAATTTGGGCATATTCTTTACCCAATAACGTTTGGACCAGTTAATTTATTATTAAACAACATCTTAAACGTTACAAAAACTTGTCAATGTGTGCATATCACTACATTATTCAGGGTACCCCCAGGATTCGTTTGTGTCACTCCCAACCCCAAGCCACAGCGACTCCGCCTAGACGGGAACAATCTGAGTTTCCTTTCTCCTCCTACGCTCTCCCCTGCACGTTCAAATAAATGTACTGTTCATTTTTCACCACAAGCAGGACTTGTCTGGGCTTTCCTTCGCTGTACCACGGCCACAACAGGGCTGGTTCACCACAAGACCGATCTCAAATCTGACATTTCTGCCAAAAAGGTTGTAGCCAGCCAATTTACTGATTATTTGTCCAAAAACTATTTATTTGACCTGTTTCAATCTGGTTTTAGATCTTGTCATTTCATCGGACTGGCATCTCAGTGGTCAGGGATTTTCTGTTTATTCTAACCAAACTATTATTGTTACTAGACCTGATATAATAGAACATAGTATACCTCTAAATCACCTCAAACTATATTGGCAACTGAGGATTGGTGCTTTCATGGTTTAGGTCTTATCTACTAAATAGAAATTGAATAGTGTTGCAATGTGGATTTTGGTGTGCCACAAGGCCATGTCTTGGGCCAGCTTCTATTCTCCATTTATATCTAACCGCTGAAATTATCTGTATATTTTTATTGTTACGTTCATGACATTCAACTCTATGTACCTGTTAAACCAGATGGTTGCTCCCAATTCCTAGATTTAGTGGCATATCTTCCCAACTGTCCCAACACTTCCTGCTTCTCAATGCCAACAAAACAGATGTTGGTTATGGGACCAGCTACATATACACATCTGTTTGAGAATACTACTCTGTCAACAACTGTGTAATCTCCAAAAATCTCAGCGTTACATTCGACCTGTCAACTCCAGCAGATGCAGAAACCTTAGATTATAGCAGTGTCCTCAGGTTTACCGAACGCTTGTACAGAATGCTGCTGCCAGAATGTGACGCTGATCCTGTCCTCACTGATTCTACCTACTGCTTCTATATAAATCATTACATGGGCTGGAGCCATCCTATTGGTCGGATCTCACATCCTCACTACAACAGTAACAAACTAAACATTTAGGCAGACAGACAGGAAGGCAGACAGACAGACTTACCCTGCTCTGTACTGTTTCAGAGCCTTGCAGCTGGTGTTGGTCAGCTCTTTATCAAACACCGACTTCCTGCCTCCTTTACCTGCTTTCTCATTGGCTGTTGAACAGACAGACAGACAGACAGGTTATAGTGTCTGAGGCTTAGACAGACAGATAACGTATATTTATAAATGTTAACATATGGAGAGTTTGATTCTACACTCAGATCCTAAAGCCACAAGATGGTACCATTAATACCAGACGATGGTACCGTTAAAACCAGACGACGGTACCGTTAAAACCAGACGACGGTACCGTTAAAACCAGACGATGGTACCGTTAAAACCAGACGACGGTACCGTTAAAACCAGACGATGGTACCAATAAAACCATTAAAGCCAGACGATGGTACCATTAAAACCATTAAAACGGTTGAGGCTTTTCACCCTGATGAATATCAGCACAACTCAATGCAAAAACAGTTAATCTTCCAAAGCCTCTACGGTGGAACTGAACAGGATGCATGCAGTGTTGACTTCTGACCTCTAGGTGGCGCCTCGTCCTCGGGCATGGCTCTCGCTCTCTTTGGTCGTCGCTCTCTCTTGGCCGCCCGCTCAGCGTACATCTGAGCCTTCAATATCTCAAACTGAGCTCTGTCCTCCGTCTGGGAGACAGACAGGGAGAGAGAGACAGACAGGGAGAGAGAGACAGACAGGGAGAGAGAGAGAGTTAGAGAGATTTCTGACCCCAGTGCTGACCCCAACCCTAACCTTTGACCCCTGACCCCTCCCTCACCGTCAGCTCCTTCTTCTTGCCCTCCTTCAGGAACTTCTCTCTCTTCTTCTTCCCTCTGAGAGCCAAATCAAAGTCCTGCAGAGCCTTCGTCACTGGAACATATATTATATTTTATAGCATAGCAGTACTGCAGTACTCTGTGTATTTGTACTCACTGCGGTCCTTCTATGGTACAGTACAGTACGGTGTAGTAGTACTGCAATATTCTGTGTACTTGTACTCACTGCGGTCCTTTTTCCTCTCCTGCTGCGTCTGGAACCAAACTCTCTGAGTCTGATCAGATTCAGTCAGACGCTTCTGGGCTGCACTGAGCTGCGAAACAAACACACATCAGGACGCACATCATAGACACACACACACACACACACCATATACACGGATACACACCAGACACATATACAGATACACACCAGACACACACACGTTACCTGGGCCTCAGAAGCTGCCATCTCTCTCTCTTCTCTCTCCAGTTTCATCACAGCATAAACATCTTTCTCCAGTCTGGAGATCTGATCCCTGAACTTCAGGATGACCTCTGTAGGCAGGCAGGCAGACAGACAGACAGACAGACAGACAGACAGACAGACAGACAGACAGACAGACAGACAGACAGACAGATCAAGATCTACAATGTGACAAATATCAGACTGTAAGAATGGAATACTTTCAGAAACTAGATCTGTTCATCCACAACTTCACCAAACTAGACGACAGGAAAAAATAACAAATCCTACGAGGAGACCTGCAGCAAACCTAGCTGGGGACAGACAGGCTGAACAACCAATCACCTGAGGGACAGACAGGCTGAACAACCAATCACCTGATGGGAAAATCATTCTTATCTTGACTTCTGTATTTCTGTTATTACTATTATTATTTATGATCTTCTGCTGACCTGTACCACACTGATACCCGTCTCCAGGGTTCCCCAGGGTTCTCCAAGTTTTAAGACATTTTTAATCTACTTAGAATTAAATGTAATGCCAACTTCACGGCCATACTGGCAAAAGTATGAAGGATATAATGGAAAATCAGTATGAATTCAATACTTTTAAGGCCTTATTTTGAGAATATTAAATTCAATGCTTTTTTAATACTTTAAAGACCCCGCGGGTACCCTGCCTTTCACACCGGAGCAACGACGGGTCAGGTGTTGGGTGTGAATGGGTCAACCCGGGTTATTAGACCTGGGTCCGCAACCCTGCTCTCAGGTCAGATGCTGCTTGGCTGCGTTGTGAACGGGGCTACTCATGACGTATACCGATGTCAACATGGTGACGACACAGGTCTTGTGCCGTCTGGTCTGGATGGTCGGCGACCCCGGATAAACCTGTGACAGTACTTTGGTCTGAACGGGTCCAACAAGGGAGCGACCCGTGTTTCATAGCCCGTGTACCCGAGTCTGGCCAACCTGCTTGTCTGTTTACCTGGAGGCAGCACTCTGGCTTTGATGCTGTTCTTCGCCGTCTTTACGATGTCTTTAAGCATCTTTCTCTCCGTCTCACCAACCAGCGATACCGACCGTCCAGATCGCCCCGCCCGTGCTGTCCGGCCGACCCGGTGGACGTAGTGCTTCACTGTACCGGGCATGGTGAAGTTAATGACCTGGAGAAAGAGACAGGCAGAGACAGACAGACCAAGAGATGTGATGTGATGTGATGTCCAGTCTACGGTTCTCTCTCAACCTGCTCCATGTTTGTTAATTTATATTTCTGCTCGTGTATTTTGAGGCTTTCTGTTAGAGGTCTGTTTCTTGGTGATTCTAAAATAAATTCTCACCGTTTTCACTCCGTCAATGTCCAGGCCTCTGGCTGCTACATCTGTCGCCACCAAGATATCAATCTGTTCATCTTTAAAACGCCTGTAGAAGATATAAAGGCAAATTATTTTATAAGTTATTTCTAAGTTTTAAGTTTCTAAGTTATAAATTATTACGTTTAAGTTTAGTACTCTGTTAACTGTAGGAAGGCTGAACTGATGTCTGCATCCACAACCATCTAATAAACTATGCAAAGGAAATAAAACTTTATCTTTAGAATAAAAACAACAAAATCAACAACAAAAAAAGTGTCAAGGCTTGTGGAAAAATTATATTAATCCTCAACTCATTACTTTGTATGACATTATATGACAGGCACATTGCAAAAAGATCATAAAATAACGAAGCAGTTCAATTATAAATGTGGACTGAAATTTGTGACACTACAGAACTGAATTTCAATCAGGAGATAAAAGGTTTATGAATTCAGTCAATGAAGACAAGCTTTGGAGTAGACTCCAAAAAATACCCATTCATAGGGTGAAGATCCCCATGAATAGCCTGTAGACAAGAAATGCAAGTGAATTGGCAGGTGAATGTCCTGACTAGCTGGCTGTTGTGCGGACCACAATGCGCAGAATATAGTTTATTTTATTGAGATTACAGTGCCCAGAAGACCGAGTTGATGAGAAAATCTAGATATATAAATATGTGGAGATGGCCACGGAGGCAGAATAGCAAGGCTGGAAGACTCTGGTACGACCGATGGACGTTTGTTGTTGAGGGTTTGCAGCATAGTCCGTTTTTCACACTGTTAGGAGAGCGGAGCATTTCATTTTAAAAAAGCAGTTAGGAAAATGTCTCAGGCAGGTGGTTATGGACGAGAAGAAAACAACTAGCTGGGGAGCACGCTAACACCCTGTGGCAGCTGGGGGAGGGTGGGGTGAGGCTGAGCTTGGATCCAGGGGAGAGTTGAGTCGGTGGACTGACTACCCTGGAGCCGGTACCGGCTGCGGCCAATTAAGGCTGATTGCAGCCGGGCCTTTTAAACCTGTGTGACTGTGTGAGAGAGTGTCAGGGTGAGAGGCTGACAGTGAGTCTGAGGAGCCGACAGAGATGGAGGATCCAGTCGGCTGTGTGTGGAGCGGAGAAGGAGCTGAGCCAGTGGCACCGCGTCCAAGCGAGGTCCGCGGCAGCTGGAGAGACGACCTGCCGAGCTCCGGATAATGCAGCCGGGCGCAGCCTGGAAGGGCTGCCCAGTCGGGGTTGGGGCGGGACTCCCCTGGAAGCCTGGCGGACCGGGGCAGCCTTGGTGCTCCACGGCTGACCTGCCGGGAGGAAGGAGGTGTGTGCGCCGAGGGAGATGGCGCTCTACACTGCCATCAACGTCGGGCCGGGTTTATTGCTGTGGTGTAGCGAGTCGCTACAGGGTCATTCCGTGTCAAATCACCCAAAATAACACATTTTAAACCCGACCATCTCAGAATTTGATGAAACTTGGTGTACTTGTTGGTTGGGATCCCACAACACCAAATCTCAAATTTTGTGCAAAAAAGGGCATGGTCGCCAACCTTTGAACCCTCATATCTCAGGACCTACTGGGCCAATCTTCAAAAAAACGGTAGTGTTGGAAAGGGAACTTGACAGAGATTCAAATCTGTAAAATCCAAATCTTTTTCAGCAATGTTGAAAACTTGGTTAAAATTGTGCTGTGACTGTGTGATTAGCCAAAATCTGAGGTGGTCGGGTGTAACTCTTTGGGTGATTTGACCCGGAATAACCCTACAGTACCGGGGTCCGTGACGTCTTGAACTAATGCGCCTCTGATCTTAACCAATGAGTTTCCTGTCCATTGCATAACCCAGGTCCCCCATTCATGTCACAGCCGAGCAGCATCTGACCAGGGTTATTCCCAGGTTGGGAGTAGGGTCGTGGAAACCGGATCCTTATCCTGTGTATTGACGTGTTTTTTGAAAACTGCTACATAAATATTATTATTATTATTATTAGTGTGTGTGGGTGTGTATTATGCATGTGTGTGTGCATCTGTGTACCGCAGATTCTCCAGTCTCTGGCTCTGGCTCAGGTTTCCATGCAGCTCCCCCACCTTCAATCCCATGAGGCCGAGCAGGATGTGCATCCTGTGAGCCTGCTTCTTGGTCTGAGTGAACAGCATCACATGATCCTGGAAGGTCCTGGTCAACAGGGCTGACACACACACAAAGTTTGTGAACCCCTTGTGCAATCATAGCGATTTTAAGTTTTTACCATGCAATCAGTATTTAATCAAAATTAGCCGTTTCTTGACTGAAATAAAGGATCTACAGTACTGTGCAAAAGTATTAGGCACAGTGAAGATGCTTGCAAAAATAATGAAATGAAAAGTTTCTAAACATCAAGGAATTTACTATGAAGAACAGTAATGTGAAACACTAATGGAGAAAACAAAAAAAATAACATCTAAGTCCAACTTTATATTAAAAAATCTAGACTTTTGAACAGTACTAACTTTGAACTGTACTATATGTACAATCATAGGTAAGTAACTGGGTATGATGTTAACCAGTCCTAATCCTTTTCTTGAACAAGTCTCCCGATCAGCTGCTAGGAGTCTAGATATTCAACAAGTCACCTGATCAGCTGCTAGGAGTCTAGATATTCAACAAGTCATCCGATCAACTACTAGAAGTCTAGATATTCAACAAGTCACCCCATCAGCTGCTAGGAGTCTAGATATTCAACAAGTCACCTGATCAACTACTAGGAGTCTAGATATTCAACAAGTCACCCGATCAACTACTAGGAGTCTAGATATTCAACAAGTCACCCCATCAGCTGCTAGGAGTCTAGATATTCAACAAGTCACCCGATCAGCTGCTAGGGTGATAAAGATTTTATTAAGTTAATCCTCTATAATATATCAAATGAGGACCAGCCCCTGCGGGCCTCACAGACAATCAACCATGGTTGGTAGTAGTAGTACTACACAATAGTACTACAGTAGTAGTAGTATTTACCAGCTACTATAGCCTCTCGGTCTCCCTCTTTGGTTGGTCGGATTCTGATGAATTCCTGTCGGAGGAACGGAGCTACGTCGGTGTTGCTGTTAACGAAGATCCTAATTGGCTGCTTCAACGAGACCGATGCCAGGTCCTTCACCTAGAAATACGACACATAGAAATATTATACTGGTCCTTCACCAAGAAATACAACACATAGACATAGTATAGAAATATTATACTGGTCCTTCACCTAGAAATACAACACATAGAAATATTATACTGGTCCTTCACCTAGAAATACGACACAGATATATTATACTGGTCCTTCACCTAGAAATACGACACATAGATATATTATACTGGTCCTTCACCAAGAAATACAACACATAGAAATAGTATAGAAATATTATACTGGCTGTTCACCTAGAAATACAACACAGAAATAACACTTACAGTAGGTCCAACATCTGAGTCCACTACCAACTAGTGTTCTCACGATACCAAAATGTTCGTTCCGATGAGGATACCAAGTCATGAATTTCGATACTTTTTGTAAGAAACAGGGGAAATGCTGTCAGATGCCATTGTGCTTTATTTCAAACCTGAACATTTCAGTCAAAACACAAACTTTTAGAACAATAAGACCAAATAAAATAAATTACCGTCATTTGCATACAATGTCATTGATGTTTTCAGCACTAAGCAAATATGTATGTATCAATATGTATATTACTACTGCAGAGAGACTTTTTGATCACTCTGTATGTCTTTCATGGACATAACAAGGGAGTTAACCAGTCAACTATCACCTGTCGGTCTTTGGGTTTATTCGACAGATCTGGCCAGGGACCCGCTGACAGGCCCCTCCCCTCTCCTCCCCCCATGCTCTAGTGGAGGAGGGACCCGCTGACAGGCCCCTCCCCTCTCCCTGTACCAATTTGTTTCCAAATGGATCGGCTGTCTACAAATACAATTTTTCCTAGGTTTTAAAAAGTAGCTACCAGCACTACCAAGCTTTCGCTAGTCGTCAAGCGGGTCTGAAAAATCTTCTAGCGTCAAACTGGCCAAGTTTGCAGCGCTGGCTGCTCAGTCAGGGTGTTTCCTGCAACGCCACCGCTGTCAGCGTTGCTTAAAGAGACAGATGCCTATGAGCCAGATCAAATCGTCATATGCATAATGCTGGAATTGTACTGTTTTCAAAACTCTAGTACCACGGTACATTTTCACTACTGGTATACCATGCAACACTACTACCAAAAATTCTTTTGTTTCATAATTTATCAAAAAAACTAGATTACATAATTGTCAAAAATAAATTTAAATGTTTTTCAACGTAAGTCCTTTTTCAAAGTTAAAGCACTATCCGTAGCAACAATAACATATAGAGGACCATATTAATTTAGTCAATATCTGGTATTAATTTAGTTTATTAGTATATGTGAATTAAATATATGGAGTGACAACAATAGGAGAAGACCAAATGGTGTCACCAAGATAGTGAGATATATTTCAATTTTATTTCTGAAAGATCTAACAGTTTTGATTTACATCAGTTCTAAAAAACGTATTCTTGAATCAGAATACATTTTTTAATTAGCTTTTGATAAACAATGAAAACAAACAGTTTTTGGTGCTGGACTCGGACTTTTTGACCCACTGTAGATGATGTATCGGTGTGTGTGTACCTCTTCTGTCATGGTAGCAGAGAACAACATGGTTTGTCTCTGGTAGGAACACAACCTGATGATCTCCTTCATCTGCTCCTCAAAGTACTCGTCTAACATCCTGACACACACACAGAAAAAAACACACACACATGGATGTAGTTCATGATCAGCTTTAGCTTTACAAGTCAGAAAGTAAAATAAATAAAAATAAATGGCCCGGACAGCTCAGTCGGTATGAGACTCTCCGTGGTTACACCCGTCGTTTCATGCGATCTCTGCTAATCGGAACACACAAGTAGTGCGTCTACACTTGACAGTTAAATGCGAGCTCTTTGGCCAGATATGTGTTCAGATTTCCGGTTCCCACGCAGTATTTAAATAACCATAACAACAATCCCTGATAATGGTGCTGGGTGTGCAGGAGATTATGCTCCTTTACTTTATGTTAAGAATTGTGTGTAGTCGCGGTAGGGCCCGTACAAGGCGTTTGCTATTGAGGAGACAACAGCAGCGGCGCGAAACTGAAACTGAAACTGAAACTGTCCAGTCGAGTAAATATTTTGTTTCGGTATTCGTCCAGGCCCTGCTATCGTTCTTGTCATCCATGGCTTTTCCTCCCGGTAAATAACAAAATTTGCGGTAGAACTGGAGGGGAATGGGTGTGATTTGATGACATGTCCCCCGCTGCCTGATTGCGTCTAGACTATTCAGAGTTCCGAACACAAAGCGAGGTGGCCTGGCTGATCCCAACACAACGTGACCTCTGTGCATCTACACCTGTCACTTCATGCAGCCTGGCGTGATCGAATGACCGAGATTAACTAGTTACCTGTCAGCTTCGCCCAGTGTCAGTATCTCTACGTGTCCCAGCTGGAAGGCCTGGTGTTAGTTAGTTAGTTAGTTAGTTAGTTAACTAGTTACCTGTCAGCTTCGCCCAGTATCAGTATCTCTACATGTCCCAGCTGGAAGGACTGGTGTTAGTTAGTTAACTAGTTACCTGTCAGCCTCGTCCAGTATCAGTATCAGTATCTCTATGTTTCCGAGCTGGAAGGTCTGGTGTTAGTTAGTTAGTTATTTAGTTACCTGTCAGCCTCGTCCAGTATCAGTATCTCTATGTTTCCGAGCTGGAAGGTCGGGGTGTTGTGAAGGTGGTCTATCAGTCGACCAGGTGTCGCTATCACAACGTCTGGTCCCGCCCTCAACGCTGCTTCCTGAGACTTCAGATCCAACCCCCCTAGAGACAGACAGATCAACTGAAGTGACAGGTTTCTGGAGAAGAGGTGGTTGGTCTGCAGCCAGATGTCAAGAAAGAATCATTTACCACCAGATACCAATCTTCAACCCATTAATCCTCCTCCTCCTGAAAAACATACTCAGGAAAACTCTTTTGCTCAGAGTATTTTCTTTAACAGAGAAGATCTCAATTCTGTATCATTTTGTGATCACCTCCATCTGAGATGTTTCTCCTAAAACCCCTTAGGAACAGAGAGAATCAATTCTTGAGACTTTGAGATAAATTTGAAGATTGTAACGTGACATCTACAGTGAGGTCCACTACCAAGAACATGTGAGTACGCTACCAAGAACATCTGAGTACACTACCAAGAACATCTGAGTACACTACCAAGAACATCACTACAAGGAACAAGAACTGTTTGTTTTCATCATTTATCAAAAGCTTTTTTTTTACTCAGTTGAAACTTCTTATTCAAGAATACATTATTTAGAATTATCTTGTTTGCACACCATTTGGTAAGATTTTCTCAGATTGTTGTCACTCCGCATATTTCATTCAGATATCAACATGTATGCTCCTAATACACATATAATAACAACTAATACCAGATATTGACTAAATTAATATGGTCTCTATATGTTATTGCTGCTACTGCTTTAACTTTGAAAAAGACTTGTGTTGAACAATATTTTGAATAATTAAATAAAATATTTTATGAAAATTATGTCATCTTGTTTGAGAAATATCATTTGACTGAAACATTTTTGATAAATTATGAAAAGTTCTTGATAGTGGACTCTGACTTTTGGTTGTTGTGGTTCTTTCTCTTGATATGAATTTGAGAAATATGAGAAAATGCCTTTAGAATCTAGGAGAAATAAAAGGTATAGATAGGAGATCTCTTCTTGGATTTCACTTTCCTATGGACCTTGTCTAATCAGTCCTCATCCTCATAGACCTATCTGTTGCTCTCTTCAGTCCTCATCCTCACAGAAATGGATTTTTTTTTACAGTACATATCTTTGTTACAGTTTAATATTGGTGTGTTGCCTATATAAAATGCTAATGACATTTCATAGTTGGATAATGTTGATTACCAGAGTCTAGATTAGGAGACCATAACTAGTAAACTTTAGTCAGTTAGTTAATTAGTAAGTCAGGTCTTCAATCATTCAGTCAGGGAGTAAAATGAGTAAGTCAGTGACAGTTGGTCGGTCAGTTAGTTAGCAATTCAGTCAGTTAGTTAGTTAGTTATCTTACCGACAGCCAGGCAGGTAGTTATCGAGGTGAACTGGGCAAGCTGTCGGGCCACAGAGTGAACCTGGATGCCCAACTCTCTAGTCGGAACCAGAACCAAAACCCGGGTCACCTGGGTCTCCCTGGGCTTATAAACCAAACGCTCCAAAACAGGCAACATGAAGGCTGCTGTCTTTCCTGCAGGAGATGACAGGAGGAGAGGAGACGATCAGTATGGATAGGGTTACCAGTATGGATAGGGTTACCAGTATGGATAGGGGTACCAGTCTGAATAGGGGTACCAGTATGAATAGGGGTACCAGTATGAATAGGGGTACCAGTTTGAATAGGGGTACCAGTATCAATCGGGGTACCAGTATGGATAGGGGTATCAGTATGGATAGGGGTACCAGTTTGGATAGGGGTACCAGTATGGATAGGGGTACCAGTATGAATAGGGGTACCAGTATGGATAGGGGTATCAGTATGGATAGGGGTACCAGTATGGATAGGGGTACCAGTATGAATAGGGGTACCAGTATGAATAGGGGTACCAGTATGAATAGGGGTACCAGTATGGATAGGGGTACCAGTATCAATCGGGGTACCAGTATGGATAGGGGTACCAGTATGGATAGGGGTACCAGTATGAATAGGGGTACCAGTATGGATAGGGGTATCAGTATGGATAGGGGTACCAGTATGGATAGGGGTACCAGTATGAATAGGGGTACCAGTATGAATAGGGGTACCAGTATGAATAGGGGTATTAGTATGAATAGGGGTACCAGTACAGTATGGACAGGGGTATCAGTATGGATAGGGGTACCAGTATGGATAGGGGTACCAGTATGGATAGGGGTACCAGTATGAATAGGGGTACCAGTATGAATAGGGGTATCAGTATGAATAGGGGTACCAGTATGGACAGGGGTATCAGTATGGATAGGGTTAGGTTCACCTGTCCCAGTAGCAGCACAGGCGCAGATATCTTTCCCCAGCAGGCCAACAGGAACACAGGCCTTTTGGATTGGAGTCGGCTGCTTAAAACCAAGAGCTGTGATGGCCTGGAGGAGAAAAATGATATAATAATAATAATAATAATAATAATAATAATAATAATAATAAACAGAGCTGGGATTCCCTGGAGGCCACTAGGGAGAAACTTAAGAAATACATCAGATTCCAACTTAGAGACCCCAATAAGAATATCCCCCTCGGCTCACCAGGGTATGTACCAAGTCCTTCCCAGCCAATTGCCCAGTATAACATCATGCCTCCCAAGCTCAGCGAGATGAAACAGCCCGTGAACAAAACCAGATCTGCCTCAGCTCCAGGCCCAAATGGCATACCATACAAGCTCTACAAGAACTGCCCCATGGTACTCAAGCTGCTGTGGAACCTCATGGAAGAATTACTTCAACCCCTCTCAGTGGCCATCTTCATCCCCACATCAACCAGTTCATAAGGATAGCCCTGCTCAATGTGGATGGAAAGATTTTCTTTTCTGCGCAAGGATGACCAACTACCTCATGGAAAATGGTTACACAGATACCAACTGCCAGAAAGCAGGAATACCAGGCTTCCCAGGGTGGCTCAACCCCACAGTAAGAATGGTGGTGGGATAGACCAGAACATTTCTCTATGTACATAGTGTTATCTGTCATGATAACCATATTGTAATTTGCATCTATTGCACGCCCAACCGTCCTGGTAGGGGGATCCCTCTCTGAGTAGCCCCTCCCTCTCTGAGTAGCCCCTCCCTCTCTGAGTAGCCCCTCCCAAGGTTTCTTCCATTGTTTCCTAAAAGGTTTTGTGGGAGTTTTTCCTTGTCCTCTGTGAGGGTCTAAGGCTGGGGGATGTCGTGTACTAACCATTTACTGTTTCAGATGTTGGGCACTGTGAAGCCTTAGAGACTGTAACGGTGATTAAGGGCTATACAATTGATTTGATTTGATTTGTCGATGCGTGGAGCAATCAACAATAAATTCAGTCAACCAAGCAGGAGAAGCCAGACCTATACTCGTCTAGTTGGATCTTGCCAACACCTATGGCTCAGTCCCACGCCAGCTCATTTCCTTCGCTCTTGACTAATAATAATAATAATAATAATAACTTTAATTTAAGAGCGGCTTTCACGGTGCCCAAGGCACTTAACAATAGAAAAGAGAAGTACTAGATAAAATGAGGAAAATAACAACTAAGCTAAAAGGTAGGAAGACAATAAGACAAACAAAGGACAAAAAAGACAGGGCCACAGTTCAGCAGCTGGGTCCAAAGGCCTGGCTGGAGAGGAAGGTCTTCAGCCACTGTTTAAATACTTCAGTAGACCCAGCATTGCGGATCTCCACAGGGAGTGAGTTCCAGAGGCGGGGGGGCAGTCACTCTGAAGGCTCTGTCCCAGAGAGGCCACAACCTGATGTGGGGTGGTGAGTAGTCCCGGGTCAGAGGAACAGAGATCTCGGGAAGGGGTGTAGGCATGGAGGAGGTCTTTCACATACCAAACTGCATCAAGAACCTGGTAGCCAGTTACTGGTAGCAATTTCCCAGCTTGGGATTAATAAAGTATATCTATCTATGTATCTATCTATCTACTTCAGGGACTTACAGATGTGATACACACTACGAGTTCATAAGCGACTGGCAGCAGGTTGAGATGGAAATAGCGATAGGATGCTCCATTTCTCCCAAGCTGTTCACAGGAGCCTTTGAAGTCATCCTCATAGGGGCAAGGCAAATGGTTTGGGGGATTCGCCTACAATCTGGTCAGAGACTGCCTGCTCTGCGAAGCTACATGAACTACTTGACGGTGGCATGCACTGCCCAACTCCAAAAAAGGGTAGATCAAGCCCCCAAAACCATGCAGCCTCTCAAGTCAGAAAGAAATGTAAAACAATCAGATCTCCTTCCTTGTGGGTGGGGGAATAATTCCCTTGTTGGTAGAGCAACCCATCTGAAGCCTAGGGAGACAGTATACAACACAGCTCTCCGACAATGGGTAGCACTGTCCTCAAACAACTTTTGAGGACAACAGCCCAACAAGAAAAGACCAAACTCAAATGCTTTCCTAATTTCCAAAAGCTGAGGTAACTATGGCTATGAAACACAACACACTGCTAAGGAGATTTTGGAAAGGAGGGAAGAAGGAGCTTCACCGAGTCACTGGGCCAGACAGAGGAGCTGGAAAGGCTCAGCTAACTATTTACTGGGTCTTCTTGCCAACTATCTCTAGGCTAGTTAAAGTGGCTAGCTTAATGTGCCAGCAAACAATATTTTTCTCTCCTCTCCTGCCTCAACTGTCCTTTTTTTGAATTAGCCACTGGTCTAGGGACATGCCATGCCATTGGTCTAGGGAGGTGTCTAGTGCTCAGTGTAGCACAAGGGATTTTGGGAAACTGAGTATCCAAACAATTTCAATTCATTTTTCAGTTACTACCCACACTGTTAATAACAAAATGGGTGTACAATTGAGACTGTTCAGGAATATAAAAGGCACACTTAAGACTGTTTATACCCATTAACCATGCCAGTATCTCCTTTCTTTAACAATTTAAATCATTTGCTTAGAGCAAATACTGTGGGCCTGTGGGAGGCTGCAGGTTCCCACGAGCATTTTGTGTCCTATAACGATGAAAATCATATTAAAGATGATAACCAAAAGTTTCCATTTCCAATTATTTCAGAAGATATTGTACATTATCTACATATAATGCAATGGTGCCAATAATCTTGGCCAGAAGTGTAATAATATCAGTTATCATAAAAATAATGACTCTTAGATTCTTGATCGCCACCCCCACGAACAGCTGTGCTAGTATTAGACAACAGTAAGTAGTAACAGACAAGACAAAAATAAGCATTAAGTAACATAATTTACAGATAACAAAATAAGACAATCAGTTAGAGAACAACTGTAAACCAACAGTGTATACGGTAAATCTATCTATCTAATGCCATAAACACTCCTATAGCATTAGTCATTTTTATGGCGCGACTAGACTTGACTGAATGTTTCATGTTGAATGCCGCTGGGACCTGAGTCACACACACACACACACACACACACACACACACACACACGGAGACAGAGGACAGTTACAGGACATTACACCCCTAATAATGATAATAATCATCAAGTGACTGGAGTAACTGAGTATCTGACAGCTGATACTGGCTGCAGGTCAATGTTACATAACCTTGGGTGTTAGGAGCCAGAGGTCAGAGGTCATGTTACCTTTAGGATGGGTCTGGATAAGTTCATATCCTGGAAGGTCAACTTGTCATCGTAGTTGGAGGCATCTTCATAGAATGACTCAGGAGTCTGCGCACGCACGCGCGCACACACACACACACACACACACACACACACACACACACACACACACACACACACACACACACACACACACACACACACACACACACACACACACACACACACACACACACACACACACACACACACACACACACACACACACAGTTACTATGGCAACCTAGTAAAACGTCTTCTGTAAATGTGCAGTCCATAATCACTTCTAACAGTCAGTTGTCACCTCTTCTCCGGTCTTCCTCTTCCTCCCTCGTTGTCCTTTCACTCTCAGGGTGTCTGTAGGAAACAAATCCAAACTAGAACTCCTATAGTTATTACTATAGTGACCCAGGAGTGACCCGGGTCAGATCCAGATAGTGTGAATGGGGCGTCTGGGGTTATGCAATGGACGAGAACCTCAACATACATTAATATGTATGCGCTCTACACGGTTTATATCACTGGTGTGGAAATCAAACGGCCTGCTGGCCAGTTAACTCTCCTCCTGTCTGTCTGTCTGTCTGTCTGTCACGGACCCCGGTACTGTGGCCAGTCCGCCACAGCCTAACTTACAATCGTTGTTACCTACTAAATACCAAGCATCTTTCAAATCAATCACGTTAGTTAATCGTGTAACAGCTCACCTCGATAACTTAACACTCCAAACTCTTAAACCCAGCGCCAGAGCGTACCACCACAACACAGGTGTCTCAACCTAACTCTCTTGACCCGCCTCCCCGCCTCTCAACCAATCACAGGAAGACTAAGCACACTAAGACTGGTAACCGGCCATAACTAACAGTAAGCATCACATATTTCAACCGGGTTGTTACAATACTTTACACCAAATACACATGAATATGATTAATTTAATAATGAAATGAAAAACAAATAATAAAAAACAGCGGTTGCGGTTGTTGCGGTGGTTTGTTTTCCATCCGCGGGTGCCTTGACACAACCGCGGTGGTGCGGGGATGCAGTTACCGCGACAGCCCTATGTATGTATGCATGTATGCATGTATGCATGTATGTATGTATGTATCTATCTATCTATCTATCTATCTATCTATCTATCTATCCATCCATCTATCTATCTATCTATCTATAACATGGACTGTTGCAGCACTGGGTTAATACATGTTACTTACTTGTCTGCTTTTTAAAATGTTCACAGCAGAGGAGATAGTATTCAAACTACAACATTCTGTTGTACCCACCTGCTTTAGTCAGAATCTCTTCATCGCCAGAGTCAAAACCATCTCCCCCTCACCCACCTCATCTTTCCTCACCCCAAACCCCTTATTTTTTAAAGTGTAAAGCTTTTCCAACATTTTGGTTTTTCACATCATCATCTTCTCCCTCCTCCTTCTCTTCCTCCTGGTGATTTACTGCAGGAGTGTCAGTAGTGTCGGTCAGTGCTACCTTGTCCTGCAGGTCAGTAAAACTCCATGTTAAAGACAGGAAGCGGCAGGGTCAGTAGTCAGTCGTCTGTAGTCTGTACAGAAGCTCAGGTCTTTAATTTAAACCTTTAGCCCTCCTCTTTTTGACCTTCTCAATCTTCTCTTTCCCAAAGGGGGGGCCCCCCCAAAGGGCTTTGTTCCCCCCCCCCCCCTGCCATCTTAACCCTCCCTACCCCTTATTATCCCCTTAATAACCCATTACCCAAACCCCCCCAAAAACTACTGTATAACCAACCCAAAACCCAAACCCTCCTATATACTACTGTATAACCCATACCCACCCCTTTTTGATTCCCCAACCCCCCCCCAAACCCCCTTTTTTTAAAAAACCCCACCCCCCCCCAATTTCTATGTATAAAATAACCCCCCCCCCCTATTACTACTGTATCCCCCCCCCCTTTAAATTCTATATAACCCCTACCCTCCCCCCTTTTTATTAAAAAATTTACCCCCCTTTCTCTGTTTAAAATCCCACCCCAAAAATATGTATCCTTCCCCCCCCCTTAAAAACTTGTAAAAACCCAAACCCACCCCCTTTAACTATTAAACCCAATCCCCAACCCCCCTTTTATACTTTAAAACCCCCAACCCCCTTTTTCTGATCCCTCCCCCCTCCTTTACTTATAAAACCCTCCCCCCCCCAAAAATTTCTAAAACCCATAACCCCCCCCCCCCTTTCCTTTTTAAATATAAACCCCCTTTTTTAAGTGAACCCCCCTTCCATATCTCTGTTAAAACCTTTCCAAAATTCTAATTAAACCCCCCCCCCTCCCCCCCCCCTCCCCATATAAACTTTGGGCCAAACCCCCCCCCTCTGTTCCCAATCCCCCTTTATCGTATTCCCCCCCTACCCCCCTTTTTTTAACCTACCCTACCACCCCCCCTTTCCGTTTTAAAAATACCCTACCCCCTTTCTCTATTCCCCTCCCTCCCCCCCTTTAAAAAATTTTATTCCCCAACCCCCCTTTACCCCCCCTTTTTCATTAAAACCCTACCCTACCCTTTTTCCCCAAAACCCCTTCCTTTCCCCTTTTTTTTTACCCAAACCCCCCCCCTTTTAAAAAAAACCCTCCCCTTTACAAAAACCCACCCTTTAAATTTTTAAAACCCCCCCCCTTTCCCTTTATATTTAACATACCCCCTTACCCCCTTTTAAATTTTAACCCTACCCTTTCCCTCCTTTTCCTTTAACCCCCCACCTATTTAAATTTTTTAAACCCCCCCTCCTATCCCAAAAAACCCAAAAATCCATTCTCTCCCCCCAAATTTAAAATTTACCCCCCCCCAAAACATTCCCTTAAATCTTTAATCCCAAAATTAAAAAAATTCCCTACCACTCCCCTTTTTTCTTTCCCCTCCCCCAAACCCACCCCCATTCTCGAATCTGCCCCAATTACCTCCTT
Source organism: Hoplostethus mediterraneus (assembly GCA_034670385.1). NCBI lineage: Eukaryota > Metazoa > Chordata > Actinopteri > Trachichthyiformes > Trachichthyidae > Hoplostethus > Hoplostethus mediterraneus. Next base: position 162,560 of record JAXDDW010000101.1, read on the forward strand.
ATTAATTGCCGCCCTTTTTTACCCCAAAATTGAAAAATTTCCCTATCATCTCCATTTTTATTTTAAAAACCTCCCCAACCCCCCCCTTTACTTTTAAAACCCCCCCATTTCCCCCCCCCCCTTTAAAATCCCTCTTACCCCTTTTTTTACAATTTACCCCCAAACATTTCCCTCCCAACTATTCAAACTAAAAACCCTGCCCCCCTTTTCCCTAAATTTTTTTTTCCCTCCCTCAAACCCCCTTTATATTGCCCTACCACCCCCCTTTATAAATTTTAAACCCCCCCCCCTTTTCCCCTTTTTTTTCCCATAAACCCCCCTTTTTCTTAAAATTTTCCCTTTTAAACCCCCCTCCTATTTTCTAAATTCCCCTCCCTTTTCCTTTTTTTTAAAAAGTAATACCCCCTTTAAAATTTTAAATACTATAAACCCCAAATTCCCCTTTTTTAAAATAAAAATACCTACCCCCTTAATTTAAAAACCCCTCCCCTTTTTAATTTACCCCTACCATACCCCTTTTTCTTTAACCCCCTATCCCCCTTTTTAAAAAAATTCCCCCCTTACCCCTTATAACAATACCCCCCCTATCCATTACAATTCCCTCCATTTTTTTTCCCTTTAACCCCCAACCCACCCCCCTTTTTCTCTTTTTACCATTCCCTTCTACCCCCTTTTTCTTTATCCCCCCCTCTAAACTCGAATTCCCCCCATTCCCCTTTCCATTTCCCCCCTTTTCCCTTTTTCCCCCCAAAAAAACTGAAAATCCCCAGTTTTTTTTTCTCAACAAACCCCCCCCCTCCCACTTCCCCCTTTTACCTTTAAACCCCTTACCCCTTCTTTCCATGCTTGTACTTATCTCCTTAACACATCTCTGTTTTTCCCCTTTCCCCTTTTAAACACTCAAAAATCCTTTTTCCCCCCCCTTTCATTTAGCCCCCTTTCCCCCCCTTTTACTACTTGCCAAACCCTACTTACCCCCTTTACTATTGCCCATCCCCTCCCTTTCTCTTATCCCTTCCCCTCCTTTATATTTTTCCCTCCTACCCTTTTACTCTTTACCCTACCCTTTTCCTTTCCCTCATACCCCCTATTATTTTTCTTTAAAAAATCCCCAATCCTACCCTTATTATACAATCCCCCTTTTCCCCTTTTTCTACTTTCCCCATCCCAAAACCCCTTTTTTTTAATTAACCCTCCCCACTCACCCCCTTATCTCTTTCCCCTCCTACCCTTTTATCTTGCCCTCCCTACCCCATTCTCTTTCCCTACCTCCCCCCTATTAACTTTTAAAAACCCAAATACCCATACCATACCCTCCTATATACTACAATATCACCCATACCCTCATATATACTACTATATAACCCATACCATACCCTCCTATATACTACTATATAACCAATACCCATACCATACCCTCCTATATACTACTATATCACCCATACCATACCCTCATATATACTACTATATAACCCATACCCTACCCTCCTATATACTACTATATAACCCATACCCTACTCTACCCTCCTATATACTACTATATCACCCATACCATACCCTCCTATATACTACTATAGAACCCATACCCTACTCTCCTATATACTACTATATAACCCATACCATACCCTCCTATATACTACTATATAACCCATACCATACCCTCCTATATATATACTACTATAGAACCCATATCCTACTCTCCTATATACTACTATATAACCCATACCATACCCTCCTATATATATATACTACTATATAACCCATACCCTATTCTACTCTCCTATATACTACTATATAACCCATACCATACCCTCCTATATACTACTATATAACCCATACCCTACCTTCTTCTTCAGCTGGGCCATCACATCGGCCATGGCCCAGTCTTCATTGTCCAGTCCACCTCTCTCTCCAAAGTCAAAGTCAGCGTTGAAGTCCCTAGTCCCACGGCCCTGCTTCCCCAACTTCCTCTTCCTGTTCAGGACGATGGGCTGGTCCTGTCGGGAGGACATGGGTTCAGTAACACTGACATAATGATTACATAACAGACTGTATACAGACTGTAGATCTATATAGTCAGTAACTATACATCATCTATATAATCAGTAACTATACATGTCATCTATATAGTCAGTAACTATTATGTATCAATAATCTGGTCGTTGTTCTGGTCTAGTTTCTGGTTGTTGTTCTGGTCTAGTCTCTAGTTCAAATATCAATAATCTGGTCGTTGTTCTGGTCGTTGTTCTGGTCTAGTCTCTAGTTCAGATATCAATAATCTGGTCCTTGTTCTGGTCTAGTTTCTGGTCGTTGTTCTGGTCTAGTCTCTAGTTCAGATATCAATAATCTGGTCCTTGTTCTGGTCTAGTTTCTGGTCGTTGTTCTGGTCTAGTCTCTAGTTCAGATATCAATAATCTGGTCGTTGTTCTGGTCTAGTTTCTGGTGCTGATATCAATAATCTCTGGTTCAGAAATCAATACTCGTGTGGTACTCAATGGTAGTTTGTTGACCCACCTCTCCGTCATCGGACTCGGACTCTGGTTCTTCCGGGGTTTCCTCGTCGTCCTGGATGGTTCTGATCAGGTCCGGCTGCTGCATGGTGCCACCGACTCCTCTGGTACTGGTTCTCTACTCGTTCCGTACTACATGCACGGCTCGTGTTTCTCCAGCGGACACACGTGTGTTGACGGAAGTAGGAAGTCTGACTCGTTTGTTGTGGTGTTGCCGGAACTACATCGCCCTCTGGCGGTCGGCGGAGAGAAATATTGGATACTTCTATTGAAAGTACTGCTACTAATATTAATAGGACTGCTATTGCTACAACGAATATTACTGCTACTGCTACTAATACTTCTATTAATAGTACTGCTACTACTACTAATAGTACTGATATTGCTACTACTACTTCTCCATCCGTCTCCTTTAAACCAGGATGAAGTGACTGACGTCATTTTTCATTTTTCATAAAATAAAATTAATTGATTTAAGCATGCAATAGCAAAAGGCTGCTGTTTCAAAATCGATAACGATTCTCTGTCAAAACCAGCAGGGGGAGCCGCGTAGCTCCTTCATTCAACTAATTCACCATTGTGATTTGTATTCCTAGGTTGGCCACCAGGGGTCCAGAAAGCAGGTTCAACAAACTGAGTCTAAACTTGAACTTGAGTTGATCAACCGGGAGATTGGATGGATGGCACTATTTTATTTCATTTTCTTCATGTCTATCTGTGTATTATTGATATGCTGGCAAATGTATAACTCTTGTTTCTGTTGAAAACCAATAAAATTCTGTCTTAAAAAAAATCATTTAACCACACTGTCTAATAATATTACAGGTGTGTGTGGCCTTGTTGAGCCTCCTGCCACAACAGAACTCCTTGCAGTTGTAAGTACTCAATACTCCAGTAGTACTTTATACCGAAACAGACAGACATAAAGAATGTGAGTATTCTTTACATCAAGATCTGTCCACATTGGCAATGCACTCCAGATAATCTCCCCATCTCACCACATATTTATCAGTCCTGTTCTTAGAGCTAAAAGGAATTTGTATGATGCCACTTTTGCCAACTCCGTGCTCCAGTCTTGAAGAGGGCTCACCTGGGTTCCTCCAGTTTTCCTACCATTACCCTGGTCTGAACAAAGTCCAGTGAGATGTCATAGATCATTGAGAACGTACAGCCTCAGGCAGAGCTCAAAATTGGTCTGGGTAATGTTTTTTATACATTCATGAACCTTTATCCAGTAGTTCTGAATCATGGGAACTTCCCAGGTGAACAGTCTTCAGCTCTTCCAACAGTCAGCATTGTCCCTAAACTTAAACAGTCTGAAGGGGGTCCAATCTTAAATTGCATTAAACTAATTTTGATGTCTCTAGATGCCTTGTAATGTTTTCAGAAATATGATCCCACCCTGTAACATCAATGTTCAAATAAAAATAAGCCTCGTGTCCCAGACGCATTACCTTCAATCCGAGAGAAACTCCGACTGCTGTGGGACTTCCACATAACATAGATTAGCAGTTGCAAATACCTCCAGAAACTACTTCTGGGCAGATTGCATTCAATAACCAACCTCTCAGGTCTTCAGTCCACCTCCCTCATAGGTCTGCTCATGTTAGGACTCCTGTTTCTACCCAGTCCTTCTGCGTAACTTTGGTTTACTTCAAATACAGGATTCAGAGTTAAGATAAACATTCCGATGAGAAGCTTGAGAAACCTTCTTCCATACATAGTAGAGGTTGGCTACGATAGCGTCAGATTGTAAGTCAGAGGGTATTTTGCTAGACAGGGCATTTATAGGGGCAAGTGGGGAGAAGAGTCTACATTCAATCTCAAACAAGGGAGGAGCCCTTTCAGGTGGCCATGCCCACTGAGCCATCTCAGGCATGATGATACGATAGTGGTTTAGGGAGACCCAGACCTAGGGGTGGGCGATATGACTAAAAATCAATATTGTGATTATTTCAAACTTTTACCTCGATTACGATTAACGATTATTTTATTTGTTTTATTTTGAAATTGACCAGATGCTCTACGCCGTTCCTGTGTCTGAATTGCTGCCCAGCTTGACACGTTCGCAGCTCGCCAAAACCGACCGGTCCAAACCGGTCTGAACACGGCGTTACTGGACGGGGCGGAGGGGATGTGACTGAATACCACGTAGTATTTTTTAAGGGGACAGTTCCTCGTTCTTGTAGCCTAAATAATTGAAATGAACGATTTTGAAAATTTGCCGCGATTACGATTACAAATACGATAATCGCCCACCCCTACCCAGACCCCCTTCCTGGTTTCCTGATGTTAAAGGAGGACTGAACCACTAACGGGCTATTAACGGGGGTCCTCTGTAGACCATCTGCATAGTTAAGGTCATTATCAGATGTAGGTTGTGATTGGTCCTTGCTCTGAAGATCTTTATTGAACCGGCCTTCCTCAGCCTAAAGCGTTACCATAGCAACCCAACAGTCATTCTTATATCAAAATGTCCAGAGCACTTTATTAAAAAAAACAAAACGATACAAAAATTTTAACTATACAACAGCCAAGACTGAGGAGGAGGTCTGTGGTCCAGCGGCGAAGCTGCTCCTTCAGGGTCGGGGGGGTCTCATCCCAGGAGGAGGTGGTCCTGGAAGACACCAGAGTAACTTACTCAGTAGAGGTTCACACTTATACACTTAACGGATTGCTGCTGACGACCCCTGGGAAGTACTTTGTTAGGTACCATCCTGTCCCGGGTTCCCTCCAGAGTCACATGGTAGCAGGTAACTTTGTTACCATGCCAACAGTCTTACCTCTCATGCCAGGGGGCGGCGGCCTCATGCCAGGAGGAGGCATTCCCATTGGTGCTCCACGGCCAGGAGGCATCCCCATTGGAGGACCCATCGGAGGCCGCATGCCTGGGGGCGGGCCCATCATCCCTGGAAAAAACATTAAGGTTAAACTTTAAGCCACAGACCCCCTTAAAGCCTGCCGAACCCACACCAACACTCCTAGTATGTACGGAAGGTTTGTGGTAGTAGCTTGCCCTCACCAGGAGGCGGCGCTCCTCGGCCCATAGGAGGTGGTCCTCCTCGGCCAGGAGGATACTGGGTTGGAGCTCCTGCTATACTGGCTCCCGCTGCTGCCGCAGCAACCGTGCCCCTGCCCTGGGGAGTCATCACCTAGAAACAACATAAATCAAGAGGAAATGGCAGATTGATAAACATACAAGGGTATGAGTGCAGAATCAGAGCACTGGTTGCCATAGTTACCTGCTGAGAAGGCCCGCCCACACCTCTGACTGGTCCAGCCAGGCCGGCAGGCGCTTGGGGCATCGGCGCTCCAGCTGGGACGCCCCGCCCTGCCGCCCGGCCAACACCTGGTCCACCCGCCACACCTGCCAAGGGCACCCGAGCGATACCAGTCTAGAGAGAGATCAGAGGTCACAAGGTGCTGTGGTAGAGGTCACAGGAATATGTCTGTCTATGCTGTTATAGCGCCTCTACTACCACCGAGCAGCTAGCTGACAGAACAAGAAGGTTTCCATATCACTGGGTGACAGGTTCGTCTCCCGGCACTCTCCCTGGATGTCAGGTTTAGCACAACACTGATGACATCACTAGGAGTTTGTCCAATTGGTTAGACTTACATCTTTAGGGGGCGGGCCCTCCACCGTCATGGAGACCAGGTTCTCCCCCCTCAACAGGACCAATCCTAGAACTCTCTTCTCCTCCCGCTCTGGCTGCTTGGAGTTCTTCGGCCTGCAGGCAGAAATGGTCAGACTAGTTAGGACCCGGGTTAACGCCAGGCTAGTTAGGACCCGATATTTAAAAGATGATGCAGTTTGTATGAACAACATTCTAGGTCAGAGGTCAAGGTTAGTAGATTTAAACAGGACATATTGGAAACCTGCTTATTCCTGGCCCTTATACATGTTCCATGTGTTACCATTGACCAAAAAGTGAAATCTGGGAGTCAGTAGTTTCCTTCGATCCAAAAAACAGGCCATTTTGAAAAGTGGCCTGGTTATACGCCATAACGGGCCATTGTTATCATAACCCAACCCCTCTCAGAGCATGTCCACCCCCAGGTGAACAACCACTCCGATTTACCTCGTCTCAAAATGCAGAGAACTCATGTTTGTATGGTAAATCTCAGAATGTTACAAGCATCTAAAAACCTACAACTACTACAGCGCCATTAGTGAAGAGAATCAGCGCATATCACTGAACTTGAACGTTAGTAGTCTAGTACCGCACGCTAGTAAAGACTTCTATCTCATAACATTGAGCTCAGATGAACTGAATTACGTTACAAATGTAAACTACAAAGTTGGATCTTGCCCGAGTTTCCGACTTGAATGATGTTCTATTGCGCCTTTCTGTGCCGGACGCCGTTTTTTTCCGAGTACAATGGAATGCACCATTACTTTGCGAACAGTGGAGCTACAACAACATGTCTACGGCCAGATCCCAACTCTCCAGTTGTTCTGTTGTAGGATGCAGGCAGCAACATAGATCCCTGCACAGTCTCCCAACACGTGAAAATGCAGGACAGAGTGGATTCATTTGATTTTTAACGTCCCGGCTACAGTTAGCTCTTTTTTGTCATAGGACCAGTTCACAGCAGGATTAGCATCTAAATTGAAGTTTAAAGATGGAGCAGTTCATAAGGTATGTGACCCATCTGTAAACTTGGAATCTGTAAGTGTCACCATGTTTTGATTTACCAAATTAGTCTGGTTAGTATATTCACTGCTGATTAGCTAACGAACTAGCGGGGCTAGCCACTGGCTTGTTGGGCGTGGAAGTAGTAAGAAAACTAAAGCTGGAGTTAGGACTCATCTTAAAGTTATTTGTTGGGACCAGTGTCTGTTTTATAAGTCTGTCGAACCCGTCAGGCTTGGTAAACTTTAGCCACCATTAGTACAATCGCGTTTGGTTGATGCAAATAGATTGCATCCAATAATATATTGGCTAACTAGCTCAACAAACTTGTCAATCCTAGCTTGTCTGCAAGTTGTATTCAATAAGCTTATGGACATGAGCAATAAACAGACCGGCTACAGCAGAGAGTTGCTCACACATCCACAAGGCAGGAAAGTACAATATTACACAGAATTGTTATCAGTGAGAAACTAAGTGGAACCGCTCAGCTGCCTCTTCCCATTCTGGGTCAGACTCAAACATGTCCGGTCTCAGTGTTGGTTCTGGAGCGGCTGCCATGGTTACGGTAGATTTCTGCATCAAGCTTATTTGTTTACCTTGAGCAGCATGAGCGCTCTGCTCTCCGCCAGGCGATTGGCCACCTCATGCCGTGAGTGAGGCGAATCAGCCAATCAGAGCAGTGCTCATTACATACAACCTCAAAACAGCCTGTTCTTTACTATGGAGTTTTAGGATTATTTTTTTTAATATAAACTACACAAACATCTTGTAAAGATGCCAGGAACAGTTTTTAAATAGCCTAAAATGAGTAAAATACCACCCCCCCCTTGAGCTCAACTGATGCATCTTAAATCAGCATTATACACTTACTTGATCTTCCTGAACTCGTCACAGTCACACAGGATTAGATTCATGTGTTTGTCGAAAGCCTTGAAGGTCCCGATGAAGATGCGTCCGTCCTGCAGGATGCATCTCATCCTGAAGTCGATGTGCTGCAGCATCTTGCTGCTCTTCCCCACCGTCTGGAACACCACACGGGTTGGTTAACAGTTAACCTGCTCTAACCAGTCAATCCACATCTAACTTACACCACTATCACTCAACATTCAGTGCTGAACCTTAACTTGGCTGGTAAGTTAGTCTGCAGTAACCAGCCACCATTGAGACCCATTGTAAATATCTAGCTGGCTGCCCCAATAGTTTAAGTGCTGCAATGTTTTGGGCTTTACCAGCACCAACAAATAACCCCCCCCACCACCACCACCACCACCACCACCACCACCACCACCACCACCACCACCACCACCACCACCGAGCTGCTCCTGGGGTTTACTCCAGAAAGCTGCCCTGGAGGTCAGACATGGGAATCAACAGCATCAAGACAATGTGGGCGACAGGGGGCTGTAAGGGACAAACCTAGCCTAGCAACAGGCTACAGCTGCTAAGTCAAACTTCTTCACCGCAGGTCTGCTAGGTTAAGTTTAAGTTAACCAACCCCACCAGTTTAAGTAATGGGCTAACCGACTAGCTAACTAGGAACGGAAAACCAACTAGAACATTAAAATGCAGTAGTGTGGATTCTTTGCACTAATGCCGGGAAGCGAACGGTGATCACCTAACCAAAGATCACACTATCGATCCCTGTGGTTCACTGGGCCGTCGACACACGAGAGAAAATACAACAGGAACACAATACAATGTTAAAGAACAGAGCAAATGGCGACGACAGAAACATACGGAACCCAAAGCCAGACAGGCCGGAGTTCAGCTAAAGCTTGGTGTCTGTATGTACGAAATAATATGATATATACCTGAAGGTAAACGTTGTGCTCGAGCAACATCACAATGAACAACATTATCAGTGAATGGTCAGGCTGCTGCAGCCGCACTACGTCGCCAATACGTTTTCTGAACGGGGTTAATATACCGACATTTTGACTCATCGACACACAAAATGAAGGAAGAAACACACCAATCACCCATCAAACAACACGGGACCAAAACCTCACCATGTCTGCGGTTCTGATGGCGCCGATGTTACTCGGATTTCACCAAACAAACTCAAAAAATTGACCCGCGAAGCTCCTGGACAGGTGCCGCAAGGTCCGTCTTTATGGAAGCTTAAAGGAAGTGACGTAGCGGGGTAGTGTGTCGCAGAGTAAATGTTCCGACAGTTCCTGACTTCATAGTAACTGATAACTGATCATTTAAATAAACAGTTCAACACTTCTCATTAGGCTTTAAATTACATTACATACATTAAAAACCCCAAAACAAGTAAAGACACACTGTGGCTGACTGAGCTGCTGTGATGCCCCACATCAGATCTGGATGTCCCACTCCAATAAACTATTATGTCTTCTGTATAAACTGTTTGCCCAAATTCGGCATCTATAGAGTGGTGCAGGAACGAGTCCTAAAATCCGGAAATGAGTTAGCATGTTTGCACTTCCGGTTCCCTCGTCTTGAAGTCAATGTTTTTTTTGAATGAGTTTTTGGTTAGATGCCTAAGGTCTGTGGTTAACACAAGCTTAAGAGGTTTTGACGTTTTGTTCTACGACATAAAATACGTTAGTAAATACCCCATTCGTGAATTTTGAAGCTTTTACGTGTCTTAAAAAAGGCGGTTTCTAACAAGTGGCTAAATGAGACTACAGAGGTTGTCGGGGACATTCAACGCATCACGCCGAACACGGTAACTCATCGACTCACTAGTCCGCCTTTACAGCAGTGATGGCCGATTCGTGAACGAATCGTTCAAAAGAACCAAATCAGTTGTGAGTGAGTGAGTTGATTCGACTCACACACGCAACTGAATCGATTCAGCAACAGTTATAGCAGCACCAGAAAAAAATAATTTATTACCAGTTAATTTATTTTAAAAATCACCAGTTAATTTATTAAACAACATCTTAAACATTACACAAACTGTTGTCAATGTATATAGAATGTAATACATTGCTACATTATTACATTGGCCCTTTTCACAATCCAATATGGCTCCTTGATCCGGCGGGTACGCGGAAGTCTAGTCTCTCTCGTTCATCGGATCACGAACCACTGAACCGAGTGAGCGGAAGGACCAAGTGAGCCGCTCAGTGAACCTCTGAGCTGAAGAACTGACTGAGCCGTCATTCGCGAACTGCTGCTGAGCGGAGAGTGATCCGAGTGAGCCGAAGGACTCAAGCAGTTCACGTCCAATGAACGAAAGAACAGAGAGAACCAGTCCACCATAGACTATAAAGAACCATTCCACCATAGTCTACAGAGAGAACCAGTCCACCATAGACTATAAAGAACCATTCCACCATAGTCTACAGAGAGAACCAGTCCACCATAGACTATAAAGAACCATTCCACCATAGTCTACAGAGAGAACCAGCCCTCCATAGACTACAGAGAGAACCAGCCCTCCATAGACTACAGAGAGAACCAGTCCACCATAGACTACAGAGAGAACCAGCCCTCCATAGACTACAGAGAGAACCAGTCCACCATAGACTACAGAGAGAACCAGTCCACCATAGACTATAAAGAACCATTCCATCATAGTCTACAGAGAGAAACAGTCCTCCATAGACTACAGAGAGAACCAGTCCACCATAGACTACAGAGAGAACCAGTCCACCATAGACTATAAAGAACCATTCCATCATAGTCTACAGAGAGAAACAGTCCTCCATAGACTACAGAGAGAACCAGTCCACCATAGACTACAGAGAGAACCAGTCCACCATAGAATATAGAGAGAACCAGTCTACAGAGAGAACCAGTCCACCATAGACTATAAAGAATCCTTCCACCATAGTCTACAGAGAGAACCAGTCCTCCATAGACTACAGAGAGAACCAGTCCACCATAGACTACAGAGAGAACCAGTCCACATAGACTATAAAGAACCAGTCCACCATAGTCTACAGAGAAAACCAGTCCACCATAGACTACAGAGAGAACCAGTCCACCATAGACTACAGAGAGAACCAGTCCACCATAGAATATAGAGAGAACCAGTCTACAGAGAGAACCAGTCCACCATAGACTACTGTTAGGAATTATTTCTTGGTCGTGGTGATGAACGTAAGAAGAAAGCAGCAACAAACTACGTCCGAGGATTGAATGAGTATTTAATACAATTCAGCGCTGAAAGGGAGAAATATCGGGCATCTCTGCCTGTGAAGATATTCTAAAGAACTTTACAATGATATAGTTCATTTATACAGTTTGACCATGTGATAATTAGCATTGTCCCTTACATCCCCCCTCAACCTTTTGTCTGTTATGTGTGCTAATTGAGTACTGTGGGCGTAGCTCTGTCCCCTCCTTCCTCTAGACCTGGGAACACCGTCTCCTGTGCTAATTTCCAATTGATCACAGGCACCCAAAAGGGCCTGTATTGTATATTAGAAGAGGCCTCAGACGGCCTTAGTATATTGTAATTTAGTGTCTGGCCAGAGCAAGACAATCTTACCTTGGCCAAATATACAATTCCCAACACTACACAGAGAGAACCAGTCCACCATAGACTACAGGGGCTCTGTGTCCCTTTCTATAGTGTTCCTATAGTGTTCCTATAGTGTTCCTATAGTATTCCTGTAGTATTCCTATAGTGTTCCTATTGTATCCCTATAGTGTTCCTATAATATTCCTATAGTATTCCTATAGTGTTCCTGTAGTATTCCTATAGTGTTCCTATTGTATCCCTATAGTGTTCCTATAGTATTCCTATAGTGTTCCTATAGTATCCCTATAGTATTCCTATAGTGTTCCTATGGGACTTCTAGTGTGTCTGTGGTGCTAAATAGTGACTTCATAGTTTCCTGATTGAACTGTATGAGTCGTTTCATCTTCTGTGGATTCACTTATTCTCCTTGAATCATGTTAATATTTATTCTCCTTGAATCATGTTAATATTTATTCTCCTTGAATCATGTTAATGTGGGTATTGGAAGGTCTTTATTCTCCTTGAATCATATTAATATTTATTCTCCTTGAATCATATTAATGTTTATTCTCCTTGAATCCTACCAGGTGACGCTGAGAGGGTCTGTGTCAGAACCACATAGGCTCACTACTGGGGTTCCGCAAGGCTCGGTTCTAGGTCCTCTCCTCTTTTCCCTCTACACAACATCTCTCGGTTCTGTTATCCACTCCCACGACTTTTCCTACCATTGCTACGCAGATGACACCCAGCTGATCCTGTCATTTCCCCCTTCGGACACCCGAGTGGAGGCAGCATTGCTGCATGTCTGGCAGACATCTCGGAGTGGATGTCGATGCACCACCTGAAGCTCAACCTGGACAAGACTGAGCTGGTGTTCCTCCCGGGGAAGGGCTGTCCGCACCGAGACCTGGCCATCACCATTGATGATGTTGTGGTGACGCCAACTCGGACTGCGAGGAATCTGGGTGTGACCCTGGACGACCAACTGTCGTTCTCGGCAAACATCGCACCAGTGACGCTCCTGCAGATTCCTCCTCTACAACACCAGGAGGATTCGCCCCTTCCTCACTGACAAGGCAGTGCAGGTGCTCATCCAGGCTCTTGTTATCTCCCGCCTGGACTACTGCAACTCCCTCCTTGCTGGTGCCCCGGCGTCGGCCATCAGACCTCTGGAGCTTGTCCAGAAAGCTGCGGCTCGACTTGTGTTCAACCGCCCCAAGTTCTCCCATACAACAACCCTTCTCCGTTCTCTACACTGGCTCCCTGTAGCAGCTCGCATCCAGTTCAAGACCCTGGTGCTGGTCTACAGGGCAGTGAAAGGAACTGCTCCGTCTTACCTCCAGGCTATGGTCAAGCCCTACACCCCCGCCCGACCACTTCGTTCTGCTGCCTCGAGGCGACTGGTTGCCCCGTCGCTCAGAGGCCCCTGGGGGCCGATCTACACGGTCACGGCTCTTCTCTGTCCTGGCCCCACAGTGGTGGAATGAACTCCCCACTGATGTCAGGACAGCAGAGTCGCTGCCCATCTTTCGCCGCAGGCTGAAAACCCAACTCTTCAGGAGACACTACCCTGACCCTTCCTCCTAGCCAGGACTACTTGACGTTACTTATGTGCCTGAGCTCTTGTTTACTGGCTCTTGGATACACTTATTTGTCTTAGCTCTTGTTTTATTCGATTCTCTATTTGTCTCATTTGTTAAGATAAGTAGGTTGCTAACTTATTGCACTCTTACATTAACACTAGTTATGCTCTTAGTTGCTTGTTTAGGAAGGAAATGCACTTATGATTTCTGGTGACTAGTAGTTTCCTTACCTACCTTTGTTGAATGCACTTATTGTAAGTCGCTTTGGATAAAAGCGTCTGCTAAATGACTGTAATGTAATGTAATAATGTAATGAATCATATTAATGTTTATTCTCCTTGAATCATATTAATGTTGGTATTGGAAGGTCTTTATTCTCCTTGAATCATATGAATGTTTATTCTCCTTGAATCATATTAATGTTTATTCTCCTTGAATCATATTAATGTTGGTATTGGAAGGTCTTTATTCTCCTTGAATCATATTAATATTTATTCTCCTTGAATCATATTAATGTTTATTCTCCTTGAATCATATTAATGTTTATTCTTCTTGAATCATATTAATGTTTATTCTCCTTGAATCATATTAATGTTGGTATTGGAAGGTCTTTATTCTCCTTGAATCATATTAATATTTATTCTCCTTGAATCATATTAATGTTTATTCTCCTTGAATCATATTAATGTTTATTCTCCTTGAATCATATTAATGTTGGTATTGGAAGGTCTTTATTCTCCTTGAATCATATGAATGTTTATTCTCCTTGAATCATATGAATGTTTATTCTCCTTGAATCATATTAATGTTTATTCTTCTTGAATCATATTAATGTTTATTCTCCTTGAATCATATTAATGTTGGTATCGGAAGGTCTTTATTCTGCTGAGGTTCTGTGTATTCTTATTTTCCTGTTAATTCCAGTCCTGTAATTCCAAACTGTGATTTCCCGTCATCCTGCGGGCTCGTTGCCACAGCAACCCCGGGTCCTGATGCTAGTCGCGCGCCGCAGTGAGGGGAAGCAGAACGGACTGGGAGCTCGAGACCGACGGTGACTCACCGATACCGACAGCGCGCGACAGGAACCCCGAACGGCAGAGAAGATGTGATGGCGACGACCATCCCCGGTTAGCAGCAACAACCCCCGGTTAGCAGCAACAACCCCCGTTCAGTAACAACTACGTTAGTAACAACCCGGTTAGCAACAAGCCCCTTGTTAGCAGCAGCAACCCCCGGTTAGTAACATCTCGGTTAGTAACAACCCGGTTAGCAACAAGCTGCAGCATAAAGGAACAACAAGGTGAAATGGTATCAGAGGCGCGCGACGGCGGACGGTAACGGACTGTTAATGAGCCTCGAGACTGTTGCTGTTAAACTACTGCAGTGTTGCTTCAGTCTGCTGGACAGGAGGGATAACCAAAACTAAACCAAACCAGACTGCCGCTGAACCACCAACACTGAGCTAACCAGACCAGAACTAACCAGACTAAACACCAGGCCATAAGAAACCAAAACTGAATCAGGCCTACAGCTTCCAGACCTACAGCAACCAGACCTACAAGACCAGATCAACAGCAACCAGACCTACAAGACCAACAGCAACCAGACCTACGAGACCAACAGCAACCAGACCTACAAGACCAACAGCAACCAGACCTACGAGACCAACAGCAACCAGACCAACAGCAACCAGACCTACGAGACCAACAGCAACCAGACCTACGAGACCAACAGTAACCAGACCAACAGCAACCAGACCTACAGCAATCACACCAACCAGACCTACTAGACCTACAGCAACTAGACCTACCAGACCTACAGCAACCAGACCAGCAGTCAGATCGCTGAAGATGGCAGGTTGTTTAGTGGATGTGATCTGAAGCCGACTGACAGCAGACTAACAGGTAACCAGCAACAAACTGGAAACCAGTTTAACTACTGACAGGTAACCAGCAACAAGCCACTCAGGAATCAGACAGTTAAAGTTGGTCTTTTAAAGTATTGTTCCAGAGTTGGTCTTATTGCTGGTCTTGTTGTTGGTTGTGTTGTTTGTCCAGTCCATCTGATCCAGAGAGACTACTGAGGTCAACAGTAGGTCAGAGCCTCAGCAGATAATAGATGGAACAATATTCCTGATCCTCAATGATGAGGATGACAGAGACGTGTTGAGTCAACTGACTTTTTATTCCTTCCTCATTATTGCATTGTGTTGAACAGAGAGAGGTAGGTCCTCTAGTATCTCTAGCTCTAGGTAAGGAGGCTGTCAGGACATGCTGGGTTCTAGTATCTCTAGCTCTAGGTCAGAGGCAGGTTAGTCATCATACACTTTTTTTTACCACGTCAGTTTTACTGTTGTGATGTTTTGCGTGTCCTGCCCCTATTTCAGAAGAAGGAAACACCCTGACCTGGATCGGTCAAGGTGCCAGTCCAGATTTAATCATTTTAATGGAGAGCAAAGATCGAGAAAAACACACTAGAATTTTCTTTGGAAGTCAAATCTAAACATCAGGGAGCATTCAGGACCAAAACATACAACTAATAATCTTTCATGTTGACTATTAATAATCTAGTCAGTGGCTGATACAATCCTGTTTTAATATCCAGATAGATAGAAGTCAAATAGACACACAGCCGTCTATTTATAGAGCTGAGTAGAAGGTGTTATATAATAACAGCTAGTGGAGAGGAGGAGGGGAGGAGAAGAGGAGGAAGAAGGGGAGGAGGGGACAAGAGAACGAGAGGAGGAGAAGAGGAGGAAATCAAATGTAAATCAACCTATCTAGAACATGAGATGATGTTATTGTTCCTGTCCAGGTAAACCATGTTCCTACCAGAACCCTGAGACCCACCTCCTGTTCTAGAACCCTGGAGACCCACCTCCTGTTCTAGAACCCTGGAGACCCACCTCCTGTTCCAGAACCCTGAGACCCACTTCCTGTTCTAGAACCCTGAGACCCACCTCATGTTCTAAAACCCTGGAGACCTACCACCTGTTCTAGAACCCTGGAGACCCACCTCCTGTTCTAGAACCCTGGAGACCCACCTCCTGTTCCAGACCCTGAGACCCACCTCCTGTTCCAGCACCCTGAGACCCACCTATTGTTCTAGAACCCTGAGACCCACCTCATGTTCTAAAACCCTGGAGACCTACCATCTGTTCTAGAACCCTGAGACCTACCATCTGTTCTAGAACCCCAGAGAACTACCATATGTTCTAGAACCCTGAGACCCACCATAGAATCCTTAAACCCTGGGGACCTACAGTCTGTTCTAGAACCCCAGAGAACTACCATCTGTTGTAGAACCTTGGATTGGTCTACATAACCTTGGAGAGGTAAAGTGCACATAGCCTACTGTCTCATGCCTTACAGTTTGCAGTCAGATGACCTCACCAGGTCTCAACAAGCCAGACCTAACTTTCCTCTCTGTTTGTGTTAAGCTCCGCCCACCACTGCAATTTCTTCCTGGTTGAGTGTAGAAGACAGCAAATAGGATGTACCAGATGCCAGAGGTGGAGCCAAGCCAGGAGGTGGAGGGCAAGGTAACGAATGATGCTTCATGACACCCATCCAGATGTTCTAGTGGCATCTGAGACCTTAATTTTAGTCATCAGCTCCACCCTGCTTCACATTTATTCACACATTATTACACACATCCAGTACAACCAGTCTCCTACTGGTTCCACTGGGAGCTGACCAGTGGTCAACAGCATAAGGCTGTCAAAGGTAGAGGTCTGCATTGGGGCGGGATCACTTGGGCCGCTTTGCTTCATGTTTTTACTTCACAGCAACTGTGGCAAAGAAAGTTAAGTTAAAGTTAAGTGGCAATATAATGCACTAGAAGTCAGTAGTTAGTAGTAGTTAGTAGTTCACTGAAGCCTGACTGAGTAGAGCTGGTTCTTTTAAACGGATGAAAAATAAGCATCTAGTACTTGATAGTCTTGTCTTGTGTGGGGCCCCCCGGAGACAGGGAAACATCGCAGCAGCTTAAGTAGGAGTGAAGACAGGTGAATACAACCAGGTGAACAAGTGGGGGCGGGGCCAAGGTGTATTCTAACCAATCTACGGGACTGTAAGAGCATTACATAGGGTGGAATGGGGAGTGAAGGGGGTTACTTTCATACATGCAGTAGGAAATGCGATCCACATGTGTGACTGCTGGTTGCAGGTGCAGGCGTGGGCTCAGTCTCTGGTCTACACCCTGGAGGAGCTGGAGTGTAAGATCTGCTACAACCGCTACGACACCCGCAGCCGCAAGCCCAAGCTGCTGGGCTGCCTGCACCGGGTCTGCGCCAAGTGTCTGAAGAAGATGGTGGACATGGGTGAGGATGGACAGTGATGTCACTGCATGGACAGTTCACTGTGTGCTGGTCCCCTGTTACTACGGTAACCGCTGTGTTCAGGAACACTGGGCCCTGTTACTACGGTAACCGCTGTGTTCTGGAGCACTGGTGCCCTGTTACTACGGTAACCGATGTGTTCTGTTTCTATTGGTTATTGCATTATCTACTAGGGCGGTGATATGAGTTTAATACTAAGAATCACAACATGATGCTTCACACAGTAACCATGTCTGTACAGTCCACTACCAACTGTGTCGTTTCATAATTTATCAACTCTCATGCCCATTTTTAGTCAAACAAGATTACATCATTTCCAAAAATAATTAAATATATTCCAAATATTTTTCAATGGAAGTCCTTCAAAGTAAGAGCACTAGCAGTAGTGACAGTAACACATAGAAGGCCATATTAATTTAGTCAATATCTGGTATTGTCCACTCTGTATATGAGCATGTGTTAATATGTGGATGAAGTATATGGAGTGACAACAGTGAGAAAACAAACCATACCATACGAGCATTTCTCAAAGATCTACAAATTTAGATTTGCATCAGTTCTAAATAATGTATTCTTGAATCAGAAGTATCAACTGAGTACATTTTTAAAATGAGAACAGTTGTAGTTGGTAGTGGACTCAGACTTTTGGACTCACTGTATTTGCAGTGAACGTATACAATCTATAGAGTGGATCTGTTTAGTATTGTGATGCAGGATTGTGTGAATTATTAAAATAGATTAGGGGACAAATATTACTTTACAGGCCTAATTAGGTCAGCCTGATAGACAATCACATTTATGACACAATCAATTATCAATCAGATTACGACAATTATGACGGTTACAGAATGATCAGAGCAAAAGCACATGAACAGGAAGGTTGAAGAGGACTGAAAGTATTTAACATAGCAAGCCTACTTCATCTGTCTAAGGCAGCCTAACCTGACCGGCACCACCAGACTAACCGACCCACTTTGGCCTGGGCCTGCCTCTCTAGTAACCAGGCTCAGTTCTGTCACTGCTGTCTAGTCAGTTGTGTGTAAACTGGTTGTTACCACAGTATTTG
Organism: Hoplostethus mediterraneus; assembly: GCA_034670385.1. Classification (NCBI taxonomy): domain Eukaryota; kingdom Metazoa; phylum Chordata; class Actinopteri; order Trachichthyiformes; family Trachichthyidae; genus Hoplostethus; species Hoplostethus mediterraneus. The sequence continues at coordinate 181,136 of JAXDDW010000101.1, forward strand.
AATCCTGAATGTCAGAGGTGGTAGATGAGCTGTTATTCATGCTGCTCCTTTTTGGCACAAGGTGGCACAGTGCACTGCTGCCTCACAGCAACAAGGCCCTGGGTCGATTCCCGCCTGGGGCGCTGTTGACCCTGGTGCCCAGGTGGGTTATCTCCAGGTGGGTTATCTCCTAGGTAGGTTATCTCCAGGTGGGTTATCTCCTAGGTAGGTTATCTCCAGGTGGGTTATCTCCCAGGTAGGTTATCTCCAGGTGGGTTATCTCCCAGGTGGGTTATCTCCAGGTGGGTTATCTCCTAGGTAGGTTATCTCCAGGTAGGTTATCTCCAGGTGGGTTATCTCCAGGTGGGTTATCTCCTAGGTAGGTTATCTCCAGGTGGGTTATCTCCTAGGTAGGTTATCTCCAGGTGGGTTATCTCCCAGGTAGGTTATCTCCAGGTGGGTTATCTCCTAGGTAGGTTATCTCCAGGTAGGTTATCTCCAGGTGGGTTATCTCCCAGGTAGGTTATCTCCAGGTGGGTTATCTCCCAGGTGGGTTATCTCCAGGTGGGTTATCTCCTAGGTAGGTTATCTCCAGGTAGGTTATCTCCAGGTGGGTTATCTCCCAGGTGGGTTATCTCCAGGTGGGTTATCTCCTAGGTAGGTTATCTCCAGGTAGGTTATCTCCAGGTGGGTTATCTCCCAGGTGGGTTATCTCCAGGTGGGTTATCTCCTAGGTAGGTTATCTCCAGGTAGGTTATCTCCAGGTGGGTTATCTCCCAGGTGGGTTATCTCCTAGGTAGGTTATCTCCAGGTAGGTTATCTCCAGGTGGGTTATCTCCCAGGTGGGTTATCTCCAGGTGGGTTATCTCCAGGTGGGTTATCTCCAGGTGGGTTATCTCCAGGGCCTTTCTGTGTGGAGTTTGCATGTTCACCCCGTGCTCACATGGGTCTCCTCCTATAAAGAACCCATCTAAAAACATGCAACTTCCTGTCCTGTCCCTGACCACAACAAGGACCTACACCTGGAGTTGGTCCCCGGGCGCCGAAGGAAAAAAGTCAAATTCAGTCGGACACCCTACCTGCATGTGTGTGTTGTGTTCGGCATGTGTTGTGTGTGTTAGTGCATGTTTGCACCCAAATGCTAATAAATTAATCTTCTTGTTAACATTGTTAGAACACATGTTTTGAGATTACCCGGCGGCGTCTCAATCACACTCACCATTACTTTTCAACAGGCGTAGATTGGTCCAGTGGGGCCTCCATACTTCTGGTCTGCCACCTACAGGAGAGAACCCAGCACAGATTTACCAAGATTTACAGAATCAATTCTAAATCAGAAAAATGAAACCGCAGCGTATTGGAGTATGGATTTTTACCCATCAATATTATGTAACGCTGTTTCTATTGATTCTTACATTTTCTAACCCTGTTTATTGGTTTCCAGGTGAGTCGTCGCCCTCGGTCATCAGCTGTCCATTCTGTCGCCATGAGACTCACATCCCTGAGGAAGAGGTAGGAATCCTCCTTTACGTACCGAACAAGGTCAGTTCCTCAACAGACAATGAGGCTTCAGGATAGAAAAGTACAGATTGAAGGCAGGTTGGCTAGTAGAGCTGACAGATGTAGTCTTTTATTTATACTGTATATCTATTCTATTAATGTGTATTCTTCCTGTCTGTCTTGTGCTGGAGGTGTGGCTGATGGAGGACGACCGTCACATCCTGGCAGTTCTGTCCTGTCAGGACCGAGCCAGGCGAGGAGGAGGAGGAGGAGGAGGAGGAGGGGAGGTGGTGCTGAGCCCTAACAGTCTGACTGGTACAATCACTAACACTTGATTATTTGTGAGTGAAGCTGGGAGACAAACGACATGTTCTGGTGTAATCATGTTGTGTGTTTGGCGTTAGGAAGTTGACCAATCAAAACATGGTAGATGTTGATGTGATACTGATGTTGGCACAAAGGAATGGATGTAAACAACAAGCATGTAGAACTGGAAAAGAAGAATGTAGGATACAAGCTATAGGATGCAGGATGTAGAACATAGCATGTAGGACAAAGGAAATAGGATGCTGGACACAGCGTGTAGGACATAGAATGTAGTTTGTAGGATGTAGGGCACAGGATGTAGGACACAGCATATAGGATGCAGATCAGGATGTAGGATACACAGGATGCAGGATATTGGATGGAGAACACAGCATGTAGGATGCAGATTAGGATGTAGGATGTATGATACACAGGATACTGGATGTAGAACACAGCATGTAGGATGCAGGAAACAGGGTATAAGACATAGGATGCAGGATGTAGGACACACCTTGTCGCTTAGTGTTAGTGTCTCCCAGTCTGACCAGTCCGACCAGTCTGAGATCAGATCTGGACTAGATCCCATCAGTCTTTCTAATCCTAAACGCTTTCACTGTAATTGACTGAAGGAGGAGGAGAGCAAGGAGGAGGAGGGAGAGGAGGAGCAGCCGAGGCCTCACACAGGTCCTCAGACTGTCTGGTCATCACCATCATGGAGCTCCCCGGGGAATCTCCATCCTCCGACTCACTGAGCATGCTCAACATGGTCGGTCTGTACCGCCCCCCCAGCCTGGACTCGCTGCCCTGCAACCTCCCGGCTCAGAAATGCCGTGCCTGGACGTCCCGCAGCTTCCCACGCTGCCTGTTGGGGGCGCTGTGTCTGGTCAGTCCATGAAGAAAGATAGACAGACAGACAGACAGATAGACAGATAGACAGATAGATTCCTGTTATAATATGTGGATGCTGTTGTGTCTGCAGGTGTACTTCAGCTCGCTGCCTCTAGGGATCTACCTGCTGATGATTGGTCAGCTGTGGCTCGGCGTGGTTCTGGTCAGCCTGGTTCCCTCCACTCTGCTGCTCTGTGTTCTCTATGGCTTTTGCCAGTGTCTCTGCCACGAAGTCATGGAGGCGCTGGCTGCTCAGCGACACACACTGTCATAACCACAACCAGAACACAACCAGAACACAACCAGAATATAACCAGATCACAACAAGAATATAACCAGAACACAACCAGAATATAAACAGAACAAAACCAGAACCCAACCAGAACATACCTAGAACAGGACCAGAACCCAACCAGAACATTACCAGAACATACCTAGAACAGAACCAGAATATATTCACAACATAACCACAACATGACAGAACAAAACAGAACCCAACCTCAAACCCGACCTGGAGATTCTCAGTGCCCCACCACCACTCCTCCCAGTGGTCATACCAGTGGACTGTAAACCTACCAAGGCACATCTCGACCGCTCGCCTAACTCCGCCCCCATTCTTAATACCAGCATTACCCAGACCTAGCGCTGTGTGAAGGCTTCAGCCAATCAGACCAGGACTAGATGATGACATCATCACATTGAGGAAGTTGAATGTTTGTAGGACCAGACAGGAGGAAACGAAGGAAAAATGTAATTGAACGATCTGTGATGCAGACATGTTGCCCTAGAGGTGAGATACTGTAACTATGGTAACTATGGTGTTAGAACGCTGGGCTCAGTAGCTATGGTAACCATGGTGTTCTAGAATGCTGGTCCTGTGTAACCATGATTACCACAGTGTGTGGCCAGTTCCTCCTGTCTGGACTTTCTGGGTCTCTGTGGTTTCTTACTGTGAAGACTTTCTCTGCAACCCTGCCAACCCCTACTGGACAACCTGGACAACTCCACTGGCTCAACCTGCTCCGACAGTTCAGTCAGTTTTATTCAAAACTTTAAACTCCAAACTACCAGGAACCAATTAAGAATTAATGCAAATAAATGACTGTTGGTGTTTGTGTTTTGAATGGATGGAATTGGACTCCAGCTGGATGCTGCTGTCCATCTGAAGGAGTTGGACCATCATCACCAGATGCCTCCACGAGCCCCTAATGCTTCCTGATACAGTGTTCAGTAAGCTCATGTTAGTGAGCAACCAATACACTTCCAGCAGAGCAGCAGGCTAATAGTCCGACTGGAACACTGGACGTTTAACTGTAGTGTTGCTCCGGTTGTGTTACTGGACCACTGGCAGAGGAACAGCAACATGAAGGGTTCATCCATCCAAAAACATATCCCCTAACTTTGATCATCTATAATCTCGAGGGTTATGTCTCTGTCTCATTTAGTCAAGACTTAAATTCCCTACTTTAAACGCACCATCTACCATTTGTTTTATTTTGTGATGACAAATTTCATCATGAGTAGATTCATTCGACCAAACAGACGGTGACACCGCCAGCAGGGAAGAAGCCTCTACTTGACAGATGTTGGTGTCCCTCCCAGTCTCCATTTACCAGTTAAACTGGGAAAGGAACCAGGACAGATGTGTTAATGTGGTTTAGTGTCCAGTACCATGTGATCTCCTGTTTGTTGAACTGACTCAGGACCCAACAGGCTTCAAGCCCATCTGCTGGTCCCTGCATGATGACATTTATACTAGCTGTTACCAGTCCAGCCCTGTTTGTCCTCTGGATGTCAGACTAAAGACATTTAAAGGGTCCTCATGTCAACTGCTCCAGTGGTGCGTCCCTCCTTGTAACTATTATGGGATGTAAAATGTGGATGAGGCCCAGCGACAGCAGGTCCTGGTCCAGTTTGTTTGTCTGTAGCTGTTGTGTTCTGTCTGTTACTGACACTCAAATAAAAACTACAGACTGAGATGTTTGATAATGACTGAGTCCCTTAAATACTACTTGCAGTACGGTTTCTAATGCTATACTAATGCTACTACTACTGCTGCTACTACTACTGCTGCTGCTGCTGCTACTACTACTACTACTACTACTACTACTACTACTACTATTATTGACAGTTATATCTGGTTAACTGCAGAGGTGGAAGAAACGAATTACAAGTACTCTCGTTACTGTAATTGAGTAGCTTTTTCGTGTACTTGTACTTTTGAGTATTTTTCAAAGTCAGTAATTTTACTTTTACTTAAGTATGGTTTGAATGAAGTAAAGTAGTTCGCTACGTTTGTACATCCATCCGTTACTGAGTAAATTATTTAAAATGTTCAAAGGAATATTGCCAGCTAGAAAAAAAATTGCCCTGGGACCAGACACCAATCAGATGCATTGGCCAAAAACACCAAATGTGGCAAGGTGCCACATAACCGGGGTCCGGAACAGACAGAGACGCAGACAGGGGGAGAGTTTAATGACCAGCGTGGCCGCTTTATTTGCGAACACCGCAATCTCACGGCCCGGGTCTTGACGGCAGCTGTGGTCGGCGCCGCCTCCTCCGCCGGTCGTCCGCCCCGGTCCCGGTGGGCCAGCCGCGAAGCCCCAAGGCTGCCCCAGCCTGCCAGGCTTCCAGGGGCATCCCGCCCCAACCCCGGCTGGTCAGCCCTTGCGGGCGGCTCCCGGCTGCCCCCGGACCTCCGCGGGACGCCGCGGCAGGAGACGGCCCGCTCCCGCTCCCGCTCCGTCTCACCCGTCGCTGGCTGGCTCGCTCTCCTCCAGCCGACCGGATCCTCCGTCCGCGTCGGCTTCAAACACACACGGCGCCAGCCTCTCACACTGGCGCGTTCCTCCTCTCGCTCTCACAGTCACACACAGGTTAAAAGGGCCCGGCTGCAATTAGGCTTAATTGGCCGCAGCCGGTCCCGGATCCAGGCTGGATCCAGTTTTGGAGAATGGACTCCTGAGAGTTGGAGGAAGATTGAGTAGAGGAGCAATGGCGGAGGAAGCTAAGCATCCACTCATTCTCTCCAAAGATCAGCACATTTCTATGCTCATTCTTAGACATGTCCACCAGAATCTGGGCCATAGTGGGCGGACTCACACACTGTCCAACGTTAGGAAGAGATTTTGGATCACAAACGCCAATTCAGCTGTCAGGAAGATCATTGAATGCAGCTTTTGTAGGCGCCACAATGGAAGAGCAGTGGAACAAAAACAAATTGTAGGGAGTTAGATTTCTAATCAATAGGCAGTCTCTTTCTCAGGTTCAGGTTGGTGTTCCTACCTGTTATAATGGTACTTCCCACATGGCACATTAGGCGTGGCACTGTTTGAGGAGATTGAGTATATAATTTCAGATAGAATTGAGAGCCTTAGAAAACATCAGTTCACGTTTCGATATTTGTGGTGGCTAATCCTAGTTTCAGAGGACAGACACGTTTCACATGTCTGGGTTTTGTTCATTTAGTAAATACTGAATCCTACCACCAACCAGCACACTGCAGGTCAACACACTCTCTCTCTCTCACACACACACACACACACACAGACAGACAGACACACACAGAGACAGACACACACACACACACACACACACACACACACACACACAGACAGACACGCACACAGACAGAGACACACACACACACGTGTGTGTCAATATGTTTTAACTGCTTTAATTTATTTTCAAATGGTAATAGTATATACTTTTGACATCCTTTATGACATACAGATGCCTTCGCTCAGCAATAAATGAACCAAGTTCCTACTGTACAATAATTTCCTCTCTTCCTTTTTCAGTTTATTGCATGGGATACATGTAACCATAGCAAAATTAGTTTATTATAAAGATCAACAACAAAAAAAGTAACTAAGTAACTTTTACTCTGAGTACTTTTTAAGTGAGCTACTTTTTACTTTTACTTGAGTAATTTTTTACACCAGTACTTTTACTTTTACTTGAGTAAAATTTCAGTCAAGTAACAGTACTTCTACTTGAGTAGGATATTTCAGTACTCTTTCCACCTCTGGTTAACTGACAGTTCTGAAACCTGAAAGATGAGGTGAGTTGTTGCAGGAAGAGGTTCAACAGGTTTCTGGTTAACCAAAGGTCTATCTCTGTAGGATCCTTTCCTAATGTTGTCAGACTCCAATAACAATCTGATCCTGTCAGTGGCAAAAACAAAACACTTTTAGTGGACGTACTTTGATCGGCCCACTTGCCCCAAAGGATCACGTTGCAGCAATAGCAGCCGTCTCACGACTGAGGTGATCTACCAGAGCAACCCCAAACTTTTTTTCCCCTATTTTGCGGTATAAATGATGAATTTGTACAAATAGAGCCCAGGTTTAAAAATACTGGAATTCCCCTTTAACTAGTGGATATTTTGGACCTCACTAGTTCAACTAGTAAACATTATGAGCCTCACTCGTTAACTAGTAAGGTCAATAGGGGCTTTAACTAGTTAACTAGTCAGCATTTTGGCCTTCACTAGTTAATTAGTGCAGAAAATTTTAGGTCACTAGTTAACTAATGAGCTGAATCCATGTTTGACTAGTTAACGTGTCAGAGCTTTTGCAGCTGACTACTTAACTAGTAAGACTTTCAGCGTTACTAGTTTGGTCCAGAGGGCCACTAGTGCGTCAAAAAGCAAACTAGTTGGGACTTTGGTGCTACTAGTGTGGCGCCCAGCGTCACTTTTCCACTTTTTCTTTTCTATTGGAACTAGTTGGAAAAAAGTGCCACTAGTTGCTGAAAAAGAATGACTAGTAAGAGGTTTTGTTCAACTAGTGCGACCAAAAGTCCAACTAGTGCTGACAAAGTCCAAACTAGTGCAGGAAACTGATATCAAGGATATGGAAGAAATACTCAAATGGCTTTGACAAGCCAAATGCAAAAAATATGAAACAATATTATCTTGATGCTGAAATGTGTCCTGAGCTCTCGTCAGTACAGTCAAACAAACAAACCACATGGTCAGCTTTAGTCCCGAGACTCCTTCAGGTTCTAGTTGATCATTTAGACCTGTAATACTAATATTATATTGATATTACTGCTGTCACAACCATGATATGTCAACACTCTCTCTTTATAACAGAATAATTTGCTTCATTTTTGAACTATGTTTTTGTATTTTAAATCAGAGAATAAAACATGAATAATCTGTAAAAATAAATTATATATATATATATATATATATATATACATCAGCTTTTCTGTTTGATGGTGACAAAAATCTCCAAAGCATTTTTATGGTGGCTTGACAATCATTCAAGTCATTCATCATAGTAAATACTAAACACATACACACATATACATAAACACATACACCTAATGTGTCCTTTTGAGACTTGATGTATAAACCTATAACCACTAAAAAATATATAAACAGGTAAACCTTTTACTCATTTTACTGTCGGCTTGTACATGTGTTTACTGGTCAATATGGACTAGAGGGTCTGAACCAGATCTCACTAGGCTAGTATGCTACGATATGAGTTTTTAAATACTATGCAATTACACAGTAAGGACTGTCAAAACCGTGTTCATTTATTTAATACTTATTATATTATTTAAAAGTATTTATTTAAATTAATTAAGTTTCATAGTTCTAGTTCAAGAAGAAAAAGAACAAATCATTAGGATAGCTACAGAATAATGAAAACAAGAATAAAATCAGAAAGTATATACACAGAAATATTTTAAAATCAATCCTAAATTACACAACAATAAAATAATAATAACAATAATAATAATAATAATAAGGTGAAAAACTGTCCAACCTACTGATGAAGTGTTGTTGCTATCAGTAAACCTGTCTGATCCCTGTAGAGGAAACAACCTGGTAACCAGGTTAAATTTAGACTGCCCCCCCAACACATTCTCCTGAAGAAACCTCCTGTCATTTCTAACACAAATTTACCTTTCATCGCCACATATATTAACAACTTGCATTATTATTATTATCATATGGGTTGAAACCATTGTCCCAATCTAGAAATGAGTTAATAGAGAAAATGGCTGGTTTCTGATTTATCATGTTTATATATTGCATCTATCTTGATTTTGTTTTATTTTCACTTGGCTCAAACTGCATATAATTCACATCACAAGAATATTTTCATGTCATACAATTTTTTGTTTTTTCTTTGTGTCAGTGTGTTCAACTGCAATTATTGTGCATCATGTTTAGTATCTGATTGAATCTATTCTTATTTATCTTTTATTTGTCTTTGTTGTATCCTGTTACTATTTGCTGCTGCAGTCACTGAAATTCCCCACAGGATCAATAAAGTTTCATCAATCTAACCCCCCTCTGAGCATGCTGGGAGGAGCTGAGCTGGTTGTTGAGGCAGCAGGAAACCCCTGTGCTCCTCTTCAGGCCTCAGCTGGAGGTTTTAATTTAAAAAACTCCCTGAGGAGAATCAGAACGGGAGGGGGGGGAACTCACCAGCTGATCTGAAGCTGTTTGTTTCAGTCACCTTCATCTCTCCTGCTGGAAAGGTCGAGCAGGGAGATCCAGGAACCTGGAACCGCCTGGATCGTCTGACCTTCCACACCAGACCAGACCAGACCAGACCAGACCAGACCAGACCAGACCAGGCCACACCAGTGTCGGGTTGGTGTTGGGTTGGAAGGGTAGCAGATTGGCGTTGGCTTGGCGTCGGGTTGTTGGAGTAACTTATAAACTTGACATTGATCTCAACATCAATAGGCTAAAGGAACATCTGATTCTTCTGGTATGAAACATCTTGCTCAGCAGTTCAGAACTTAACTCATGTATCACTAGTCAGTGGTGACTAATGTGACTGGTCCAATTCTCTAACCCTGACCTTTGACCTACAGGGTCAGGTGTTCTGGAGGAAGTAGTCAGTGGATCTACCTGCACTACAGACCAGGTGATGAACCGGTGGCGGCGCTCAGTGGATGAGCTGCAGGCGAGGAGGAGGCAGCAGTGGGAGTGTGAGCGCGCTCAGGAAGCTCTCAGTAAGGTCACTTCCTGTTTCCAGCAGCTGGCCTTGTCACTCGGCAGCTCAGCTGATGGCAGCTTCCTGCGGGAGGAGATGGATGAAACCAGAGCAGTCGTCCATCGCATCTGTACAGGTCAAACTCTGTCTGTCTGTGTATCTGTCTGTCTCTCTCTCTCTGTTTCTGTCTGTCTGTCTGTCTGTCTGTCTGTCTCTCTCTCTCTCTCTCTCAATAGAAACCCAAGTTAGTTAGAGATGGAGCCACTGCTAACTGTCTGGTGAAGTAGTATGGTAGTATGGTAGTATAGTAGTATGGTAGTATAGTAGTATGGTAGTATGGTAGTATAGTAGTATGGTAGTATAGTAGTATAGTAGTATAGTAGTATGGTAGTATGGTAGTATGGTATGACAGGTGAAGAGGGGAGGGGGTCGCTGCCGCCGAAACGAGAACGTGAGGGAATGGAGCACAGCGCAATAAAGCTTGTATGATGCCGTACACCATGTGCTACTGTCAGCTTTATATAGTTTAGAATATATTGCTTAATAATGTAGATGCATACTCACAAACATTTACACAGAAAAGACAACAAACCATTATCAGCGACACCAAAGTGTAAATAATAAAATGACCAGAAGAAGGTGCAGCCTCGTCCTCCATGCTCCCAACTGAGCTCTGCTGGTGTCCATGACCTGACATATGGGGAGTAGGCCAGGTGTGTCAAATTGATTTGCCCCACCCACTTTGGTTTGATATATACAGGCACAGGTGAGGTCAGTTATCATGACTGTGTTTTAGGCTACGTCCACACTAAGCCGTTTAAATTACAAAACGGCGTTTTCGAAAAGCTCGCCATCCACTCTAGACCACCAAAAACACAAACTTCCTTCCAGACCACTCGGCCGCTCACGCATGGATCAAGTGACAGTAAAGCAGTAAAGTGTACTCCAAAGCAGTTGGTGTACTCCAACAAGCTCAGACTGACGTTGACCTTGGTGTGGATGAGTCCCACCATCAGCACTTTGGCGTTGATTGTGCACGTCTGACAGTCAAGGTCAGGCATTGAGACAGTTCACTGACAGTGATGGGAAAGTCATGCAGAAGGAACTGAACAAACTGTTGGTGGCACACTGACATGAGCTGATTGATGATACAGACCTGTAGACAGATGAACAGACAGACAGACTGACACCCCTCTACAACAAAACAGATCCACATGGAACCTGATAGGGGAGAATAGGGCGGCCCCCCTCCCTATTGGTCCAACCCAGGTTTGTTTGTGAAGGTGATTGGTCAACTAATGATGTAATGACAAGTTGTAGTGGTCCCTAAGAGGGACAAAAAAAGACCAGAAACCATTGCAGCAGAGGTTAGTCGTCATTAGTTTTATCAAGATGGTCAACAGAAAGAGAAAAGCTGGAGCAATTCTGTGTCATGAATCTGACCTCTGACCTTCTGTCTACCTGTCTGTCTGTAGGTCTGTCCAGGCGTCTGATGTGTTTGTTGTCGGAGTGTGACTCCGCCCCTTCCTCTCCAGAGGAGAGAGAGAGTGCTGAGCGGTTGTGGGTTCTCTTCCTGTCAGCATCGGAGAACTTCCTGTTGGACCTCCACAAGGCTGGTGATCTGATTGGACAGTTCCCGCTCACTCAGCGTTATGACCGACGCTCATTGGTCAACACAGGTTGGCCAACAGCTTCAACTTCCTCCCTTCCTCTTGTCTGATACCATGTGATATTATAATCTGTCCTCAGATCAGTGTCTGTCCATGCATTTATTTTTTTGGCTGTATTGTTTTCAATATGATTGGCTGTTTTATTCTTATCGAGTGTAATACTGGTGTAGTAGTACTGTGTACTACTGGTAGTACTGTGTGTTTAACATGTAACCACCCCAGGGTGCAGTGACGGAGTGGTGGGCGTGGCAGCTCGAGCGGCTTCAGTCCAAACACCATGGCTCACCTTGGAGGAGGAGCCAAGCCCTAATCTGACCAATCACATTTCTGCACTGGAGGCCATGCTGAGGGAGATGCAGCTGAAGGTGAGACGTAGAACTAGAAGACACAGAGGGTCGAACAGGTTTTTCTTCCAACCAACCACTACAGCAGCTTGTCTCAGTAATGACAATTATATGTAATACAATAAATAGAAATACAAATGGGGAAAGTTAAATAAATACTACACTCCACAAATATGTATTAACATTGTTATGGGCTTATTTTGTAACGTACAGTACTCACACTGATTCATCTTGTAAATGAAAGAAAGTATGATTTATTGTTCCATGTTTCCTATACAAAATAAGCCTGTGCATTTCCTTCCTAAACAAGCATCTAAGAGCAGAAGTGCTGAGGTAAAAGAGCAATAAGATATACATACTACCGCTCAAACGTTTGGGGTTACCCAGAACATTTCATGTTTTCCATGAAAACTCACTTTTATTCATCAAATGAGTTGCAAAATGAATAGAAAATATAGTCAAGACACTGACAAGGTTAGAAATAATGATTTTTACTTGAAATAATAATTTTGTCCTTCAAACTTTGCTTTCGTCAAAGAATCCTCCATTTGTAGCGATTACAGCCTTTCAGACCTTTGGCTTTCTACCTGTCAGTTTGTTGAGGTATTCTGAAGAAATGTCACCCCATGCTTCCTGAAGCCCCTCCCACAAGTTGGATTGGCTTGATGGGCTCTTCTTACGTACCATACGGTCAAGCTGCTCCCACAACAGCTCAATAGGGTTGAGATCTGGTGACGGTGCTGGCTACTCCTTTATAGACATAATACTGTCGTCACCATCATGACGACATGATGATTGTGCCTTTTCCTGGTGGGTGAGTGTTCACCAGCCAGACCAGAACTACCACTAGTTATAAACGTTAACTACCAGGTTTACTAGCAAGCAAAGTGATGTGTTGTTTTACGACTACACCAAGTCAACATGTTACCTTAATATGGAAAGTTTGCCGCTGCGTACTGGAACAGTCCAAACTAGGAAGCCTTGTTTAGAATCAGTACATCAAGTACATAGGCAGTATCCAGGGTGAGAAGGGTCAGCCATGATCCAGCACCTGGACTCCCCTGGCAACTATGCCAGGATCCTATTGGTGGACTTCATCTCTGCGTTCAGCACCATCATACCAGCCCTCCTCCAGGACAAACTCTCTCAGCTGCATGTCCTGACTCCATCTGCAGGTGGATCACTGATTTCCTGACAGACAGGAGGCAGCAGGTAAAGCTGGGAGGTCTCAGACTCCTGGACCATCAGCACCGGCGCCCCACAGGGCTGTGTGCTTTCCCCCCTGCTGTTCTCCCTCTACACCAACAGCTGCACCTCCAGTCACCAGTCCTTCAAGCTCCTGAAGTTTGCAGATGATACGACCCTCATTGGATTCATTTCTGATGGGGACAGATTGTCTGGCTTCCTGGAGCTTAACACTCTAAAGACTGTAGAGATGGTAGTGCATCTACATCACCGATTCAAATTCCTTATATGTGAGAATGTACAATACATTTGATTCATATGTGGATGTGAAATTTGTTTTTTTTTAATACACAGTGGATTGTAGTATGTATCCCTTTCATTCATATTTCTATTTGTTTTATTACTACATTATCTTCACTGAGACAGATTTCCTCATCACACTAACTAGTTCCTCCTGTCTGGTTGAAGGTGTTAGCTAGCTGTATGAGCTGCTGTAAGTTGGTTAGAATGACCTCTGACCTCCATGGACCAGGGTGGAAAACAGACCTGACGTGGTTCTGGTCCATCCAGGTTTCTGTCCCATTCTGGGCGGTGGAGGCGACCCAGCAGGCCTGGGCCGAGGCGCAGACTGACAAGGACCAAGACGACAGCCTGGAGGACCTGATGGAGGTCGAGGTCGTCTCCCATGACAACAAGATGGCCACCTGCTGCCATCTGTCCTGCTGTCGCCTGGGCTGCATGCTCTGTCTGCTCAACTAGCCAATAGGATGACTCTAGTTTCAGTTAGCCAATAGAAACACATCATGGACTCAAGCCCAGGATCCTCCTGGGGCCGATACTATGAAGCTAGAGTATGGGGTCAGCGAGGTATTTAGGTCATGAAGATGGTTTTTCAAGCATCAGGCAAACGAAGGCAACAGGCGACTTTTTCAAGCCCGACTTCTTCAAAGATTAGGTGCTTCTTCTCTTCATAAACCGTATCATTGTATTGTGATCTACCATGTGTTTGCTTCCTATTCCTGTCCTCTCCTCTTTCCGGGTGTCACACCCAGACGGCGCGACCCCACCAATCTCATCTATCCTACTCTCTCAACTCGCGTTGAGCAAGTGGTGGCAAGGGGGCTGTGGAACTGCCAGTCGGCTGTGCCGAAAGCTGAGTTCATCTCAGGCTACTCATCCCTGCTCTCCCTCAACTTTCTTGCTCTAACTGAGACTTGGATCACCCCAGAAAACACTGCCACGCCCACTGCTCTGTCGGATGTGTACTCTTTCTCTCACACTCCCAGAGCTGCGAGGTGAGGTGGTGGTACTGGCTTGCTAATTTCCCACAAATGGAAATAGCCTCTTTCTTCTCTGTCACAATTCTCTCCTTCCTCCTTTGAATTTCATGCTGTCACTGTTTCTCAAGCAGTCAAGCTCACCATCGCGGTTGTTTATCGCCCACCAGGCCCTGCTGGTGAGTTCCTGGAGGAGCTCGACACACTAGTCTTCCACTTCCCTGACGATGGATCTGGACTCATCCTTCTTGGTGACTTCAACATCCAGACTGAGAAGCTTGACCCTCTTCTTTCGTTCCTCTCCTCCTTCGACCTAGCCCTCTCCTCCTCCTACCCACAAAGCTGGCAACCAACTGGACCTCATCTTCACCAGACACTGTTCTACTGCCAACCTCTCCATCACTCCTCTTTATCTCTCTGACCACTACTTCATGTCCTACACTCTCTCTCTCCTCTCCCCCCTCACATCCTCCCCCTACCCACTGATCTCTCCTCTTCTGGTCTCTCTGCTCTCCCTGCCCCTGAATCTTTTTCTCTTCTATCCCCTGATTCTGCCACTGATCTTCTTCTCTCTACTCTGTCCTCTTCTCTGGACCATCTCTGTCCCCTCACCTCCAGGCCTGCACGCCAAACTCTACATGCCTTAACTTCCAATCTCTCCTTTCCACTTTTTCCTCCTCTCTATCTGCTGCTAAAGATGCTTTCTTCTGCACTAAAATTCAAACTTCTGCTTCCAACCGTAAAAAACTCTTTGAAACTTTCTCTTCCCTCCTCCAACCCCCACCCCCTCCCTCCGCCCTGACGATTTCGCCAACTACTTTGACAAGGTTAACGATATCCGATCCTCCTTCCCTCACCCCCCTGGCTGGTGCCCTGCGCACCAACCACACCTGTCTGCCTTCCACCCATCCCTCTCTACCACCCTCTCCACCTTTTCCCTCTCTACCTCCCTCCCTATCCAATTTTTCTCCCCTCTCCCCAAACGAGGTCCTTCACCTTGTTACATCTAGCCATCCCACCACATGCTCCCTTGACTCAGTCCCATCCACTCTGCTGCAGTCTACTGCACCTGAACTCCTTCCCTTCCTGACCCACCTCATCAACACGTCTCTGATGTCTGGATGCTTTCCCTCTGCTTTCAAGACGGCCAGAAGGGGGGTGACTCTCTCTGAGGTCAAGAACTACAGACCGGTTTCCCTTCTACCCTTCCTATCAAAAACTCTTGAACGTGCTGTCTTCAATCAACTGTCCTTGTACCTCCACCAGAACATCCCCACCAGTCTGGGTTCAAGGTGGGTCACTCGACCGAGACTGCCCTCCTGGCAGTGACAGAGTCACTCCATGCCCCTAGAGCGAACTCTCTCTCCTCTGTCCTGATACTCCTGGACCTGTCTGAACCACCAGATCCTCCTCTCCACCCTTGAGGGGATGGGTGTCTCAGGCTCTGCACTCTCCATGTTTGCATCGTACCTGACGGGTCGCTCCTACCAGGTGATGCTGAGAGGGTCTGTGTCAGAACCACCCGGCTCACTACTGGGGTTCTGCATGGCTCGGTTCTGGGTCCTCTTCTTTTTTCCCTCTACACAACATCTCTTGGTTCTGTTATCCACTCCCACGACTTTTCCTACCACTGCTATGCAGATGACACCCAGCTGATCCTGTCATTTCCCCCCTCTGACACACAAGTGGAGGCACGCATTGCTGCATGCCTGGCAGACATCTCTGAGTGGGTGTCGATGCACCACCTGAAGCTCAACCTGGACAAGACTGAGCTGGTGTTCCTCCCAGGGAAGGGCTGTCCACACCGAGACCTGGCCATCACCATTGATAATGCTGTGGTGACGTCAACTCAGACTGCGAGGAATCTGGGTGTGACCCTGGACGACCAACTGTCGTTCTCGGCAAACATCACATCAGTGACACGCTCCTGCAGATTCCTCCTCTACAACATCAGGAGGATTCGCCCCTTCCTCACTGACAAGGTAGTGTAGGTGCTCATCCAGGCTCTTGTTATCTCCTGCCTGGACTACTGCAACTCCCTCCTTGCTGCCCCGGCGTCGCCCATCAGACCTCTGGAGCTTGTTCAGAAAGCTGCAGCTCGTCTGGTGTTCAACCACCCCAAGTTCTCCCACACAACTACCCTTCTCCGTTCTCTACACTGGCTCCCTGTAGCAGCTCATCCAGTTCAAGACCCTGGTGCTAGCCTATAGGGCAGTGAAAGGAACAGCTCCTTCTTACCTCCAGGCTATCGTCAAGCCTTACACCCCCGCCCGACCACTTCACTTTGCTGCCTCAAGGCGACTGGTTGCCCCGTCGCTCAGAGGCCCCTGGCGGCCGATCTACACGGTCACGGCTTTTCTCTGTTCTGGCCCCACAGTGGTGGAATGAACCCCACTCAGTGCTGCCCATCTTTCGCCAGACTGAAAACCTCTTCTAGAAACACTACCCTGACCCTTCCTCTTCTAGAAACACTACCCTGACCCTTCCTCTTAAACTTAAACATTTGTCACCAATTATTTGTATGAGCTCTTGTTTATTTGCTTCACTTGTCTCATTTATTCAGAAAAGTAGGTAGCTATCTTATTGCACTTTTACCTTAACACTAGTTATGCTCCTAGTTGCTTGTTTAGGAAGGAAATGCACTCATGATTTCTGGTGACTCGTAGTTTCTTGCCTACCTATGTTGAATGCACTTATTGTAAGTCACTTTGGATAAAAGCGTCTGCTAAATGCCTGTAATGTAATGGTTTACTTTTTACCGGAGTATGTCGCCATAGTAACTCAAGATGCTTCATGATACCGGTTGTTAAGGTTAGTTAAGCCAGCTACCACACAGATCCTGGATATGTTGAACTGCTTTGTGGTATTGGCCCCTGGTCAGGTGGAGTTTGACTACATAAGAGAACAACTTTAATTTAACCTAGTTCATCTGGTTCAGTTTGTCTGCTTCATTCACATTGTGAGCCCTAATAAAACAATCACAAATATCTACATTGCATATCGCTACCGTATTTAGGTTTGATGCACCTTAATGGATCTAAAACGTGACTGGTGGAGAGCTTCCTGGTCAGACTGGTTTCACAGGTCGTGTTTTGATTTCTAGACTGGTGAGGACAGCTGATTGACCAGGAAGCTGCCTCTCTGGTGGGCGGAGTTAACCCAACACCAAACAGAAATAAACGTGAACACTAAGCAGGGCGTAAATGATTGTATTATCAGTTAAGAACTTTATTGACATCACTGGCTTTACAAACATAAAAATATGGTACAAACACAGAGGACAAACAGGACAGAGCTGAATAAAAGGGAGTGTTGGTTCTGGTTCACTTCTGGTAGGCGGACAGTAAATGGGCTTTAAAGGCTGGAAGACAGAAGACCCAGTTCAGACATGCTGCACAACTGCACTGTTAACACTAGGGGGCAGCACAGCCCCCCATACAACACTGTGGGCCTGTATGAAACAGATTTGGGTCAAAACGTACCAAACAAGAGAAGCAAAGAGCTGAAAAAACAGCTGACGGTTTATCTTGACATCGCCTTCTTCTTAAATTAATAATGCTTAAGTAACATTCTGATATCGTTTTGTCTTTGCTACATTTTTACCCAAATCCGATTCCAGACCTGACGGTCCAGATCAGGTCCTATAGTGGTCTGGGTCCTATAGTGTGCTGCCATGGTCTGGGTCCTATAGTAGTCTGGGTCCTATAGTGTGCAATAGTGGTCTGGGTCCTGTAGTGTGCTATAGTGGTCTGGGTCCTATAGTGTAACCAGCCTCACCTTCCTGGTCGTCCCAGAGTTCAGCAGCAGCGGTGTTCAGAGGACTCTCGTTGTTTGGTTCTGACAGGAAACAGGAAACAGTCAGCCTCCCTGAGGTTCAGAAGACTACAGACCAGTCTGTACCAGCCAACCATCTTTAGAATTAGTTATCTAGTTAGTTCTGGTTAACTAGTTACCTCCTAGTAAAGACTGTATGGACAGCAGGATGGAGCGGACATCGTACAGAGCAGACCACTTGTCCTTCAGGATGTCCAAGCAGATGAAACCCTGGTCGTCCACGTTGGGGTGGAAACAGGAAGAGATGAACTTCACCCGAGGAGCTTTGTAGGGGTAACCACTGGGAAACTCCAGAGACAGTTTGTAACGCAGACCCTCGTAGACCTGCAGATAGGCAGGCATCAGCAGGGCTGTCAGAACACACCCAAACCTCATCCAGATGTAATGATGCAGCGACTAGTCTGGCTGCTTAACAGTTTCACCAGTGTGCTCTGATGCCACCTGGTGGAGGCTTTGAGCCAAAGCTCCTTTAGAACCACGAGTCCAAACAGTATTAGGGGTCGTTTCTGTGGGAATGAAACCCCGCCCATGTGTTCTCAACTTCCAGTTTGAGCATCGAGTCATCCTCAATGTAATCACAGGGAGTTGACCGTCACCATTCATCTCAACAGGAAAATATTTTATTCACACTTTTTTCATTATTGAATTAGGATTCACCCTCCTGGATTATTGGACTGGACTATTATTTCACTGCCGTTTATTGATGTAAACCGAATTCCTGGCATACAATTTAATTTTCCTACCCTATAAACTTGCACTGCTAAAAACACATAACTCCTCAAAGTACAACTTGGCTTCAACCAAACCAGGAACAACATTCAAATACTGAAACCCTTCCACCCCGAGATACACTAAAGCAACGGTGGATGTGAGTCGGGTCCGTCTACCCACCGTCCCTGGAGCGCCGTCGATGGTCCCGATCCATTTGAAGAGGTTATCCGACTCTGGGAAGGCAGAGATTCCCTTGTCCCCCGACATCTGACACACCGGGCAAAGACACAGCATTACAGAAATACACACCACTACCCAGACTCCGTTATAGAGCTAGTATACCCAATAACACATGACAGTTGTATCAGTTAACCAGGCAACTCTTAAGCCTCCCCATAATATAAAATAAGTTGTCTTCTGGTTGCCACGGTTACTAGACATCAGCCAGTCTTGTAGCCACTAATCACATTAATGTTGGTCATGTCTGACAACTGGCTATTAGAAAAGTCAACATGTCGGTTTCTGTCTTACCATCAGAGTCATCAGCTCCTGTTGCAGCCTACAGACAGACAGACAGACAGACAGACAGACACTCTTCATTCGACTGTTACAACTCCACATGGTGTTCTGTCTTGTATTAAGTGAGCCTTCCTCAGCGGTTCCCACTGGTGGCAGGACGACAACTAGAAATACTAATCGTCTGGAAGCTTCACCAGCTCAGTGCTTCCTAACAGGTTTCTGATGCCCATATAAACCACTGCCGTCAAGTGAGCAGAACCAGATATTGTGTTGCGCGTCTACCAGGTGTAATTACGGTAAAGACAGTGGAGTGACGCAGTCCAGGGGAAAATAGAGCCAGAGTCAAACTAAAACTGTTCATCATTGTACTTAATACAATATAAAAAAAAACATTTCCAAAATGTGACCGAGAACGTGCCTGGAAAAACTGAACACTTAAATCTCTGAATTACTTTAACACTTTACCCATCTTTGCCCTTTAATAAAAACATGATTTGCAATAATTTGTTGACAATTCAAATCCTGCTCAGGACATCCACTTCTATACTCATAAGAAATATGAAGCATTTTTACTGTACCATTTTTGAGAAATATCAGCGTAAGAGACTCATTTTGGGAAATTGACGGTTAAATCACCCATCTTTGGCCTTCCATAAAAACATGATGCATGCAATAATTAATTGACAGTTCTAATTCATTCCTGCTCGGGACATCCACTTCTATACTCACATGAAATAATTTTACTGTACCATTCCTGATAAATATCAACTTTAAATCTCACAGAAGCTCATTTTAAATACATTTAAGTCAATATTTACCTTTTGACCTTCCATTAAAATGTGATTTGTAACAATTGTTGCCAGTTCCAATGAATCACTGCACAGGACATCCATTTGTCTACCCTTGTGACAAAGACATTTTACTGTACTACTTTATATTAATATTTTTTTAACAATTTGTATACTTGCAATGACTTGCCTGAAACTTGCAACTTGGTAGGAGAGCATTTGACCAGATTTAGCTTGGGAAGTGTTTGGTAAGAGGAGAGATGCTGACGTCTGAACGGCGTTGATAGCTTAAATTGTGCGCAAGTAGTTTAGGGCAGAAGAAGAATAAAGTAGTACGAGAACGTAAGTGCTTTGCTGAAGCAAGCACACTAATAATAAACAGTTTCGACTCTGGCTCCATTTCCCCCAGACTGCATCACTCCACTGTCTTTATCGTAATTACGCCTAGTAGACGCGCAACACATCATCAGGTTCGGCTCACTTGACGGCAGTATATAAAACCGATACTATCTGGTAGCGCCAGTTACCGACCTCTTGGAGACCGAGCCTTTGGGTGCGCTGCCGCCGGTGTCGCTGCCTTTCAGAGCGGCTGTAGAGGAAGCTGCTGCGGGGTCCATATTCTGAGAGGCCATAGCGAGCTGCTGACACGGAGACACACCGGTTCTGGGTTAGGAAAACCAGTTAGTCTATGTACCGTTGGGAGACTAGCACCGCTACTTTAGTTTTTAATGTTAGCATACTTGCTACACGACAGGTCATATTATCGTTCGCTAGTAACGCCAATTAGCTGGCATTACTAATATGTTTACCAATACCTATTGTGCTACATACATATCGTGCATATTTACAAGCTACATTTTTATATAGAATCATTATTTGATGTAATGTTTTCTGCTTCATGCTAACGCTGACTGCCGTAAGCTAAATTGGCTACGTTAATGTTAGCGTGCTAACTTAGCTCCGCGTATAACTGTCCGATTAGCCCAGTTTAACACAGTGTCAACCCGTAGTAATACGACAGGTTAGCAGCTAACAGTCCCTGAGCTGCGACGACATTCTGGACATAAAGACTAAAACAGTAATACTGACCTGTAGTTGTACTTGTAGTTGCACTGAAAGAGACTCGCTGTGTCTCCGATTCAAACTGAACTTCCTCCCGCCCCCCGGTTTAAACCGGCCCGATCGCCACCCAGACAGCCAATCAACTCAAGGCTTTCAAAAACAAGCCACCGCCAGTTAACCAATAGGAAGGACGCATACGTACAATACGCCATTGTGATAAGCCAGAGAAACGTCCAGGACGTGACGGAACCTGCCAAACAAACCCAACGCAACTAAACCGGAAGTCGGAACATAACCAAAACACTTTGACACCGTTGAGAAAATGAACGCGCCGCCGGCCTTCGAGTCGTTCCTGCTGTTTGAAGGAGAAAAGAAGATCACCATCATCAAAGACACCAAAGTCCCCAACGCCTGTCTGTTCACCCTAAACAAGGAGGACCACACGCTAGGGAACATCATCAGATCGTAAGCAGCTATCAGGATTAGCTAGAGGGCTAACGGTTAGCTACCGCCACAGTGGGCCGAGTTAGCGCGTGTTCATTCCAGCCAATCAGTGCAGCAGCTCAGCTCACTAACCAGTTCGTCCTCTCTGTGTGAAGGCTTAAGCAGTAGACTGAGCTCCTGTAGTGGTTGGTTGGAAGAAAACCACCGGTCAGTTCTATCAGTTGTCTGTTCTGTCAGTTGTGTCTGTTCTGTCCATACTATCTGTTCTGGTGTGGTTCTCTGGTTGCAGGCAGCTGCTGAAGGACCCCCAGGTTCTGTTTGCTGGGTACAAGGTTCCCCATCCTCTGGAGCACAAGATTGTGATCCGAGTCCAGACGACACCAGACTACAGCCCGCAGGTACCAGCAGGCTACAACGAACTTCACAGCTAGTAGTTTCATTGTTCTAGTCATCTTATCTTCTAACAAATGGAATATGAAATCCCCAGGAGGCGTTCACCAACGCCATCACAGACCTGATCAGCGAGTTGTCTCTGCTGGAGGAACGCTTCCGGGTCGCCATCAAGGACAAACAGGAAGGGATCGAATGAAACAGGAAGGACGTGCTTCCCTCCTGCGCCACTTTCTCCTGATTTTATTTCCTGTTCTGACGCTGTTAATCACATGCATCACTTAATAGTCCAGGTTGGACCAGAGTCATGGTAGTCCAGGTGGGACTGTGGTCTTCTCCATATGATCTCCACGGCTGACACTGGGAACTGGACTGGCTCTGGTTGACCCGTCAGCGGCCTGTTCAACAGGAAACTGTTTCAATGTTCATTTTGTTTGTGTTTCAATAAATGTTTACTTGTGACATATTTATATCTGTATCTACCTCCTATAACAGAACACCAGTCTGGGTCAGTCTACATGGTGGTTATTACATTACAGTCGTTTAGCAGACACTTGCCTGCCTTCAAGGTAGGAAGGCAAGAGAACTACTAGTCACCAGAAATCATCAGTGCATTTCCTTCTTAAACAAGCATCTAAGAGCAGAACCAGAGCTGAGGTAGAAGATCAATCAGTTATCTACCTACTTTGAACAAAGGAGACAAGTAAATAAAGCAAATAAACAAGCCCTCATTTGTTTAAGTAAAAGTAGGTAGTTAATTTATTGATCTTCTACCTCAGGACTGGTTCTGCTCCACCGTGGCTGACATGTTTGCTTCGTTATCCCGACACCGACGTAATTTTGTGTGTATATTAGTGTTAACGTGTATCTTAAACGCACAGTGTATGTGTGCGATAGTAAGATACAGCAGGGAAGAACTGTTAGGCTTCGGCAAAGTCCACCACGAGCTTGAACGGTCCGTGTACTTGGCGGCCATCCGTTTTTCGTTTTGAAAACAAAAAACGAGTCGTTTCCCGTTTTTTCTTTGATGAACAAAAAACGGAAAACGAATCGTTATCCGATTTAATTTGATGTGTTTGTAAATAGAAATTGGGAATTAAAATAGCCCCGTGGAAAACTCCTTTCTCAATTTTCTGTTCGTTTCTTCTCTGTGACCCGGAAGTTGTACCACGAGCGAGCCACTACAACAGAAGGAGACGAGAGGGCGTCAAATTGCCATCAAGTCTCCATTCCGCGGGTGGTCAAGGCCCAATCTCAATGCTTATTTGTACCCCTACGGCTTCGGCTTGGCCCGGGTAGGGCTAGAAAATATCTCCCTAAGTATTGGGACAGCACTTAGACGCTGATACGTCATCGATAAGCAGACAGGACGAGTTTGTTGTCGGAGATTACCATGGCAACAATGGTATTATCACAGTGACATTTGCCGTTCATCTGATGGAGATAGCAAAGCATGGACGCTCGCGATTCGTTCACAACGTATACGTTTCACGCTACCAATCGATCAAACAAGTGATCAAATAAAAAAGACCACTGCTTCATTACCAGACCACTTCATGACAGAATAGCGTTAGCGGTGCTCTGTAGTCTAGCAAGCCGTCCTAACGTTACCCTGCCAGTCTGCACTGGTATTAGAGGAGCCGGAACAAGTGCAGCAACTTCGCTGCTGGACTTTAGTTATATTTCATCATATACCATCAAAGGGGGAAATGCGGGACTGTCATGCACAAATCAGCCTAAAACAATGTTGTAACGTAACTAACTAACGAAGTAGAGACATCGGCATATTAGCGATTTTTTTGTTATGCTTGTTATAAAGAAACGGTCCATAATACATCGGCCCAAGGCCCGATCCCAATTCACCCCTTGGCTATAACTAAAGTCCAGCAGCGAAGTTGCTGCACTTGTTCCGGCTCCTCTAATATCAGTGCAGACTGGCAGGGTAACGTTGACATTAGCATATGCACTCAGAACATTATTCCCACAAAACGCTGCAAGATCTCTCCCAACAATAAACCCTGGATTAACTGTGAAGTGCGGTCCATGCTACGTGCTCGCTCCACTGCATTTATCTCAGGTGATGTAGAGGTCTACAAACAGGCCAGATACAACCTGCGAAGATCAATCAGGCATCAAAGAGACAGTACAGACTGAAGCTGGAGGGATACGACACCACAGGTCTGCAACACATCAGACTACCAGCGGAGGAACTTGGGGGCCACAACCAGCCAAAACACAGATGAGCTGAACGAGTTCTCCGCTCGCGTTGAGGCTCAACACCAACCGACAGAGCGGTTCATACAGGACACGCCTCTCGGTGTCATCGACGGAGGAGCGCACAGGAGAACAAACCCACCGAAGGCAGCCGGCCCAGGTAACATCCATCTGGCTGATGTGTTTACGGACATCTACAATCTGTCCCTCGCTCAGTCCTCTGAGCCCACCTGCTTCAAGTCCACCACCATCGTGCCCCTCCCGAAGAACAACATTGTGACCTGCTTGAATGATTATCGTCCCGTTGCACCCCAATTGTGATGAAGTGCTTTGAAAGGATAATCATGACCCACATCAAAAGGACCATCCCAGCCACCTTGGACCCCTTACAAGTTGCATATAGACGGAACCGGTCCACTGACGATGCTGTCATCCATACAGCCCTCACACATTTAGAGGGCAAAAACACATGTAAGAATGCTATTTATTGACTACAGCTCAGCATTCAACACAGTCAGACCACACAGGCTCTCTGAAAAGCTCCTCACACTCGGACTGACACCCTCCCTCTGTAACTGGGTGCTGAACAGACAGGCCCCAGTCAGTCAGAGTTGGAAACCGGACATCAGACACCAGAACTGTAAGCACAGGGACCCCCCAGGATCACAGGGACCCCACAGGGACCCTAACCCTAACCCTAACCCTGACCCTAACCCAGGGTCGCAGGGACCCCCCCCCCCCCTCCATGGTCGCGTGCTGAGTCCGCTGCTGTACACCCTCCTCACCTATGACTGCGTGGCCTCCCAGACCAACACCAGCATTATAAAGTTTGCGGATGACACCACAGTCATGGGGCTGATCACTGCTGGGGAGGAGACATCATACAGAAAACAGGTGGCAGAACTGGTGGCCTGGTGTCGGGACAATAATCTCTCCTTGAACGCAGACAAGACCAAGGAGATGATTATTGATCCCAGGAGGAAGAAGGAGCAGCACACCCCACTGTACATCAGCGAGACAGAGGTCAGAGGTCGAACCCACATCAGCGAGGATCTCACCTGGTCTCACAACACTTACCAGCTCCTAAAGAAAGCCCAGCAGAGACTGTACTTTACTAAGGCTGAGGAAATTTGGCATGTCAACCAAAATACTCAGCAACTTCTATAGATGTACAGTCGAGAGTGTCATCACGAGCTCGATCACAGTGTGGCATGGAAACTGTACAGCTCAGGACAGGAAGGCTCTTCAGCCTGTGATTAAAACTGCACAATCCATCTCTGGAGCAGCTTTCCCATCACTCCAGGACACTTACACCACCAGGACACTTACACCACCAGGACACTTACACCACTAGGACACTTACACCACCAGGACACTTACACCACTAGGACACTTACACCACCAGGACACTTACACCACTAGGACACTTACACCACCAGGACACTTACACCACCAGGACACTTACACCACCAGGACACTTACACCACCAGGACATTTACACCACCAGGACACTTACACCACCAGGACATTTACACCACCAGGACACTTACACCACCAGGACATTTACACCACCAGGACACTTACACCACCAGGACACTTACACCACCAGGACACTTACACCACCAGGACATTTACACCACCAGGACACTTACACCACCAGGACACTTACACCACCAGGACATTTACACCACCAGGACATTTACACCACCAGGACATTTACACCACCAGGACACTTACACCACCAGGACACTTACACCACCAGGACATTTACACCACCAGGACACTTACACCACCAGGACACTTACACCACCAGGACACTTACACCACCAGGACATTTACACCACCAGGACACTTACACCACCAGGACACTTACACCACCAGGACACTTACACCACTAGGACACTTACACCACCAGGACACTTACACCACTAGGACACTTACACCACCAGGACACTTACACCACCAGGACACTTACACCACCAGGACACTTACACCACCAGGACATTTACACCACCAGGACACTTACACCACCAGGACATTTACACCACCAGGACACTTACACCACCAGGACATTTACACCACCAGGACACTTACACCACCAGGACATTTACACCACCAGGACACTTACACCACCAGGACATTTACACCACCAGGACATTTACACCACCAGGACACTTACACCATCAGGACATTTACACCACCAGGACACTTACACCACCAGGACATTTACACCACCAGGACACTTACACCACCAGGACATTTACACCACCAGGACACTTACACCACCAGGACACTTACACCACCAGGGTGATCAGAAGGACCCGCAACATCATTAAAGACAGTACACACCCGCAACATCATTAAAGACAGTACACACCCGCAACATCATTAAAGACAGTACACACCCGCAACATCATTAAAGACAGTACACACCCGCAACATCATTAAAGACAGTACACACCCGCAACATCATTAAAGACAGTACACACCCGCAACATCATTAAAGACAGTACACACCCGCAACATCATTAAAGACAGTACACACCCGCAACATCATTAAAGACAGTACACACCCGCAACATCATTAAAGACAGTACACACCCGCAACATCATTAAAGACAGTACACACCCGCAACATCATTAAAGACAGTACACACCCGCAACATCATTAAAGACAGTACACACCCGCAACATCATTAAAGACAGTACACACCCGCAGCCTCTTCACACTTCTGCCGTCAGGAAGACGTTACAGAAATGTGAAATCACGGACAACAAGACTCACAAACAGCTATAACACTAATATCTGTGCAATACTGCATGAGGCATAGAGTACTTTATTGAACTCAGGTTTCTTTGTTAAAACTTTAAACTTGTTTTTGCACTTTTATTCTTATTTGTTTTGTGTGAAGGGAGACTGGCAAAGTAAGATTTTCATTGCATGGTGTAAACTGTGTTTTTACTGTGTGTATGACAATAAACTTCTTGATCTTGATCTAGTAGTTCTCTACTGATGTTGAATGACCTTATTATAAGTTGCTTTGGATAAAAGTGTCTGATAAATTATGTAATGTTATTGGTTATTGTCGGACCTTGGGGGCCCTACTGTCACAAACTCAGTCATGAACTCACTGAATCACTGGTTGTGTTCATGGGAGACTAACATGCTTCATATTCATTAGTATGTACTGTATAGTACATACTAGCTAGGACAGTGGTCTTCAACCCTGGTCCTCGGGACCCACAGCCCTGCTGGTTTTCCTTCTTACCAGGTAGTTAAGATTCAAGAACTTTATTTGTCACATACACACTCGGGGTGTGTAGTGAAATGAAACGTGGCAATGCTCAATGGGAATGTGCAAAAGGGCAACAGTACACAGTATTTACAGTAAAAAACCCACAATATTCACAGTATTACAGTAATTACAATAAGAGCTCTTATATAAAAAAACAACACAATATATACAGTAAGAGCACGAGTAATTAAATTAGAGTAAGAGTAATTAGATTCACCTGGTGTGCCAGGTGTTAATTGGGTCCTGAGGACCAGCGAGTTTACCACCTTAGCCAGACTAAGTGAAATAAGCCTGGCTAAGGTGGTAAGCTCACTTTGTGGAACACCCCCCTGGTTGAAGACCACTGAGCTAGGAGGTTACATAACAAGAGATGGAGCAGGTTGACAGGGTGTAGGGTGACTGCACTCCACAAGAGGGCGCTAATACAACATGGAATCAGATTTCAACCAGCAATATAGTTTACATCCATAAAACCACCAGACTACATCAGAGTCTGTCACGTCCATACACATGAACACGCAGCAACCCTGTAGTCCTGATACAGGGTTGGCCTGTGACCCCCATAGGGTCCTGTATCAGGGCTACAGGCCAGGGGTCGTATTCACAAAACATCTTAAGGCTAAAAGTAGCTCAACGTGCTGATTTAGGAGAAACTCTTGAAAATAATGGGCGTGTCAGTCCTAATTTTAGGACTCCTACGTTTTTGGTCTAAGAGTATTTCACAAAGTGTTTTAGCGCTAAAACCAGCTCCTAAATCTGAACAGTTCAGGGTAGTCAAGAGGACTCCTGAGTCACTAAGACCAAACAACTGAGTCCCAAGGACACTGAACACACTGAGGCAGTAGGAGATAGGAGATAGGAGATAGACCCTCGGGTGCTGAACCTCCTGATAGATGAATTATAGATTACATGTTCATATAATCTGTGAGGTTAATTTATGTATAAATAAATTTATGTTCATTTTTATATCGGCTAAATACATTGAATGATGGAGAATAAAACATTGTGGTCTAGTGAGAAGACCACCCCTGAGAAGTCCACTTGGTGTTTCACGAACTGAATCTCTTTTCTCACAGTTTGAGTTAGTTTCCTTAGACTCTCTCACCAAGCTAACTCTGTCTTCAAAACCCACGACCTGCATGCTAGACCCTCTGCCTGCTAAACTGCTTAAAGAAGTTTTCCCTATGCTAGGACCCTCCATTCTTTATATGATCAATCAGTTGCTCTCCACTGGCACTGTGCCCTCTGCCTTTAAAGCGGCCGTGATCAAGCCACTACTGAAAAAACAAACCTTGACCCCGCAGTACTCCAGAACTATAGACCAATCTCTAATCTGCCGTTCCTCTCCAAATTGCTTGAACGAACAGTAGCGAGTCAACTTACAGACTTTCTGTCAAAAAATAACCTACTTGATCCCTTCCAATCGGGTTTTAGATCCTTTCACTCGACCGAAACTGCACTTACGCGAGTGGTAAATGACCTTCTGTTAGCTATTGACTCCAACTCAACCTCAGCACTATTGCTACTTGACTTGAAAGCAGCCTTCGACACAATTGATCATACGATACTCTTGAACCGTCTTGAACATTATATTGGTATCTGGGGATCAGCCCTTTCTTGGTTTAGGTCTTACCTACAAGGCTCTGTCCTAGGACCACTGCTATTCTCTATCTATATGCTACCACTTGGTGGCATCATTCGCAAATTTGGAATTAACTTCCATTGCTACGCCGATGACACCCAAATTTACATACCAGTCAAACCAACCGATAACACCCAATTCCAAAAACTAGAGGCCTGCCTATCAGAGGTCAAATATTGGATGTCCCTAAACTTCCTACTTCTTAATGGCAGCAAAACTGAGATGCTGATTGTGGGACCAGCTAGACATAGACACTTATTTGAGAATACTACTCTCAACTTTGATAGTTGTGTAATCTCCCAGAGCCCATACGTTAAAAATCTTGGGGTAAAATTCGACCCTACCCTCTCATTCGAGTTGCACATTAAGGAGATCACTAAAACAGCGTTTTATCATCTTCGTAATATTGCCAAAATTCGACCCATGCTAACAGAGGCAGACGCAGAAATTTTAGTACATGCCTTCGTATCATCCAGAATCGATTATTGCAATGCCCTTTTTTCAGGCTTACCTACTGGGTGAACTAAAAATTTACAATTGGTTCAGAATGCTGCTGCCAGAATCCTGACCAAAACTAGGAAATTCGGCCATATAACTCCCATTCTATCCTCATTACACTGGCTACCAATTCAAGCCAGATGTGACTTTAAGGTGCTTTTACTTGCATATAAATCATTACATGGGATGGCACCGTCCTATTTATCCGATTTGATTATACCATACAAACCGCCACGTGCCCTTAGATCTCAGGACGCTGGCTACCTGTCTATCTGGCTACCTGTCTATCCCAGCAGTCAAAAAGAAAACTGCAGGTAACAGAGCCTTTTCTTACCGGGCTCCCTATCTATGGAACAGTCTGCCTGCCTCAGTCAGAGAGGCAGTCATCGACGTCTTTAAGTCAAGGCTAAAAACCCATTTATTCTCTCTGTCATTTGACCAGCCCTGAGGGAGTGGCCCAGTCTCGTCTCAGAGTAAGGCTAGCCTAGTAAGGCTAGTCTAGTAAGGCTAGGCTCAGTCTCTTCTCAGAGTAAGGCTAGACCAGTTAGCTTATCCTAGCTCAGGGTCCTGCCGATGGATATTAGCATCCTGCCTGCATGTCCTATTGTTCTGGTCTACTTGCTGCTGTCCACTGACGCTGGTCATGTTTGTCTGTGTGTGTGTGTGTGTGTGTGTGTGTGTGTGTGTGTGGGTGTGTGTGGGTGAGTCTCCGATCTGTTCCAGGCTGCAGCCCGGCAGAGTTGGCGTCTGCGTGGTCCTCTAGTCCTATGATGACGTCGACTGAGTTGCCGTTGCTGTGATGCCCCATCAGATGTGGATGTCCCACCAAAATGAACTTTCATATATTGTGTTTACTCTGCTTGCCCAAACTCGGCATCTATTGCAGCCCAACCGTCCTGGTAGGGGGATCCCTCTCTGAGTAGCCCCTCCCTCTCTGAGTAGCCCCTCCCTCTCTGAGTAGCCCCTCCCTCTCTGAGTAGCCCCTCCCAAGGTTTCTCCCACTTTTCCAATAAGGTTTTTGTTTTTTGAGTTTTTCCTTGTCCTCTGTGAGGGTCTAAGGCTGGGGGATGTTGTGTACTAATCATTTATTATTTTCACATGTTGGGCACTGTGAAGCCCTTAGGGACTGTAACGGTGATTAAGGGCTGTACAAATAAATGTGATTTGATTTGATTTGATTTAGTGTAAAATAATTGTCCTAACGTTTCCGGTTTCCTGTGGCGGTTGTTTGTTGTCCTCTGCCCTTCCTGAGACTGAAACAATACCAACGCTTTTCAGTCATGGATTTATGGACTGCACTTATAAAGCCTTTCTCGTCTTTCCGACCACTCAAAGCACTTTAGACTACATTCACCCCATTCACACACTCACACACTGACAGCAGGGTGGCTACCATGCATACCCATGGCCACATCAGGGGTTCATACACACTCACATCACACACCGAAGACACAGCTTTGGTAATTTGGGGTTCAGTATCTTGCCCAAGGACACTTCAACATGCGGACTGGAGGAGTCGGGATCGAACCGCCGATCTCCTGATTGGAGGACGACCCGCTCCTCCTCCTGAGCCTCAAACGCCCCATCATTAGTGGTTCTGGACAGAAGTGGGAAAGCTGCATATTTTCCCACGCTTCTTTTTTGGTTTTTGAAGTTATCCCAACTTTAATAATGTCCTTCCTTTCATGCACAAGTTGGGCGAGAAGTAAAAGCTGTTCAGTTTGGTTTTGGTTTGCACAATGTAGCGTCACACGTCTTCCTGTCAGCCATGTTCTTCTAGTCTGATCAGTAAAAGGATGCTTATATGTATATCCGCTAATTGTTGACGAGATGCCAGACATGTCAGAGGCTGACGATCAGCTGAACATACTTGACTAGTCAGTAGCCTGAATTATTCTTGGTTTCATGTTGAATCAGTGACACTTATTTCTATGATGGAATCACTGACAGAGACCCATCCCCTATCAGCCAATCACTGTGGGCATAGGAAGTAAACTTGTGACATCATCCATAGCAACAGGGTCAACTCCGCCTTTTCTCTTAGCTTAAGATCTCTCCCCATTCCTTAGTAAAAGTTGGTCTCAGCAGCTTTGTGAAAAGGTTTTAAGAGGAAACTCTTAGCTAGACACTTTTACTGCTATTTGGGAGTACTCTTAGTGGTAAGATGAAAGGTTTTGTGAATACGGCCCCTGATCAAGATATACATCAACATGTCACCTCAGACCGGGAACAAACTCACATGGTCATTTACGCTCACAGGCACTTCGTTTGGAACAGACTCAAACCAACAATATCATCACCTTAATGCTACTGAACAGTTTACTGAGTTACTCAAGTGTCCAGCGTCTCTTCACCCTTGTTACCGGAGAGGAGTGACGCAGTCTTTCTTACAACAGTGGAGGCCCCATAATGCCGTGGGGCTGCTTTGCTGCCTCGGGTACTGGACGTCTTGAACGTATTAAGGGCATCATGAAATCAGAAGGTTACCAAGACATTATGGAGAAAAATGTGCTGCCCAGTGTCAGAAAACTGGGTGTCAATGGAAGGTCCTGGGTCCTCCAGCAGGACACCCAGAACACATCCAGAAGAACCAGGACTGGTTCAAGAGGAAACCTTGGACTGTTCTGGAGTGACCAGCGATGAGTCAGTGACCTCAGTCCCATTGAGAACCAATGGTGAGACCTGAAATGTTCAGTTCGTCAAAGTGAAGAAATGAAGGGTTGTAGATGAAGAGCTGGAGAAACTGGCAGCAGAAAGGAGCAGGAAGCTGATTGGTGGTTACAAGAAACATCTGGAAGCATCATCATTACCAAAGGCTGCAACAAGAAGTAGAAAAGGACCAATAATCATGATCAGAGACACTTTTCTGGAAGCATCACTGCCTGGTTTGGCAACAGCTCCGCTCAGGACAGGAAGGCTCTGCAGAGAGTATTGGAACTACACTCCCCACCCTGCAGGACTTGTACACCAGAACCAGAACCAGAGCCTGCAGGATCATGAAGGATCCTCACCACCCCAACAACAGACTGTTTCAGCTGCTGCGGTCAGGCAAGCGCCTCCGTAGTCACGCTGCCAAAACAGAGAGACTGAGACGGAGTTTCTTTCCTCATCAGGACTGTGACCTCTGACCTCACCAGGACCCACCAAGACCCACACACTGCCCCTCTTATACACACACACACACACACTTAGGTAATGACTACACATAATTTATAGTATATTACATTCATACGATTTCCCCTATCTACCTCTTATTTTATATTTCATTTCCAAAGTACTCTTACTGTATATATTGTGTTGTTTTTTATATAAGAGCTCTTACTGTAATTCTGTAAATATTGTGTTGTTGTTTTTTTACTGTAAATACTGTGTACTATTGCTCTTTTGCACATTCCCGTTGAGCATTGCCACTTTTCATTTCACAACACCCCGTGTGTGTATGTGACAAATAAAGTTCTTGAATCTTGAATCAATTCTGAAGAAATAAAAGATTTTTTTATTGTGCTGCTAAATAAAACAGGTGAAGACCAAAAGTTGTTTCAGTTTCCAATTATTTCAGAATTGCATAAAATGCAATGGATAATCAGTAGATGCCCCAGTGCTGGAGAGCCGGGTTCGAGTCCCACCGGGAGGGCTTGCTTCACATGTTGTGAGGACATTTTAGATCTCAACTCTCTTAGTTCCAACAGTATTGTGCTGATAAAGCAGTTTTGTATTATAGCAGGAAGAGAAGTTCACTTTGGCCCATTTCACCAAACAAGAAAGTAATGACACCACTAGTGATCTTCAGGATCTAGAGGCTGGAGGTGGTTCAGGCGCACTAACTAGTCTAACCTGGTAGTTATATCTCATGTGATGTAAAACCATTCAAACCTGGCTAACGTTAACATAACCTGTTTATTAACAGTGTAGATCCATTCACATGAAGGTCAAAAAGTAACTTGTAGTCACACTGGTTCTACTTTTATTTACTTTTTTTATAAAACAACGCCAATAAAAAACCACAATGGGGAAAATACCTGAAGAACATAAAATATAAATCACTAAAATCACCACAAACCGAAGAGATGGAAGTAATGTCCAGTAAGGTGACCAGTCTGACCAGTGGAACCAGGGGAACCAGTCTGACCAGTGGAACCAGTCTGACCAGTGGAACCAGTTTGACCAGTGGTACCAGTGGAACCAGTCTGACCAGTGGTACCATTTGGATCGCTAGGTTTAGTTTTACTGCCCTGACCCATGATCAAACCATTTGAGAGGTTACAGTATTGTAGTACCAGATTACAGCGGGATGACTGTTCTGGTTGGGGTCAGAGGTCAGAGGTCAGATACTCTCTGACCTCTGAGCCTCCATGGCTTTCTGCATCTTCTCCACCATCCAGAGAGGAACGGTGAACGGCTTCAACTCATCCATCCTCACATCTGGACAGTCCCTGCAACACACACGCACACACAGCTGGTTACCATAGCAACAGAGACATGGGGTTATCAGTGATCTGGTTACCATCTGGTTAGACAGTGTGTCTATCAGACTTACTTGTATTCATCACTGCGAGAAAGATCCTGGATGTCCTCTTCTATCAGCAGGTAGGCCTGCGCACAGTACAGTACATAGGGTCAGAGGTCAGAGGTCAGGGGTCCGATTAAGGTTAGGGCTGGAATGAGGCCTCATGACTCCCAGCCATCCTTGGGCCTAGAATCAGCCTAGAATCAGCCTAGAATCAGCCTAGCACTAGATAGCAGCTCAGTTAACAAATCACCATCAATAAATCATCACATTACTGTAGAGTCAGTCTCACCAGCCTGTCAACCTCTACCAGCCTGTCAACCTCTACCAGCCTGTCAGTCTCACCAGCCTGTCAACCTCTACCAGCCTGTCAGTCTCACCAGCCTGTCAGTCTCACCAGCCTGTCAACCTCTACCAGCCTGTCAGTCTCACCAGCCTGTCAGTCTCACCAGCCTGTCAGTCTCACCAGCCTGTCAGCCTCTACCAGCCTGTCAGCCTCTACCAGCCTGTCAACCTCTACCAGCCTGTCAGCCTCTACCAGCCTGTCAGTCTCACCAGCCTGTCAACCTCTACCAGCCTGTCAACCTCTACCAGCCTGTCAGTCTCACCAGCCTGTCAACCTCTACCAGCCTGTCAGTCTCACCAGCCTGTCAGTCTCACCAGCCTGTCAACCTCTACCAGCCTGTCAGTCTCACCAGCCTGTCAGTCTCACCAGCCTGTCAGTCTCACCAGCCTGTCAGCCTCTACCAGCCTGTCAGCCTCTACCAGCCTGTCAACCTCTACCAGCCTGTCAGCCTCTACCAGCCTGTCAGTCTCACCAGCCTGTCAACCTCTACCAGCCTGTCAACCTCTACCAGCCGGTCAGTCTCACCAGCCTGTCAACCTCTACCAGCCTGTCAGTCTCTACCAGCCTGTCAGTCTCTACCAGCCTGTCAGTCTCACCAGCCTGTCAACCTCTACCAGCCTGTCAGCCTCACCAGCCTGTCAACCTCTACCAGCCTGTCAACCTCTACCAGCCTGTCAGTCTCTACCAGCCTGTCAGTCTCACCAGCCTGTCAGTCTCACCAGCCTGTCAACCTCTACCAGCCTGTCAGCCTCTACCAGCCTGTCAACCTCTACCAGCCTGTCAACCTCTACCAGCCTGTCAGCCTCTACCAGCCTGTCAACCTCTACCAGCCTGTCAGTCTCACCAGCCTGTCAACCTCTACCAGCCTGTCAGTCTCTACCAGCCTGTCAGTCTCACCAGCCTGTCAACCTCTACCAGCCTGTCAGCCTCACCAGCCTGTCAACCTCTACCAGCCTGTCAACCTCTACCAGCCTGTCAGTCTCTACCAGCCTGTCAGTCTCACCAGCCTGTCAACCTCTACCAGCCTGTCAACCTCTACCAGCCTGTCAGCCTCACCAGCCTGTCAGCCTCACCAGCCTGTCAACCTCTACCAGCCTGTCAGCCTCACCAGCCTGTCAGTCTCACCAGCCTGTCAGCCTCTACCAACCTGTCAACCTCTACCAGCCTGTCAACCTCTACCAGCCTGTCAGCCTCACCAGCCTGTCAGTCTCACCAGCCTGTCAGCCTCTACCAACCTGTCAACCTCTACCAGCCTGTCAGTCTCACCAGCCTGTCAGCCTCTACCAGCCTGTCAGTCTCACCAGCCTGTCAGTCTCACCAGCCTGTCAGTCTCTACCAACCTGTCAACCTCTACCAGCCTGTCAGTCTCACCAGCCTGTCAGCCTCTACCAGCCTGTCAACCTCTACCAGCCTGTCAGTCTCACCAGCCTGTCAGCCTCTACCAGCCTGTCAGTCTCACCAGCCTGTCAGCCTCTACCAGCCTGTCAGCCTCACCAGCCTGTCAGTCTCACCAGCCTGTCAGCCTCTACCAACCTGTCAACCTCTACCAGCCTGTCAGTCTCACCAGCCTGTCAGCCTCTACCAGCCTGTCAACCTCTACCAACCTGTCAACCTCTACCAGCCTGTCAGCCTCTACCAACCTGTCAACCTCTACCAACCTGTCAACCTCTACCAGCCTGTCAGTCTCACCAGCCTGTCAGCCTCTACCAGCCTGTCAACCTCTACCAACCTGTCAACCTCTACCAGCCTGTCAGCCTCTACCAACCTGTCAACCTCTACCAGCCTGTCAGTCTCACCAGCCTGTCAACCTCTACCAGCCTGTCAACCTCTACCAGCCTGTCAGCCTCACCAGCCTGTCAGTCTCACCAGCCTGTCAGCCTCTACCAACCTGTCAACCTCTACCAGCCTGTCAGTCTCACCAGCCTGTCAGCCTCTACCAGCCTGTCAGTCTCACCAGCCTGTCAGTCTCACCAGCCTGTCAGTCTCTACCAACCTGTCAACCTCTACCAGCCTGTCAGTCTCACCAGCCTGTCAGTCTCACCAGCCTGTCAGCCTCTACCAGCCTCTACTCTACATCTTACATTGTGTCTACCGGGTTGATCTGGAGGGAAATCTGCTGGATTGCTTTACGACACAAAACAGGAAGAGGGCGCTGTTCTTCCAGCGCTAACAGAGCTAAAGATAAAGAGTTTCTGGCAATGGAAGAAGATGGAGAAATCACTTCCAACATGTTGATCCTCTTCAGGAAAGACAAAGGAGGGGGAGGGGGAACTTCTTCTTCCCTCCTTTGTCTTAATGTGGAGAAACAACAACTAGGTCGAGGCTACCAGTCGTCTCCATGGTCTCACTGGTTTACAGTCATTACACCAGGTAGGACTAGTGATGTAGTGTGATGATGATGATGGTAAAATGATACAGAGCAACATTCATGCTGAATGTGAACCGCCAGGTTAAACAGTTTCAATAAAGATTCATGTTTCAAACTAGTTTGAATGAAGATGATCTCACCATCTTCCCTCCTGTGGCTCTCATGTGCTGCCGCTCTGCCAGCCAGTGTTTATCCTGAGCATCAGCAGCATACTGGCACACACACACACACACACACACACACACGCACACACACACTTTCTTTACTATAATGGTTAGAATTGTAGTTTAATAAGTCAGTGGTGTGTGCGTGTATGTGTGTGTGCGTGTGTGTGTGTGTATACCTTAAACAAATCAGCGTGCTTGATGTAGATGCGTCCTCTGGTCCCGCCCATCCCCAAAGCCCTGCAGCATCATCATCATAAATATAATAACATCATAACAAACAACAATATAAACAACCAGCACCCATTGGTTCACTCTGACCAGCAGAAGTGGCAGTAAACTAGCAATAACCTAGTAATAAACTAGTAATAAACTAGCAATAACCTAGTAGTAAACTAGCAATAACCTAGTAAACGAGCAATAACCTAGTAGTAAACTACCAATAACCTAGTAGTAAACTACCAATAACCTAGTAATAAACTAGAAATAACATAGTAATAAACTAGAAATAACCTAGTAGTAAACTACCAATAACCTAGTAATAAACTAGAAATAACCTAGTAATAAACTAGAAATAACCTAGTAGTAAACTACCAATAACCTAGTAGTAAACTACCAATAACCTAGTAATAAACTAGAAATAACCTAGCAGTAGATTCAAGATTCAAGAGTTTTATTTGTCACATGCACATACATTTATTATGTTATTGCTAGCAAACTAGCAATAACCTGTAGTAAATAGTAATAAACTAGTAGTAAAGTAGTCCTGTAGTAATAAATTGTAGAACCGTAGTAGTTAAGTAGTAGAAAACCAGAAAACTGCATTTGTAAACTAGTAGTACTAGTAATAGTGATCTTACTTGTTTGCTCGGGAGCCGAGGACAAATGTGCTGCTGTCATTCAATCTGGAAGGATCCCACTGGACACAGTACACACATTAGTACTAGTTATAGTACTATTAGTACGCATTACTAATATACTCACTACTAGTTATAGTACTAATACATACAGTGCTAATACATTAACTACTAGTTATAGTACTAATACATACAGTACTAATACATTAACTAGTAGCTATAGTACTAATACATACAGTACTGATACATTAACTACTAGCTATAGTACTAATACATTAACTACTAGTTATAGTACTAATACATACAGTACTAATACATTAACTACTAGCTATAGTACTAATACAAACAGTACTAATACATGAACTAGTAGCTATAGTACTAATACATACAGTGCTAATACATTAACTACTAGTTATAGTACTAATACAAACAGTACTAATACATTAACTAGTAGCTATAGTACTAATATATACAGTACTAATACATTAACTAGTAGCTATAGTACTAATATATACAGTACTAATACATTAACTAGTAGCTATAGTACTAATATATACAGTACTGATACATTAACTAGTAGCTATTGTACTAATACATACAGTACTGATACATTAACTACTAGCTATAGTACTAATACATACAGTACTAATACATTAACTACTAGCTATAGTACTAATACAAACAGTACTAATACATGAACTAGTAGCTATAGTACTAATACAAACAGTACTAATACATTAACTAGTAGCTATAGTACTAATATATACAGTACTAATACATTAACTAGTAGCTATTGTACTAATACATACAGTACTGATACATTAACTACTAGCTATAGTACTAATACAAACAGTACTAATACATGAACTAGTAGCTATAGTACTAATACATACAGTACTAATACATTAACTACTAGCTGAACTGCTCTTTAATGTACCTTTGGTCCTTCTCTCTTGATTGTATCTGATTTAGGCTTCACTCTGAGGAGAGGAGAGAGGAGGAGAGGAGAGGAGAGGAGAGGAGAGAGGAGGAGAGGAGAGGAGAGAGAAGAGGAGAGGAGAGGAGAGGAGAGGAGAGGAGAGAGGAGAGGAGGAGAGGAGAGAGGAGAGGAGAGGAGAGGAGAGAGGAGGAGAGGAGAGGAGAGGAGAGGAGAGAGAAGAGGAGAGGAGAGGAGAGGAGAGGAGAGAGGAGGAGAGGAGAGGAGAGGAGAGAGAAGAGGAGAGGAGAGGAGAGAGGAGAGGAGGAGAGGAGAGAGGAGAGGAGAGGAGAGGAGAGAGGAGGAGAGGAGAGGAGAGGAGAGGAGAGGAGAGGAGAGAGGAGGAGAGGAGAGAGGAGGAGAGGAGAGGAGAGGAGAGGAGAGGAGAGGAGAGAGGAGGAGAGGAGAGGAGAGGAGAGGAGAGAGAAGAGGAGAGGAGAGGAGAGGAGAGAGGAGAGGAGGAGAGGAGAGGAGGAGAGGAGAGGAGAGAGGAGAGGAGAGATGAATTCTGTAGTTCATATAATTCTACTGTAGTTCTATCATCTTTATTCTTATTTTCTTTGCTGATCCTGTTACTGTCTACTGCTGCAACGACCCAGTTTCACCCCATCTACTGTAATCAGCTCTAATCTACTCTACTGTAATCTACTGAAATCTACTCTACTGTAATCTACTCCACTGTAATCACCTCTACTGTAATCTACTGAAATCTACTCTACTGTAATAAACTCCACTGTAATCACCTCTACTGTAATCTACTGAAATCTACTCTACTGTAATAAACTCCACTGTAATCACCTCTACTGTAATCTACTCTATTGTAATCAACTGTAATCTACTCTATTGTAATCAACTCTAATCTACTCTACTGTAATCTACTCTACTGTAATCAACTCTAATCTACTCTACTGAAATCTACTCTTCAAACTGTCAGGACATCCATCATGGAGGACTGGAGATACTCACTGGCTGGAGAAGGTCAAAGGTCGCTCATAGGCAATGGCTGCAGCACAGGGGCGACCCTTCCTCTGGACACACACACGCACACACACACACACACACACACACACACACACACACAGTCAGAACAAACAGCTATAATGACAGTAAAAAGTGATAGATCAGAATAAAGAACCCAGTGTGGTTGTTTATTCTGTTTTTAGTACTACTGGTTCTGACAGGTTCCTTACAGAACCATAAAGGTTTGTTCACTAGCAGCTAGGTGGCTAGGCTAGGCTAGGCTAGGCTAGGCTAGGCTAGGCTAGGCTAGGCTAGGCTAGGCTAGGCTAGAGGAGGGACAAATAAAACAAAGCAATAGATTTTGTTGAAATAAGCAATCAGACGTTCACATTTAGTCACTATATACTGACTAACTGGTTTACCGACTGGTTTACTGACTAACGGTTTGACTGAAAGGTTTACCGACTGGTTTACTGGCTGACTGGTTGACTGGGTGGTTTACTGGCTGACAGGTTGACTGACTGGTTTGCTGATTGGTTTACTTACTCCTACGTTCTTAACTAACTGTATAGAGCAGGTGAGGTTTATAGATCAAAAAGCAGATTACCTTCTTAGGAACTGGACTTCCTCTCTGGCTGGAGTCTTCATCAGCTGGTCTGGGCCTCTGACAGGAGGAGAGTTAGTGCAAGACCAGTCTGGAAGTTCTATATGGTATTAGATGGTTCTAGATGGCACTAGGTGGTTCCATATGGTACTAGGTGGTTCTAGATGGCACTAGGTGGTTCCATATGGTACTAGGTGGTTCTAGATGGCACTAGGTGGTTCCATATGGTACTAGGTGGTTCTAGATGGCACTAGGTGGTTCCATATGGTACTAGGGCTGGGCGAGTTTGGGTGGAATTTACCAAAATCCTTTTCTGTTTTATTGAACTAGACAGATGAGGCGACTTGAGACCAAAGGAGGATGTTCTGGTACATTATGAATCAACACAGTTGCTGCACTTTAAAACCGAAAATTTGATCATTACATCCTTGAATCAAATTTAATAATTAAGGCCTCGCTTTTATGTTAAAAAATCTTGAAAAATACAGGTCAATTTCTGGCAAAACAGGAGGGTGAATGGAAAGCCTACACAGAGCTTGCTGTACCCTTTTTACATGTTTAGGACCGACAAACAGAAAACATTAATAACGTTAAATTGAATAGGAGGTGGTACTCGATGTTCTAGATGGTCATATATGGTACTAGATGGTTCTATACCGTACTAGGTAGTTGTACATCGTACTAGATGTTTCTAGGTGGTGCTAGATGTTCTAGATGGTCATATATGGTACTAGATGGTTCTATACCGTACTAGGTAGTTGTACATCGTACTAGATGTTTCTAGGTGGTGCTAGATGTTCTAGATGGTCCTATATGGTACTAGATGGTTCTAGATGGTACTAGGTGGTTCAATATGGTACTAGGTGGTTTTAGATAGCACTAGGTGGTTCCATATGGAACTAAATGGTTGTAGATGGCACTAGGTAGTTCCATATGGTACTAGATGGTTCTTGATGGTACTACATGTTATAGATCTTTCTCTGGATTAGTTTTAGGTTCCTACCTTGGTGTTGACCTCTGACCCCGGCCTGCTAGTCTTCATCTCTCCATCTGGAAACAGCTGCTTGGCCTGATGACAACACAGGAGACCATGGTAATGCACAACCGCTCATCAAGGAAACCAGGAGACAATGGTGATGTATAGACACTCACCATGGCAACCAGGAAATCATCAGTATAGGTATACTAGTCTATAGTAGAGGTATGTCTCAACAGTCTCAACAGTCTACCAGCATCTCAACAGTCTACCAGCCTCTCAACCAGCCTCTCAACAGTCTACCAGCCTCTCAACAGTCTACCAGCCTCTCAACCAGCCTCTCAACAGTCTACCAGCATCTCAACAGTCTGCCTCTCAACAGTCTACCAGCCTCTCAACAGTCTACCAGCCTCTCAACCAGCCTCTCAACAGTCTACCAGCATCTCAACAGTCTACCAGCCTCTCAACAGTCTACCAGCCTCTCAACAGTCTACTAGTCTCTCAACAGTCTACCAGCCTCTCAACAGTCTACTAGTCTCTCAACAATCTACCAGCCTCTCAACAGTCTACCAGTCTCTCAACAGTCTACCAGCCTCTCAACCAGCATCTCAACAGTCTACCAGCATCTCAACCAGCCTCAGCAGTCGGTAGTGGGTCAGAGGTCAGGGGTAGTGGGTCAGGATCACAGGTCAGGGGTCATTCTTACGTGTTCCAGAACATTCCGGCAGGCCTCTCTGATCAGCTGGTCTGTCTGGACATCTTCGCCAACGTTCTCCTTCACGTTCTCTGCTGCTTTCTCAAAGAACTGGACACAACATCAGAACTAGAACATTAAATATATTAACTTTAGATGGATTACATTATGTACATTCTAAATAGATACATTCTGGATATATTAGATTATATATATTCTGGATAGATCAGATTAGATATACACTAGGTACATGAGATATATTCTATATAGATTAGACTTTATATATCGTTTGTAAGGATGTGATGATATATATTCTGGATAGATTCGCTGTGCTATTTAATAATGCATTTCACTGCAAGCAGACATCATTTAGAGATTTTCTGTCTTTTGAATACCTTTCTGCTGTATTGAGAGTTTCTCCCAGAGTTCTACTATTAATTATTTACAGGACACCAAAATATTGTCCCACCTTCTTTGACCAATGTTTCCACTGACTGACTGTCTAGTTATAACTGGTGACTTTAACATTCATATTGATAATTCCAACAACAAGGATACCAAAGAACTCTTTACAATTTTGGACACTTCTGAACATCACATCTCAACGTGTGAAGGGGCCCACCCATAGTCGGGGCACACCTTGGACTTGATCTTTTTTTCTTTGATATGACTGTTATTCCTGACATCCATATAACATCAAACACTGTTAAGAAGCGTAGTGTATAAATGAGAACACAAAGGTACTGTTTACAGAGGCCATCTCTACGTTACCAATTTGTACCTCAAGTTCTGTTCATTGTAGATAACGTAACACTAAAAGTTTGAATGTTATTGATGCCATTGCACCTGCTAAGGTCAAAACATTTCAAAACAAGTTCACCATGAAGAAATGTTCCCTCTGTGAGAGCCCTTAAAAGAGAGTGCAGTAAAAAAGAAAGTGCAGAAAGGCTGAGCATAAGTGGCAAAAAAACAAAACTTCATGTTCATCATGACGTCTACAAAGAGAAACTTCAGGCGTACAACACAGAACTGAGAAATGACAATCATTTTTCTCCAATATCATTAATAACAACATCAATAATGCAAAATGCTTATTTGCATTATTTCCGTTAACAGGCTGACAAACCCACCGACACAAATTCCCCCTGAACTCCTCTCCACCCAGAAATGCAATGATTTTGCATTATTTT
This sequence comes from Hoplostethus mediterraneus, assembly GCA_034670385.1. NCBI lineage: Eukaryota > Metazoa > Chordata > Actinopteri > Trachichthyiformes > Trachichthyidae > Hoplostethus > Hoplostethus mediterraneus. The sequence goes on from JAXDDW010000101.1 coordinate 224,296, forward strand.
TCAATGATAAAATTGAAACCATCAGAAAAGCCTTTAATACTTCCATAACTCTCAAAAATACGAGGCCATCACCCATGAATATACTCAGAATGACACAGTTTTATGGTGTTGACTACAAATCTCTTAAGGAAACTGTGAGTCAATTTAGGCCATCCACCTGCTGCCTTGGTTTGCTGCCTACGAGCTTTCTTAAAAATGTTTTTGACTGCCTGGCGACAGATATATTGCAAATAGTTAACAGCTCTCTCTTATCAGAAACCTTCCAGAGGCCTTAAAAACTGCAGTCATTAAACCTCTGCTAAAAAAGTGGAGCCTAGATGCTTCTGTAATTAACAACTACAGGCCAATATCAAATCTAGGTTGGAAAAATTATTGAGAAAGTTGTCTTCCAACAAATAATATTTTTTTAGTCTCAAATGGTTGCCGTTGACAACTTCCAATCAGGATTTCGACCCCTTCACAACACTGAAACAACTCTTATTAAAGTTCTTAATGACATTACAGTACTGTTAGATAGATTGGAAAACTGGGTTGGACTATCCAGCACAGTCCTAAACTGGTTCAAGTCATATCTACAAGACAGGAACTATTTTGTTTCCCTTGGCAACTTTGTATCTGAGCTAACTCATGTGACCTGTGGAGTCCCCCAAGGTTCAATTCTAGGACCGTGCCTTTTCAACCTCTACATGCTCCCGTTAGGCCAAATTATGTGAGATCACAATAATGCATAGCATTGTTACGCGGATGACACCCAAATCTATATAGCTCTATCCCAAAATGGCTATCGTCCCATAGACAGAGGCCCTGTTTAGACATTAACATCCGATTTGGGCGATGCGATCTCAAGTTCACACCTCTAAGTAGTCCGTTTACACCTGGCACGAGAATGCGTCTATGATCATCTCGAGTGATCGGATCTCAGTTCCCCGCTCTATATGCAAATACGCAGTACATCATCATACCAGTTAGCCTGATAACAGATCAATTACCAATCATTCATTTGATCTCGCTCCGACAGACAGAGCGTTCTCTCACTCTAGCACCAACGAGAGAGAGAGAGAGAGAGAGAGAGAGGTACCTATATAGGACATTATTTTATTAGTTTATATTGTTATTTGTAGGTATTTCGATCTTTTAAAAGACATGTTGAAATAAATATACCTATACCAGTAGTCATGTCTCGTTGTATTGGTTTGCCCTCTTATGGACGTAAGGCACAAAAATAGATATTAGAATGGTTCAAACCAATGTGGGTTTTTTTAGGAATAATCGATAATCGTAATTTTGGCCAATTTTGAGTAGGAGTTGAGTAGGCGGTCCTTCAATGCGACCCAGAACGCATCACGTGCACACTGCTAAAAGAATGTGGTCATATCCGTTCTAAACCACCTCCGAATGTGGTCTGAGCGATGCGATCTCACTGCACCCTTGATGCGATTTGGGACCATAATGGTCTTCTCTCAGGTCTCCTTTACTACCAGTAGGCTAGACTACTGTAATGGTCTTCTCTCTGGTCTCCTTTACTACCAGTAGGCTAGACTACTGTAATGGTCTTCTCTCAGGTCTCCCTACAGCTCGTTCAGATGCTGCTAGACTACTAAGAAAGACGAAAACGTTTGACCACATCACTCCAGTTCTCAGGTCCCTGCATTGGCTTCCAGTGTGTCAGAGAATTTACTTTAAAATATTGTTGCTAAATGGTCTAGGCCCAAAATACATCTCTGACATGCTCACCCAATATGAACCCTCCAGACCCCTCAGGTCAACAGGTCTGCTAACCCAGAGTCCAAACCAAACAGGGTGAAGCAGCGTTGAGCTACGATGCAACAAATAGGTGGAACAAACTTCCAGAACAACTGAGACTTGCTCGCACAATAACTACTTTTAAGTCCAGACTAAAAACTCCTGAAGTTTGCAGATGACACCACCCTCATTGGGCTCATCTCTGGTGGGGATGAGTCCGCCTACAGGTGGGAGATCGACCATCTGGTGACCTGGTGAGGTCAGAACAACTTGGAGCTCAATGCTCTAAAGACAGTGGAGATAGTGGTGGATTACAGGAAGAACCCAGCCCCACCCGCCCCCATCACCCTGCGTGACTCGCTAGTTGAAACTGTGGAGTCCTTCAGCTTCCATCATCACCCAGGACCTCAGGTGGGAGCTGAACATCAGCTCCATCACCAAAAAAGTACAGCAGAGGATGTACTTCCTGCAGCAGCTGAAGAGGTTCAACCTGCCAAAGTCAATGATGGTGCACTTCTACGCCGCCATCATGGAGTCCATCCTCACCTCCTCCATCACCATCTGGTACGCTGCTGCCAAGGATAAGGGCAGACTGCAGCGAGTCATTCTCTCTGCTGAGAAGGTGATTGGCTGCAATCTGCCATCTCTCCAGGACCTGTTCACCTCTCGGACCCTGAGGTGTTCAGGTAGGATTGTAGCCGACCCCTCCCACCCTGGACCAAACTCTTCAAGCCACTCCCCTCTGGCAGGAGGCGGCGGTCCATCAAGACCAAAACCTCACGCCACAAGAACAGCTTCTTTCCTTCTGCTACCTGATCAACAAGGCCCAGGTCCCCCTAACATGGAGTCCAACCCCCCCCACGGACACTACACGTTATATTAACGTAAATCATCCTCACCTGCTCATATGCGTTACATTAACGCACAAACTTGCACATACACTTGCACATGTATATGGCACAATATTCTTTTTATTCTTACTATTTTCTTATATCTTTTCATATATTTTAGCGTGAATTTCTCTATTTTATATTGTATTCTGACCTTTGCCTCTACTGTACTTGCTTTTATTCTTGTTTTGTTCTTATTCTTCTATGTTTATCGTTTATTGTTTATTGTTACCACCAATCACCAAGACAAATTCCTGGTATGTATAAACATATTTGGCAGTAAACCTGATTCTGAAATACTGTTCCTTGATGTAATCTAGTACTTTACAACAGGTACCGGGTAAAAATACTGTACCAACCTCTCTACTGAACCAGAATATGGAGGTGTCATGTAAGGAGGACAGATGGTTTCCCAGGTAATACCTAATAATTATCCCATCATGTTTGCACAACTTGTTACAGTAGTGTAGTACTGTTACAATGCAATTATTACAATAATTATTAAATAATTACGATACAGTAATATTGGTAATCATAGAGAACCTGTACTGACCAGCATTACACAGCATAATTACAAATAATTCTTTGTTATTACCAGAGAGCTTCTATGCAAATACAGTCATTCCCATAAGCTTAATAGTGGTAAACAGGTTATTTACATGGTTGCTAGTGGTAACCAGGTTATTGATCCACATGCTGGTGGACCACTGTCCTACCCATAATCCCTCTGGGTTACCCCTCACCTTCTGGTACTTCCTGAACACAGCCATGATGTCATCATTGAAACTAGGCTGAAGCACCGCCCTCAGCAGGTCCATGGAGACAACCGGGTCAGTATAACTAACACACACACACACACACACACATGTTTTAATAACCAGAGTACTAGTACTACATACTACTATTAGTATATTATAATAACTGTACTAGTGTTATCATAACTATACCAGTGTGTTATCATAACTATACTAGTGTGTTATAATAACTATACTAGTGTGTTATAACTATACCAGTGTTATCATAACTATACTAGTGTTATCATAACTATACTACTGTTATAATAACTATACCAGTGTTATCATAACTATACTAGTGTGTTATCATAACTATACTAGTGTGTTATCATAACTATACTACTGTTATCATAACTATACTAGTGTGTTATCATAACAATACTAGTGTGTTATCATAACTATACTACTGTTATCATAACTATACTAGTGTGTTATCATAACAATACTAGTGTGTTATCATAACTATACTAGTGTTATCATAACTATACTAGTGTGTTATAATAACTATACCAGTGTGTTATCATAACTATACTAGTGTGTTATAATAACTATACTAGTGTGTTATAATAACTATACCAGTGTTATCATAACTATACTAGTGTGTTATCATAACTATACTAGTGTGTTATCATAACTATACTACTGTTATCATAACTATACTAGTGTGTTATAACTATACCAGTGTTATCATACCTATACTACTGTTATAATAACTATACCAGTGTGTTATCATAACTATACTAGTGTGTTATCATAACTATACTACTGTTATCATAACTATACCAGTATGTTATCATACCTATACTAGTGTGTTATCATAACTATACTAGTGTTATCATAACTATACCAGTGTGTTATCATAACTATACTAGTGTGTTATCATAACTATACTAGTGTGTTATAACTATACTACTGTTATAATAACTATACCAGTGTGTTATCATAACTATACTAGTGTGTTATCATAACTATACTAGTGTTATCATAACTATACCAGTGTGTTATCATAACTATACCAGTGTGTTATCATAACTATACTAGTGTGTTATCATAACTATACTAGTGTTATCATAACTATACTAGTGTGTTATAATAACTATACTAGTGTGTTATCATAACTATACCAGTATGTTAGTAATTAGTAGTTAGTAGTAGTAGTTAGTAATATTAGTAGTAAGTAGCAGACTGACCTGACTGTCATGTGGGAGCGCCGTCCTCGCCGCTGGACCTGCCGGTGTTTGATCATCAGGTTCCACGGGTTCTGCAACACACACACACACACACACACACACACACACACACACACACACACACACACACACACACACACACACACACACACACACACACACACACACACACACACACAGGAAGAACTGCTGTAATAGGGTCCGGAGCTTCACAGGGCCAGGGGGTCACCAGTATACTGGGTTATGCCCAGTATACTGGGCATAACCCAGTATACTGGTGAAGCCTGATTTCTGTGTCTCTGTATCTGCGCGGGTGTCGTCTGCAGATGTCCGCATGGGTATTTGCCAACATACCGGCCCACAGCGTCAAAGTGGCAATGTCACATCCACTAAAACGAACAGCACAGAAAACGAAGAAGAACCCAGAAACTGAAACCCATTTTCACCCCCGGTCAAAGTGTAACCAAAGAGACAAGCCTGTTACGTTGTGGTTACATTATATTACATTTAGCAGCCGCTTTTAACCGAAGAGACGTACAAAGGTACTTGACACTATGTGGGGATTGAACCCATGACCCTGAGACTGAGAGTCTCATGAGCTGTCCGGGCCGATGCTGGATCAATTTATTTACTCTTTTGTTTGTGAACCTCATCATCAGTCGCTCCTCAACCAGCTGCGTTGCGTTTCTGTTTGATTTAGTTTGCTTTATTTCTGTTTTGGGTCTTGTCTAAAACCCCGACGCTACCGGCTAGACTCCCCTGCTCAACCAATCAGCGTTTGTTTGACGCACACAACACGTTATTGAGATTTGGGAGGTGTGCATGTCTACCCGTCTGCGAGCATCTGCGTTCTACGCTTACCCATAAAGCCTCCTATATACTTGCTTCTAACTACACGTGTGCAAGATGGCTACACCGCATGTCCTGTGTTCCTTTGGAGCATTGGTGTGGCACCCTCAGAAATTAACGCTACGCGTCCGCAAGATGCAAGTAAGCACATGAACAGTAGGGGGCAGTATATCAGGATGTGACAGGCAGGTCAGCGGCACTCTGAAGAAACGGCAACAAGAGTGCTGCAGGAATGAGTCCTAAACCAGGAAGGGAGTTTAGCATGTTTGCACTCCCGGTTCCCTCGTCTGGAAGTCAATGGGTTTTTTGAATGTGTTTTTGGTTAGATGTCTGAAATAAGGTCTGTGGTTAACACAAGCTTAAGAAGTTTTCATGTTTTGTTCTACAACATAAAATACATCAGTAAAACCCCACCGGTGAATTTTGAAGCTTTTTCGTGTCTTAAAAAAGACGGTTGCTAACAAGTGGCTAAATGAGACTACAGAGGTTGTCGGGGACATTGAACGCATCACGCCGAACACGGTAACTCATCTACTCACTAGTCCTCCTTTACAGCCTCTAGTTGTGTTTCTACTCTTCCAAACTATTCTAACTCAAACTTTCCAATTTGTAGATTTATCAGTTTATAGTATTTTTAGTGGTGGTGACGTTGAAGTCGTGTGACCGTGGTGTAGTTCGGTTATAGCCTAACGTTAGCTTTTTACTTCTGGTGATTGCATTTACGCTTCAAAAATCATAAAGGTGGTGTTTTATCTTGCTGAACAAAACGTGTCAGTATCATAAACTTCTGTTTGCCACAGAGTTTATTTTCTGCAATAATCCCAAAAAAATCCCATTGTTTTTTTATGGAGGGAACCAGGGCGATGCTAACTTCTGGGTTGGCTACAAAAATACATCATCCCTGCACCGCTCTATGGCGTAAAGTTTTGAAGAGAAACTTTTTTATTGATGGTGTTTCTCGTTAACAATTTCTCTCATTGGCAGAACGAGAGTAATACTCACCATTGTCACGATGTGCTTGATTTAAAGGCCTAACATACCATCTACGATGCTTTTTCTGCCGTGATCTCAACATTAGCGATATAGTAACCTCCTCGAGTGACGCCATTATTATTAATCTTTATGTTGTGCAAATCCGGAAGTTGTCAAGGAAGATATTCGTGTGGGACAGTGATGCTTCGGTCCTGATCTGCCCCCTAGTGGATATACTTTTTAATCCTCCAGGTACACGCAATCTACGCAGCCTTTACCCAGTCCATCTTGAGAGGGGGTGGGGAATGGGCGTGGTAACTGTCAATCATTTTTTAATTTGACTATACGACTTTCTAACACCAAGAGACACGCGCAGTAAAAATAACACTTCCGGTCACAACCTTCAACATAAAATTATGGGTGAATACTATATTATACTAAAAAATTATATATTTAAGTAAGAATCTGCAGAACACGAGAATATAATTGCAATTAATTTGAATTATATTAATATAATTGCATTTACATTACACGCTAAATTTCTTTAGACAGCAAACATGAATTGCAGTCTGTCAATCAGAAAAAGCCCTTATAGTGTTGTCATCTCTGTAGTTACTGTAAACTCACAGAGGCTCAGGAACCACAATAATAGAACCGGAAGCTCGCTAGTTCATGTTTTGTTTACCAACACCTGGGTCCAGAAGGGACTGGCGCTGGAACCTGCCAGGCTATGCTAGCTGTTAGCTGTTGCTCCTACCGGGGCCTGGGCGGGCTGCTCCGTCCCGTCTGGATCCACCCAATCCTGGCGTCCCTCGCTGCGATGGGCTCCCATTGTGGAAACGGTGCTAACCAGGTCCGGTCCGGGTCGAACTGTGCTAATTAAGTTAACGAAACTAACTAGTTAGTGCCAGCGGCTAATAGAGATTCAGGGAAATGAGGTCAGATTGGCATCAGCAGAGCGCGCACTGGCTTATAATTATTACTGATAGGTTAACTATAGTGACACATCTACGAGAAAATAGCGGTATGAAACTGTTTGCCAACCTAAGTGAAAGAATATGGACAAATGAAGTCAAGCTCTGTCTGAGTCCGTCTTGTTTACAGGAAATTGTAAAGCGGCACATTTTCACCTAGCGGACCAGGGCGGAAACACGTACAGCGCATGCGAGAGGGGTGTGGCCATCCGATAAGAGGACATGAACCCTGGAGGTCGCCATGTTGGTAAGGACATTTGGCAGTAATGGTTGTCGGTCGAGACCCTGCTGGTTGTCATTTCAGCTGTATAGACAGGGACTATTTTACATCTGGGATACCAGGTGAATGCAGTTAACTAGCTGGTTAAACAGGAAACCAGCAGTAGTCCGGGTCCATGGACCAGGATTGAGAACCACTGGACTACAGTAGCTACATGTATTGCAATGTGATGCAGGATAACAATATTTATAATATACAGGTTCCACACCTCTAGGAATCATTGCACAGCATTAGTTGTGACTTCACGCTAAAATGACTTCTGTATGAATGGTTTGGCTTTTCATAACTTGAAATGCAAAAAAGCATTTGCAAAAAATGTGTGATCATCTAATTTGATTGAAATCTGAAAACTGAAGCTATGATATGAGACTGCACTCATGAAACATGGAGCATCAAACTTTGGGTCATCGGGTGCAGGATTTCATCCGTAGTGCTCCTCACTATCATCAGTGCATCCATTTTTAGTATAATGGCTAGCAGGAATCAAAGCCATAACTTTGACCAATGTGACTGAACCTTTCCTTCACCTCCAGTACAGAGCAGGTCTGTGTGCATTGGGCTTTAGGAAGCACAGTTATAAACCAATTTATTAGAAACACAAGAAGGTACATTGTTTGACATATTTTACTGTGAGTAAGCTGCATTATTTTTCTGCAGGCAGGACAAAGGACAGACCGTATTTACATCATCCTGCTGCGAGGACCCACTAAAAACATGGTTGTTCCTTCCTTGACAAGCGGCAAGGCCTCAAGTTGTCTTCGTTTTCACTGGACCTGACTGGTTCTCACCACACAGCAACACTGACATTTTAATTGTGGCCAGGGTGTTCAGGCTTTGTGACAAGGAGCAGAAAAGAAAATTCTATTTCTCAGTTATCCATTAAAACAAAACATGTTGTCATCGTTAGCATTCCTGATTGGAACCAAAGGTATCACTAGCTGCAAGCTAAGTAGCTAGCTTGATGCTAGAAGTACTCATTGGATTGAATCAGGAATGCTCACGAGTAGTTTTTACTGAAGGACAAACGTAAAAAAATTCCTGAAAATGTTATGTCTCGTGAAAAAAAGAAAAAACAAAACACCACTAAAATCCAAAGTGCCCAGGTATTCCTTCAAACACAAAACCTGCCTAAACCCACTGGTGATTAGTGGCGATGCAGCTTGGCCAGGAAGACTCAACCCCAGAAACAATCAGGAGTACATACATCATCTGAGTGTCAAAACATGTCATGCAAAATTAAACCCAAATAATTCAAAACATAAAAAACACAATTTACCAAAACAAGAAAGAAAACAAGAAAGCAATAAAGAATTATAAAAATAAAGTCAAGGAGTATTTTGCTGGTTCGACTTCAGCATTACTGATGCATACACAGTTCTACTTTTACATACAAGATATATATATTCTTAACACTTTGGTTTAGTTTAAAACAAACTATCTCATAAGATGTATAATATAGTAACAGATTTTCATCTTTTAAAAAATAATGTTAAATTAAATCAAATCAAAAAAAGCATGGAGGAACAGTTAAACGTACTATTAATTTTTGTTTTTCATCAGAGCTCAATTTAATAGTGTAGGAGAGGAAAATAACATCAACATACTTCATAGCAATTTACTGTACAATATCTACAGGAAGCTGCTGGTGGCAGAAACACAGCCATCACATGGAGACAGACACATGCTACTGTATTAATCAGTCAACCCAGCGCGCCCCCCCCTCCCCTCCCCAATAGTTACAGGAAGTTGTTTTACTCATGATGTTTGTCATTAACAATTCACTTTTTAACCGCAGTTACAAAGTGATTTTCTAATGGTGGATTTTAGACTCAACGGATGGATCAGTTAGAACCAGCCTCTAGGTTCAGTTACATATGGTTAAGATTGGCATTTAAAATAACTGAACACTGAAAACTGATAAAACCACTTCCTGGGGCCACTATGGTGGTGGAGCGCTAGGTATATATTCTATAGAGGCCTGCAGGGGGCGAAATTCAGACCTCTAATCAGAACAGACTGTAGCGTTAGCATGTTGTAGTACAGAAGACTGTAGCGTTAGCCTGTTGTAGTACAGAAGACTGTAGCGTTAGCATGTTGTAGTACAGAAGACTGTAGCGTTAGCCTGTTGTAGTACAGAAGACTGTAGCGTTAGCATGTTGTAGTACAGAAGACTGTAGCGTTAGCATGTTGTAGTACAGAAGACTGTAGCGTTAGTATGTTGTAGTACAGAACAGACTGTAGCGTTAGCATGTTGTAGTACAGAACAGACTGTAGCGTTAGCATGTTGTAGTACAGAAGAGACTGTAGCGTTAGCATGTTGTAGTACAGAAGAGACTGTAGCATTAGCATGTTGTAGTACAGAACAGACTGTAGCATTAGCATGTTGTAGTACAGAAGAGACTGTAGCATTAGCATGTTGTAGTACAGAACAGACTGTAGCATTAGCATGTTGTAGTACAGAAGAGACTGTAGCATTAGCATGTTGTAGTACAGAACAGACTGTAGCATTAGCATGTTGTACAGAGTGGAGTTCGGTTACAAGATGACAACTGCCTTTCACTTCTACAAAGCTTCACTTCATTTCTTGGGTGAGTCTAGCGCCACCTGTTGAGCTGTTTAATGTTGTTGGTTTAAATTTACATTCAATCTGCTGCTCAAACCTCAGACCAGAGATGCACATCCACCTGGTGGGGTCAGTCAGAAGATGAGAAGCTGAGACCTTCCTGACAGGAAGCTGTCAGAGGAACCTCCAGGCTGCACCTTACCAACAAAATATCGAAGTGATGATTTTCCTCTATGTTGTGATTGCAGCATCAGTTATGATACACGTGGGCACAACATCTACATCATATCTAATTCAGTGCTTAGCAAATGTTGAAGTGGTAGAGGGGCGAGATGCTGAAGCAGGGATTCTCCACCACACCAGATCTTGTTCAGGAAGCGGTCTGGACTCCCTTCCCTCGGACAAAACGCATTACAGGTTTGCAGTAGTGAGTGTTGACTTATCAATACTTCTTCAGTTATTCAACTGTGCAGCTGGGTTTAGAACCAACATCCTTCCTTCCCCCGACAGGTCTGACATGGATTCTACTGCAGTCCATCTGAACTGAGACAGCCACATCAGAGGCATGTCCTAAAGTCCTAAAGTTATAGCTGCCTGTTCAACCAATCACCAAGCCTTCTAGGTCTGCGGACCAATAAAAAGTTCATGAGGGCACGGACCTCCAAATTTATATTTCATGTTGGCATACTGAGTGGTCAGGGACTTTACAGTAAAAGAAAAATATAATAATAATGCAGCCTGTCAGACAACCTCGAGATTACGTATCAAAAAACATTATTGCTCTAGCGGATGATGTGTATTGGACGGAGGCAGAGTTAAGCAACGCTCTAGTACAAACAGTTTCCTCTTTACTGAACCCAGAAGCCATTACATATCTGTCATGTTCATCATTTGTCAAACTGAGTTTTTGTCTGCATTCTGAAGGCGTTAATACGTCACAAATGCTGAGTCAGATTTAGCTGCTTGAAAGTAAATTTTGTTGCTTAGTAATAAACAACTTTTTATTGGCTGGTGCTGTATGTTGCCCCGCAACATTAGCAACAAAACTAAGTTCCAGGAAGTTAAACCTGGATGACTGGAGGCATAAAAGTTACAGCCCCCTCAAAACCTGACCAATCAGAACAACGAATGCCTCTGGAAGTGTCCATCTGCAGGTAACCAGCCAGAACAGAATAACTAGATTCAACCCAGAAACCTGATGAGGCACAAAGCAACAGAACACAGTAGAAGCCAGCAGAAAGCAGTAAAGAGGAAATAGATTGTGGAGGGGAATGCTGCTCAGTCTGTCTGAAGCTCTGGTTGGTTGGTGATGAAGCTCAGTGCCTACAATGTAAACAAGTCCTGTTTCTGTTTCTCCCTAATGTGATGGACGACTAGCAGAACAATTAGAAACTCTTTAAAATGGAACAACCTTACTTTTTTTTTTTTTTTTTTTTTACAATTTCCTATAGAATGAAGGAGCACGATCCAAACTCGTCAACATCAAGACAAGTATTCAGATCAGCTCTCTCCTTTACCCACCATAGCAACAGTGGACTGCAGACCACCACCACCTCCTCTAAACTGCAGACATCTTGTCTTGCGGGCTGCTGCTACTGTTGTTGTTGTTGTCATGGCTACCAGGTGACTCCACGCTCTGCGTCCTCTCGGCTGTTTTGGAGGTGGAGTCTCTGTCTCCCGGGGCAACAGGGGCAGGGCCGGGCGAGGAGAACGAGGAGGCGCGGGGGGGGGAGGCGCGGTACGCAGCCATGACCTCGGCCAGGCGCTCCGGGGTCGGCGCCCACTTAGCGAAACCAGCAGCGTTCTGCAGGAAGAGTACTGCAGTACCATGGACCGCCTTGTAGTACATCTCCTCCCTGGAGTGGGGTATGGTATAGTATTATGGTATGTTTTTATGGTATTGTATTGTAGTATATAGAAGATGTAGTATAACAGTTCATACAGTTGGAGGAAAAGTTTGTGAACCCTTTTGAATTATCTGCATTGTTGTGGTTTAGAAGGTCCTGTCATTTAAAAACCCACAAAGTTTGGTTACCAACAGAGATCTCCAAACATAGAGATCTGTTGAAGTGGAATCTGCCCCGGTCAAAAGAAACTTCAGAGGACATCCAGAGAAGAGTTGTTGAGGCTCATCAGGCTGGAAAAACTACAAAGCATTTCCAACGACTTAAACCTCCATCAGTCTCCAGTCAAACAGACTGGATACCAAGGGAGAACATTCAGGTCCATCGCTGCTCTCCCGAGGAGTGGACGTCCAGCAGAGATCACAGCAAGAGCACAACGCATGATGGTCAAGGTGATGAAGAACCCTGAGGTAACATCTAAGGATCTGCAGCATCTCTTCAACTTTCTAACATCTCAGTCCACAAGAAGAACAACACTAAAGAGTGGTGTTCATGGAGGATACCACGGAGGAAACTACTGCTCTCCACTAAAACATGGCTGCCAAAGACCACCTGATGTTCCACAAAGCTGCTGGAACAATGTTCTGTGGACAGATGAGGAAAACCACTGCAGACCAACAGCAGAACCTCCTCAACCTGAAGCATGTGGGAGGAGCATCATGGTTTGGGGCTTTGCTGCCTCAGGGCCTGGAAGGCGTCAATCACTGGGCGATCAATGAATTCAAATTGGATCAGGAAATTCTCCAGGAGAATATCAGGCTAACGGTCCTGATCCGAAGGTTGGGTCATGCAGCAGGACAATGACCCCAAATACAAAATAAATCATCTTCAACAGGAACAGTTCTAACCTTAACCCTATTGAGGGTACTAAGTCTGAAGGAGGTTCCACCAGGTGCTAAATCTGAAGGAGGTTCCACCAGGTGCTAAATCTGAAGGAGGTTCCACCAGGTGCTAAATCTGAAGGAGGTTCCACCAGGTGCTAAATCTAAAGGAGGTTCCAACAGGTACTGAATCTGAAGGAGGTTCCACCAGGTACTTTTTCAAATCATCCAGCTGTTGGCGTTTGAACATTACATTTGTTGAGTTATTTGTTAAATTGCATCTTATTTATTGTTATGTCTCAGATGAAGATCAGACCACATTTTAGGAGACATTTATACAAGAATGCAAGTAATTCAAAAGGTTTCTCACAAGAAGGTGTAGTACAGCAGTATATAGAAGGTGTAGTACAGGTACCTCTTACAGATGTGCTGACTACCAGAGCGGTATTCGTGTTCGTAGGCCGGGACACTCAGCTGGTGACGGAGGAAGCGACTTCCCTCCATCCGGCCCAGAGCAGGGGTCACGGGGTCACGCCACTCAGGAACAAAGACTATGAACGACAACGGCTCATTGGACCGTTCCAGAAGGTCCTAACACACACACACACACACACACACACACACACACACACACACAATTGGCTGAGAGGATCTGATGTTGTGGTGAAATCACACTTCAGTTTTTCTACTGTTCAGTACTCTGTTCAGACAGACAACATGGACCAGGTGAGTACTAGTTCAGACTACTAGTTCAGACTGATGGTTAGGTCTGTGTGAAGCTCACCTCGAAATGTGTTACCATGACATCCATCAGCTCTTCACAGAATGGAGGGTTGGCCTCAAACGAGCCACTGGCCGGGCAGAAACTCAGGAACGGACTAACAACAGAACAGGATCAATAATATACCACCATACTAACACTAATATATCCTGAAGCCCCATTTGGACGGGATTAGTTTTACAGGGTAACGTGGGTATTTGCACGGCTCCTCGGTAATTTCAGTCATCGATCTGGACGGGATTCAAATTTACAGACGGAGGAACGGAATTGTCGGACGTACCTGGATGTTTGCGTCACTCACGTTCCAGTTACAAAAAGCAGAAACCGAACAGAACTACTAGGAGCGTTTACCGGCAGCACCATCGCAGCAGTCTGCGGGACCCGGGAATCTTCCGCCTTCTTATGGGCTCCAAGCAGGAGCACTGACGTGGTGTTGTACGTTCATCTCATTCAAGAGGGCAAAAGCCTCCTGGAGTGCTTCCATTTCAAACCCATAAAATGACAGCTGGCGATATGGTAGGCAAAAGATCATCGCACCAGGAAGTAGTTTACCCGCCAGAATTCTTGTTTGAAACAGCCTGCGAACTCTGTGATATATATATCAAATTAACAAAATGTCTATCCGGACGATACTAAAATTATCAGTGCACCCGTGAGTTTGCTGAAAAACAGAAGGTATTTGGGGCCGGAAGTATTACTGGGGTAGGAGGGAAAAATCACTGACATGGCCGTTCTGGACGGATTAAAATGACTGAATTGCGCTGTAATAAATTGAATTACCTGAATTACCTGAATTACCTGAATTACCTGACCTCCCCTCGAGAAACTAATCCCGTCCGAATGGGGCTTAATACTACCAGAAACTCAGGACCACTAACATAGTAATATATAATAATAATAATAATAATAATATAATACTACCAGATGTTAATACACACTATTAGTTAGTAGCGCTAGTTAGCTAGTGACCACCTCACCCTCTGGATCCGAAGAAGCCGTCGGTGTCGGGGAAGGCGGAGCAGAACTGTTTGAAGTAGCAGTTGAGCGGCGAGGCGAAACACTCGAAGGAAACGCCAAACTGACGGTTCAACGCCTCGAACACTGTGACCGGCAGCGCCCCCTGCAGGCCGGTTCCCTCATTCACACCGCTGCCGAACATTACCTGGACAGAAACACGCTCTTATTAACTAACTAGCTAACTAAGTAGTGAACTACCAGACTGGCGGGTTGGAGCAGACGTTACCTGGACACATAGAAAGTTCATTGGGTAAAATGATTAATTAAGTTAAATGGTTACTGCTCTTGAACCCTTTTGACTACATCCAGAAGCAGTTTGTTCTCCAGGTGTCAGAATCACTGGACGTATTACTGAAGCTCAAACACAGTAGAAAGACACATCTTCACTGAAGTGTAAATATCTCCCTGTGGTTGTTCTGTAGGAACCCAGACATCCATTGGATCTCCAGCTCACCTAGTCCTGGTTGAAAGTCTGGAATGGCACCAAAAATGAGCATTTGCATTGTGGTTTTCTAAGACTGTCAGGCAGATTTTGGAGACGCCAAACGGACATTAGGTTGACAAATGATATGGGAATTTAGAATTGTACAAGACCATATTGTTTTGTATATTTCAATACAACACCACCAGATACTTGCTGTTATCCATTTTAGACTGTTTCTTTTCACCTCTCCAAGTATCTCCTAACCTTTTAGAGTCCAAAACCTCTCCAAAAACGGTCCAAATGAACATAATGATATCTATGTCACTGGATACCAAACCAAAACAATTTAGGTACTAGAAAACACTGTTGACCATCATTTCATTGACATATTAGATACTGAGGAGGATTCTGATGGTCTCCCATCCATGTGTCCTAACAGAGTAACTACGTGGTACCTGCTGAGTCCTTTTAGCAAAAGGAATCAATACAATGTTTTGTATTGATTGAAAAACAACTACTCTACAATCACACCAAAGGACATATACAACAACTGTTGTAGTAACGCTTGTATTTAGTAGGGGTGTGGAAATTTATCGATTCTGAGATGCATCGCGATGCGGAGACATAATCGATTATAGACTAACGATGTAAAGAAAAAAGAAAAGAGAGATGTTGACTGTTGATTTTCCAGCCTCGGCTGGGCAATAAAGTTGTAACGTTAAAAAAATGCAACGTCGCATTGAATTGTGGGTGTGACATGCTAGGCTAACACTACGGGAGATATGGCGAAGGAAAGCAGTCGTGTCCGGCGGCAGCAGGTGAAAAACGCGCCCAGACGTTTGGGAAGCACGAACTGACACGCGCCGTTTGTCACACAAAAATTCAATACTTCGGTAATACGACGAATTTGAGGAACCACATTAGCCGTTTTCACCAGGAGCTGCAAGTAAGACAACAGCGGATCAACGCTGCCGCCCAACTGAGGCAAGAGAATCACCCAAGCAGCTTTCATAGCTGAGGATTCAAGGCCTTATAGGGAGGAGATGAGGAGAGGAGAGAAGGAGATGAGGCTAGGCCTATACTATTTATTTTTGTTTTCAATTTAATGTTTACTTCAGACATTTGTTAGCATTTTGTATTGTATTTCTATTATTTTTAGTATGCAGTCCTGTTGTCTGCCGTGTTCAGAAGAAAGAACTTATTTTTGTAGATTACAGCTCAGGTGCAGAAGTGTGTTTTGTTTTTGAGAATGGAAAAAAATTCGCACACAAATGTAGGTAGGCTAGGCCTGTACTATGTATTTATTTACAATTTCTTATTGTATTTATTTATTTATTTATTTATTTGATTTACAATTTAATTTAAAGACATTTTTTATTTTATTTTATTTATCCTTTATTTAACCAGGGTAATCACGTTGAGGAACATCTGAACTCAATAACTAGTCGGGGGGCCACTGACTTTTGGCCACAGTGCATCTTATCTTACACAGAAACTAACTAGCTTAACTAGCAGACGTTACCTGATATCTCTTGAGGAGGCACCAGACTCTGGACAGGAACTTCTCGAAGCGAGGGTCGTCTATGCAGCTGTACCGGTACAACAACTCCTGAACAGACAGACAGGCAGAGAGTGAGACAGACAGTTTACTGAAGTGTTAACAGTCTCTCGTCTAACAGTAGGACTAGTAACACTAACCAGTTTACTGAAGTGTCCCCGGTTAACCTTCACCATCTCTCCTCTGAAGCGCAGACAGGCCACGTCGTTCTCAAAGTGCAGCTCCACCCTCGGCTGGGGGGGGGGAGGGGAGGCTGAGCCGCACCGGGTAGCAGTACACCAACCGCTGCTGCTCTGGGGACACGGCTGGGTCTGCACGCACACACACACACGCACACACGCACACGCACGCACCCACGCGCACACGCACACGCACACGCACACGCGCACACGCACGCACGCACGCACCCACGCACGCACGCACGCACACACACACGCACACGCACACACGCACACGCACACACACCCACGCACCCACGCACCCACACACGCACACGCGCACACACGCACGCGCACGCACACACGCACGCACGCACGCACACACACACGCACGCGCACACACACACGCACGCACGCACACACACGCGCACGCACACCCACGCACACACGCACCCACGCACACGCGCACACACGCACGCGCACGCACACACGCACGCACGCACGCACACACACACGCACGCGCACGCGCACACACACACGCACGCACGCACACACACGCGCACGCACACACACGCACACACTCACTAAGGTGGACAAAATAAACAGCTAACAGTCTGTACAGCCTGGCCTCTCTTCAGTCCTCATCCTTAGCAGGATAGTCAACTGTCCGTCTGTCCTGTCTGTGAACTTCCACCACTCTTCCTCTTTGCCAATGCTGTCTGTCTTCAGGATTTTAACCGGCTGGTTAAGGGTCGTTATTACCAGCGCTGTATGACTATTTGGCCTCTGTGTTAGTTGTTAGTTACTCAGTTAGTTGGCACATGTCATGTAAAGGTAGTGATGGCAGTAGAGCCACGCTCTCTGCTAACAGTACAGCCTGTCTGTAATACTGCCTGCGTCCACCAGGGGGCAGCAGAGCCACCGGTCTGGAGAGGAGATTCTCCTTCACTGACAGAAACAGAAGAAGCTGCATATTAGTCTGGTTCTGTTCATGTGGAACTCAGATGACAGACAAACTGCTTCCTTGTATGGCCCCTGACCAGAACTAGAACCAGAACTAGAACCAGAACTAGAACCAGAACTAGAACCAGTCCGTTGACTTGCTGACTAGCCCTGACCAGAAGTCTAGTCTGGTGTGTGTGTGTGTGTGTGTGTGTGTGTACCGGCAGGGCTGTCCTGCAGCAGGGCCAGGTGGGCGTGGCGTAGGCGGCGGCTGTACTCGGCTGAGATGTGGTAGATCTTGGAGCAGATTCCCTCCACAGAGTCCTTCGCCACCGCCGCCACATGAGGACCACACTGCTGCCGGAGGTGCTCCAGACGGTCCTGCACACACACGACCAGAGTCAGAGGCCATTACCACAGGGGTCAGAGGTCATTACCACAGGAGTCAGAGGTCATTACCATGTAGTCCTCCTTGCTAGCAGAGTGGTCTCGACGCAGCCAGCTCATCGTGTCTTCGGCGTTCCACTTCACCACCTTCCTGCTCTCTGGACTCGCATTCCTGCACGGGTCAGAGTTTCCTCAACATCAGGCCTCAACACCAGGCCTCAACATCAGGCCTCAACATCAGGCCTCCACCGTCGCAGCAGAACAACCCTGAGTGTGTTAAGCCAATAGGAATCCTACCTGGAGTCGATCATCTTCTTGGCAGCTTCAGCATATTTAAACAGCAGCTTCCTGGCTTCTTCCTTATACTTAATACGGGACAACCTGACACAGACACAGACACAGACACAGACACACAGACACACACACACACACACACACACACACACACACACACACACACACACACACACACACACACACACACACACACACACACACACACACACACACACACACACACACACACACACACACACACACGATTGGCTGACTACATTCTACATGTGTTTTCTGTTGGAGATGATAATGAAATCTGGGGTTTAACAGAATCGGATATCTAATCCCTCCTATGAAGACGCTCTTGGATGACTGGTCTATTCAAAGGAACTCAAGAGAAACAAACTCATGAATTTTGACTTCTACTGTGAGATCCATGTTTTAAACCTGGTGGTCAAATTCTCAGCATCTCAGACAGACAGACAAGCAGACAGACTGGTAGATAGACACCTACCTGATGGGAATGTCGTTCATGACCTCTCTGAACATGGATGGGGAGATGACAGGATCACAGTCGCTAGGCAACAGGGGGTCATGACCTTTGTCAATCACTTTCCTCTCCAATAGCCAACGATTAAAAGACTCCCTGGGCGGGTCAATACCTGAACCACAGACAGGCAGGTTAAAACCAACGGTCTTCCTGATCCTTCTCCTGAAGTCTAAGTGTTCGTCAGCAACCACACAAACGTGAACCTTCTTAGTTCCCCAAGAGTCCCAGATTAGTTTGGTTTCTGTCTGTAAGCACTCAATCTTAAATAATACACAAAACACTGACAGGTTGAAATATAAAATATATTGTATACAGATATACAGTATTGGAGAGAGAAAGACTTCGTCACAGGTCCCACAGGAAGTCAAAGTCTCTCTCTCTCTCTCTCTCTCTGAAAGTCAGCTCACTACAGTCTTTATAGTTTCTATAGGAACAAAGAAGTCTCATGATTGGTTCTCTATACTAAGATAACATGTTTAACATGGTTCATCCTATAGGCTCTCTCCACATAGCAGTGGTCTGGTCAAGGTCAGATTTATGACTTCCTTGAAAGGACTCACTGGCACACTGTGCAACAGCCAATCAGGATCAGTCAAGATCTTAGTCTACTTACGAAAACAGTATTGAGTATTGTCTGAATATGTCAATAGTTTTGCCCCCCGAGGAGTGGGACAAAAACACTCCAATTAAAGCAGTAAGTCTGACCTTTGACCTGAGTCATGGTGTCCTTTCACCAGAGGACAGAGCCAAACAATCCAATAATCTGTTAGAGTAATAATGATGACTATGTATGTTTGTGAGAAAAGGTTTGCGAACCCTTTGATTTATGTGCATTCCTGTATAAATTCCTGTCTGATCTTCATCTGAGTCTTAATAGATAAACACAATGTGATTTAACAAAAAATAAAATAAAAATGGTCCAAATAAAAAAAAAAAGGATATATATATTTGTACATGTTTTTACTGAACATTGTGGTGGACTCGGAGGAGGGAGTGGGTGAGGCGTAGGCTGGATCCAGGGGAGACTCGAGTCAGTGGACTGATTCTGGATCCAGGGGAGACTCGAGTCAGTGGACTGATTCTGGATCCAGCACGGCTGCGGCCAATTAAGGCTGATTGCAGCCGGTCTCTTTTAACCTGTGTTAAAAGTTCCTGATAAACATGATAAAGCTCACCTACCTCCATCTATATGTAAACGTACCTTCCCTCTGGTAACAGAGTTCGTGGTAGTGTTGCCGTAGTTTGGTGACCAGCTGAGCTCTCTGTAGTTCTATTTCAGGGTGGGGGGGCAGGTGGTTAGCTGGGGGGCGCTCTCTGATGACTGCGTTGGTCTGAATGTCCAAATCCCAGTAGATACTGAAAACATCAACTCTTTCAAAATGGGTCTTCTCATCTTTAACAACATTTCACTTCATTTTCCATCTTTAACCCTGTAAAGCTTGAACCATCAAATAATTGCCAGAAAATTCTAATTCTTTGAAAATTAAATTGCTATTTAATTTCTTCTTTATTTTATACACAAGAATGTATGTTGCTGGAATGTATAATGTATGAAATGCAATAAAATGACGATTGACAGATTTGCAAATAAATTACCTTATATACCTGCTGTATCTATTTTGATACACACATTTTCAACACGGTTTTACTATAAAATAAGTTATGAAATATGAAGTAGTTTTACATTGCATCAATCCAGTAAATATTCCTATTGAAGTTTCAGTAACAATTTGAAAGTTTTTCTTTTCAAAATTGGCAAAAATATCCCTGAAAAAACACTGATTGAAAGATGCCATTTTGGATGTCTCAAGTGAAGACCCTCTGGTGCATGAATTACTGTCCCTGGTGGATTATCCATGCACTGCGTGTATCTGATTGTATATATCAGGTTTTTCCGGAAAAAAAAAAATCACACTGATGATGTAGAGGTCTCAAAAACTCATGTATCAAATATGATTCGCTTGGCGTTGTAGGGTTAAGCCTCATAAAAACAACTTTGACCCGTGTCACTGGAGATCTGGTGGCTAGCAGCTCTGATGTTAGCTCCACCACTAGGGCGGAATCCCAATTCTCCCCTTGGCCCTTCCCCTCCGTTTTGCGCGTTGACGTGAGGGGTAGGGTCGTCCCAATTCTCTTGTGATGGAGGGGCAGGTGAAGGTCGAGGGCTACATGGTCCTCGAAACAGAGATTTTTCAGGGGCACACTACAAACCAAGGGCTATGAGAAATGTCCCAGAATGCCCTGCGAATCAACTGGAAGATCATGGGGACCGCTACACTACCATCAAAGTGAACCACAGATGTAGTATTTTCTTTGTTAATAAAGATTTTAAAAATATTCTAACCGTGGTATTATCTTAGTTTAATGTCGTTTCAATGTATTATAGACCTTTTCTTTATAACAAGCATAACAAAAAATCGCTAGTATGCTGATGTCTCTACTTCACTAGTTAGTTACAACATTGTTTTTAGGCTGATTTGTGCATGACAGTCCCGCATTTTGACATATTTTCATGTCGCCTTTCCCCTTTGCTGGTATATGACGAAATATAACTAAAGTCCATCAGCGAAGTTGCTGCACTTGTTCCGGCTCCTCTAATATCAGTGCAGACTGGCAGGGTAACGTTAGGAGCGGCTTGCTAGACTACAGAGCACCGCTAACGCTATTCTGTCATGAAGTGGACTGGTAATGAAGCAGTGGTCTTTTTTATTTGATGACTTGTTTGATCGATTGGTAGCGTGAAAAGTATAAATTGTGAACGAATCGCGAGCATCCATGCTTTTCTATCTCCATCAGATGAACGGCAAATGTCACTGTGATAAAACCATTATTGCCATAGTAATCTCCGACAACAAACTCGTCCTGTCTGTTTACGTAAACGTCATCGATGACGTATCAGCGTCTTGAAGGGTTGTCCCAATACTTAGGGAGAGATTTCTACCACTACCCCTTGTGACTGTTACAAGGGCCAAACCGAAGCCGTAGGGGTGAAAATGAGAACTGGGATTCGGCCTAGGAGATGCTAACAGGAAGTGGCCTGGTGTCAGTACTCACACAGAGGGTCTGTACGGTGCAGGGGCGGGGCTA
The DNA here is from genome assembly GCA_034670385.1 of Hoplostethus mediterraneus. Taxonomy (NCBI): domain Eukaryota; kingdom Metazoa; phylum Chordata; class Actinopteri; order Trachichthyiformes; family Trachichthyidae; genus Hoplostethus; species Hoplostethus mediterraneus. Next base: position 246,456 of record JAXDDW010000101.1, read on the forward strand.
GGAGTCGTGGGTGTTGTGGACTGGCTCTGTTTGTCCTCTGGGGCAGCGCTCCAGGGTTTGACCCCTGGGGTGTTGGGGGAGATGGGAGTGGTGGGCTCAACCTGAAACAGCAACAAACAAACAAACAGGACGTTTATTAAAGCGAAAAAAAGCCAGTGGAGGGCTGACTGTCAGCAAGAGGTGTGTAGTTCTGGGTTGGTGGTGGTGTAGTTGGTTGTGGTGTAGTTCTGGGTTGGTGGTGGTGTAGTTGGTGGTGGTGTAGTTCTGGGTAAGAGTAGTTCTGGGTTGGTTGTGGTGTAGTTGGTTATGGTGTAGTTCTGGGTTAGAGTAGTTCTGGGTTGGTTGTGGTGTAGTTCTGGGTTGCTTGTAGTATAGTCGGTTGGTGGTGTAGTTCTGGGTTGGTGGTGGTGTAGTTGGTTGTAGTGTAGTTGGTTGTGGTGTAGTTCTGGGTAAGAGTAGTTCTGGGTTGGTTGTGGTGTAGTTCTGGGTAAGAGTAGTTCTGGGTTGGTTGTGGTGTAGTTCTGGGTTAGAGTAGTTCTGGGTTGGTTGTGGTGTAGTTCTGGGTTAGAGTAGTTCTGGGTTGGTTGTGGTGTAGTTCTGGGTTAGAGTAGTTCTGGGTTGGTTGTGGTGTAGTTCTGGGTTAGAGTAGTTCTGGGTTGGTTGTGGTGTAGTTCTGGGTTAGAGTAGTTCTGGGTTGGTTGCTGTGTAGTTCTGGGTTGGTTGTGGTGTAGTTCTGGGTTGGTTGTGGTGTAGTTCTGGGTTGGTTGTGGTGTAGTTCTGGGTTGGTTGTGGTGTAGTTGGTTGTGGTGTAGTTCTGAGTTGGTTGTGGTGTAGTTGGTTGTGGTGTAGTTCTGGGTTGGTTGTGGTGTAGTTGGTTGTGGTGTAGTTCTGAGTTGGTTGTGGTGTAGTTGGTTGTGGTGTAGTTCTGGCTTGGTTGTGGTGTAGTTGGTTGTGGTGTAGTTCTGGGTTGGTTGTGGGTGTAGTTCTGGGTTGGTTGTGGTGTAGTTCTGGGTTGGTTGTGGTGTAGTTCTGGGTTGGTTGCTGTGTAGTTCTGGGTTGGTTGTGGTGTAGTTGGTTGTAGTGTAGTTGGTTGTGGTGTAGTTCTGGGTAAGAGTAGTTCTGGGTTGGTTGTGGTGTAGTTCTGGGTTAGAGTAGTTCTGGGTTGGTTGTGGTGTAGTTCTGGGTTAGAGTAGTTCTGGGTTGGTTGTGGTGTAGTTCTGGGTTAGAGTAGTTCTGGGTTGGTTGCTGTGTAGTTCTGGGTTGGTTGTGGTGTAGTTCTGGGTTGGTTGTAGTGTAGTTGGTTGTGGTGTAGTTCTGGCTTGGTTGTGGTGTAGTTGGTTGTGGTGTAGTTCTGGGTTGGTTGTGGTGTAGTTCTGGGTTGGTTGTGGTGTAGTTCTGGGTTGGTTGCGGTGTAGTTCTGGGTTGGTTGCTGTGTAGTTCTGGGTTGGTTGTGGTGTAGTTCTGGGTTGGTTGTGGTGTAGTTCTGGGTTGGTTGTGGTGTAGTTCTGGGTTGGTTGTGGTGTAGTTCTGGGTTGGTTGTGGTGTAGTTGGTTGTGGTGTAGTTCTGAGTTGGTTGTGGTGTAGTTCTGGGTTGGTTGTGGTGTAGTTCTGGGTTGCTTGTGGTGTAGTTCTGAGTTGGTTGTGGTGTAGTTCTGGGTTGGTTGTGGTGTAGTTCTGGGTTGGTTGTGGTGTAGTTCTGAGTTGGTTGTGGTGTAGTTGGTTGTGGTGTAGTTCTGGGTTGGTTGTGGTGTAGTTGGTTGTGGTGTAGTTCTGGGTTGGTTGTGGTGTAGTTCTGAGTTGGTTGTGGTGTAGTTCTGGGTTGGTTGTGGTGTAGTTCTGGGTTGGTTGTGGTGTAGTTGGTTGTGGTGTAGTTCTGGGTTGGTTGTGGTGTAGTTGGTTGTGGTGTAGTTCTGGGTTGGTTGTGGTGTAGTTGGTTGTGGTGTAGTTCTGGGTTGGTTGTGGTGTAGTTCTGGGTTGGTTGTGGTGTAGTTGGTTGTGGTGTAGTTCTGGGTTGGTTGTGGTGTAGTTGGTTGTGGTGTAGTTCTGGGTTGGTTGTGGTGTAGTTGGTTGTGGTGTAGTTCTGGGTTGGTTGTGGTGTAGTTCTGAGTTGGTTGTGGTGTAGTTCTGAGTTGGTTGTGGTGTAGTTCTGGGTTGGTTATGGTTTGGTTCTGGGTTGGTGTAGAGTAGGTTTGTTAACAGGTTGACGTTTTACCTTGGGTCGTTTGAAACTGTTAGGCCCCGCCCCCTGCTCCTCGGATACCCGCCTCTTCCTCTGGCCGTTGCCAAGGTTACCATCTCCACCCTCTGCTGGCGCTGCATTCAGACCTAATGGGTCAGACTACAGACAGAAACAGGTTCGGTCTCAACGTCACTCTGCTGTGCTCACCAGCTTAATTCACTTCAAACTTTCTTGTGACTGGTAGCAAAATCATATCATTATAACAGCAATAATAACCAGACTCACTATGACGTCGTGCTGACCCAGGACAGGAACCTCCCACAGACTCTGGTTGGTAAACCGGTTAAAGTAGTACGGTCGGTTCTCCCTTTTAGACCAACACTTAGACCAGCCGGCCTGGACCAGCTCATCTACAGACAGACAGGTTAGAGACACAGACAGGTCAGACCAGCTGGCCTGGACCAGCTCATCTACAGACAGGTTAGAGGAGGTGTACCTGGTAGCTCCTGTGGTTTGGATGAGGTGGATGGAGAAAGGGGCGGTCCCTGAGAGGAGGCGGAGCCAGAGGGAGACAGGGTCATGGCCGCCTCCCCCTTCACCGATCCCTGGCTGTCACTGGCCATCTTCGCTGTTCGTCAGAATGACATCTACCTGTCTGGACAGACAGGAGGACATTACTACTTTCAATACCATCTCAATGCAAGAGACAGAATTCAATACTGACTTAGACAAACGTTCAATATCTGCAAGATGACGTCACATTTCAGCGTATCCTCTAGAGGGCAACATGCAGATTGGCATAGTTAGAAGAAGGATAGTGACAGACAGTCTGGAGGCAGCACAGACCAACACAGTCCACCACGTCTGAACTGGATCCCAGTCCACATGAACTGGTTGACCAACTGGTTCACAGATTATGACAACCACGAGACACAATTTCTGTACGTCTCGTAACAAGTATACTAGATGTACGCACGCACACACAGTCGAGAATGGTTGAAGACCGTAAACGCATCACCAGGATTAACCCTAACCCTATGTGGCATCGATCTGATTCACCAAGCAGCACTCCCTCCAATAACAGTTCAACTTTAATAACGGGCTTGTTCCACGGGGAGCCACCTGACATGATCATCTATATATCTAATACGACGAACGAGTCATAGTCTACCAGGTATGGACCTTTACCGAAGAGCAAGGCAGCATTCAACTAACGTTACCACGTTAACGGACCGGAGTGATGCTCCTCCATATAAGAGAATCCGAACTAACGTTAACGGGTGTATTGGAATATTAACGTGTGACGAGGACAAGACGAAAACAGGATAGACACGGTTGGTCGGATACAATATCATGAAATAAATATGGTGACATAAAAGGAGAAACAGGTGCCGGCTGGTTGCTTGACAGAAGGAGAAGAGGATGTTTACTAGTCCTGGTACTTTATTATCGGGACGGTTAGAGAAGCAGCAGCTCACCGGCCGATGCATTCAGATCACAAGACACATTCAGGAACAACAAGCTCCATCTGTACATCTGATACGACATCTGGAGAAATTATTAGAAAGGATGTTTCTATCACACACAGAAACGAGCGCCATGTTGACACGCATGCGCCTGGGCGGCCTTCCGAAACAAACACTGAGGAGGAGAAGGGGGGGGGGGGTTCGGAGCTGCGCGCACAACAAAGGCTACCGCTGCACCCCCGAGCCCGGCTACAGAGACGGGACAGGGACGGGTAAAACACAAGGACTGGAGCGGGCAAACCGGGCTAACATGACTTTAAATCACAGCCACGGATTAGAGCTACCGTCACGAACCGCCATTTTGAGCAGCTCGAGTCTGTCGCCAGTCAGACCGACCACAATCAGACCAGCAGCCGCTTTTAGGCGCCACTTATCCTCACACAAGATGGCGGACACGCCCCTGCCTCAGCGCTGCGCGTCCTGCACACAACATTAACTGATTATTTAGAGCATATCCGCTCTGTGCACGATCCGTTTGGATAATCGGAAACCCGAAACCTTCCGGTACCTGTCGGTGCTTGTGGTGCGGCTCTAGGGAGCCGCTTTCCCTTACCTTGACAGGATTAATTGTGGATAGTTGTGGGCTCTGTATGTTTCTTTCGGGTCCTCCTCTCCGCTCCCTCCCCGCCTGCTCAGACATCTTTACAGGGACCCGGGCTGACCTACTGCGCATGCGCCGCTGTAGCTCCACTTCCTGTTCAGATGTGTCCCGACAGGGCCGCCATGTTGAGCGTGTATAAAAGACAGTATTTAGGTCGTTGAAGTGTAACTAGCGATACGATCATATACTAATCAGGCCCTGGAAGGTATTGGACGCAGTTAAAGCTTTTAAAGGGTAACTCCGGTATTTTAAAACCTGGGCCCTATTTGTAGCTACATATTTTAGGGTCTAAATGACTAGAAGCTACAAAAGGTTTTGGACTTGCTCCGGTAGATCGCCTCAGCCGGCGATCGTGAAACGGGCTGCTGACGTTTACTTACACCTAGGTGGCGCTAGATTTCCATCAAACCCCATGAGTATCAGTTTCCAATCTGTTCTGAAACCCAAATCATTTTCCTGCCTTTCCCTCAGTTTAATCTTTTTATTTTGACCTCCCTTTTATAATTTACGATTATGTTTTCTTTATATATTTCTTACTTTTGTTTTTGTCAAAACTTTGCATTTTAACTAATCTTAAGAATGGTGTGTTATTCCTGCTGACATTTTGTAGGTAAACAAAATAGATAGAAAAAATGCATCTTACTGTTCACCATGTTCAATCATCCTTAGAGAAATAGAGAGTTTGTTCTTATTTACATCATGGTGTTAGTGTGAGTTATTAAAACCTGCCACTCCACCATGCAGCCGGTGGACCAGCAGGATGGGGATTGAGATGTTGTTCCAAGTTCCTCTGTATATGTGTGCAGATAGAGAATTAAAGTCATTTACAAACTCTTACATGGAGTTCATTAATGATCTCATTTTCTCACTAAACATGCTGTATCATTATTTATCCAACAGATGGCAAGATAGAGGACTGCTTCAGAAACTGGCTCAAGATCCGGGAGCTCATTCTGCTCCTGGATTGTCAAAAAGGAGTCTCAGCTCACTACCGCCACCTGCTGCTGTGGAGGTTCTGCACAGTAGCTTATTCTGGAGGATTGTTTTACATCCAGTCTCCATTCCTGTCTGAGGAAGTACTTTCTCCCCTCTGAAACATAGTTATGTCCACATTTCCCCAGAGAGGTCAGGGGTCAGGAAGGGGTGCAGTGCCTTGCTCAAGGACATGTAGACAAGAATAGAAACACCAGCAGGAATCAAACCTGTGGGCCTTTTGGGTTGTACTTCCTGTTTCCTGCGATGATGTAATGACTCAAACAGTTCAGACAAGCGGTAATGCAAGACAAACAGAAACTGAATGAAGCGAACCAATAGACTGTTTTATGTATTTGTAGTAATGTCTGTTGGCACCATAAAGAAGTTATTCCTTAAAGAAAACAATACATGTTGAAATACATAAATATATATGTATGAAGTGTTTTGTCAATGTTTTTAAACACTGACTTGTTAGTTTAATAAACAGCACCCTATACATGTTAATAAAGACATGTTACATGGATGTGTTACATTCATTTCTTGTGTTGATAGATATACAGTAGAATATTGTAGTGTCCAAACCACACGAGAACAGTAAAAAATAAATGTTAATGTTTTAATTCAGTTCCAGTCTGGTTTGTAAAGCTCAGAGCTCTAGTACTGGACAGGAACATACATACATTTAACAGCGACTTATTGTACTACAATATAAAGTCATATAAACATGTTCATATAAATGATGTTCTTTCTGCTGTGTTGAGGTTTCTTCCTCAACACAGCAGAACAAACACACATCCATTATCAGTTAAACTGCAACCAGCTTTAGAAAACACTAAGACTTTTCTGTTACCAAGAGTGAATTAAAAGTTGACAGGGTTAAACTCTGCTTGGTCTCCTTAACAAACAGATGGACAAACATCTTGAACGCAGCTCTGATCTGCTGCTTCAGCTTCAAGTCAGGGGTTAAAGGTTATGGTTAGTGTCAAGGCTGAACACTTCCTGTTTAAGTCAGGTTAAAACCAGTTTAGAGGTTGGAGGTTAAGGGTCAGGGTTCAAGCCCTCCTGCTGGAACACCAGGTCTACGGCAGCCTCCACGTCCTCCACGATGTGGCCCGGCTCCACCAGGCCCGGCTCCAACAGGAAGTCTCGATGACCGTGGAACACTGTCTGCTTGATGGTGCCGCTCTGGTCGCTAGGCAACGGGGACCGAGGGTTGTAGACACCTGTGCACACCTGAGGACAAGTAGACCAGGTCAGTTATCTAGAGATGTGGTTCGTGATGTCCAGTTAACTAGAGACTTGATCTGCTCTGCCTGACTGGACATACATCTCCTGCTCAGTTGTCCAGAGAGGGTAACTGGAAAACCTGGAGGCGAGTGATCGGGAGGAACGGACTCCCTGATTGAACCTGAGCAGGGTGTTATTACTGGACTTCTGTGGTCTGACTGAGCGTGAGTTGTAATCAAATATTATAGTGGATATGTTCTCCATTACCTTGTGAGTGGCTATGTTGGAGTGAGTGTGTGTGTGTGTGTGTGTGTGTGTGTGTGTGTGTGAGACTTTGTTATTACAGGTGGCATACGATACAGCAATTGGCTGAGACGGGGACAGCCTGCTGTCAGCTGGTCCTCATTGGCGTTTTCATCTATAGAAGGAGTCCAGCTGACGTCCTGACAGCAGGACCACCTGTTGAAGGAACCTCAGCAGGTGGTGCTGGTGTGGGAGGAGTTTGGAGAGGCTATGTCAAGGTGTCAGAAAGGACCTCAGATTCAGGAGGATTAACATTTGGTCATGGTTCTCTCACAGAAACAGTTGGCCTGACCCGTTCAGGTGAGGTAGCAGCAAGTGGAGGGTTCAGGTATGTTGGGGTCATCGTCACTAAGACTGACTCCAGTTAGGAGCACCGGCTGCTGTCCTGGCACCACCATGGATGGATGGAAATGTATGAATGAAGGAAAATATATGAATGAAGTAAAATGTATGAATGACAGCAGCAGAACTAGTAAAGTTACTGAAAAATGTATTAAATATATGCTGGAAGTTATTTGTCCTCTTACTGTTATACTCAGGAGATCAAAGGAAACTGTCTCTCTACCTGCCCGTCTGTCTCCCTAACCCTGTCTACCAGCCTGTCTGTCTCTCTCTACCTACCAGGATGGAGTAACAGTGTGTAGCTGTAGAGGCCAGCTGACTCTCCTCCTCTGCGGGAGCCGTTGTCACCTGACTCCCGGTTCCCTGGGCAACCAGTTTGGCAGGGGTCGTCATGGCAATGCGCCGCTGAGCCAGGTAGTGGTTGTACAGGTTGGCACCGTAGATATCCGTCATCAGGTTATCACTAGGCAATAGAGGGAATCGGAGTGTCATCAAAGAAAACCAGTCAGTCAACCCGTCAGAAAACTAGTCAGTCAGTTAACCAGAGGCTAAATCAGCCATTACAATGAAACCTGGAGGAGCATGATTGAGACGAACACCACTCTGAACCCGAGCAGTGTGTTATCAGACTTGTGTACTCCCCATGGATGGTCCTGAACAAACACAAGGAGGGTCATCAGTGTACCTCGGGTCAAAAGTCAGTGATCGTAGTCGTTTCATCAAACCTGAGACCAAATGTTCTGGACAAAGACAGGACCTTCAGCTGATCACCATGTGGTTGGATCAGATGGTGGGGAAGGCTGAAAGCAGACCTGGTAAACATGTAGTGGGGGTTCGCTGGTGTTTACAATGATTTCAACTGTCACCCCAAAACAAGCTTTTCTTGTATCCCACAGGAGGCCAGAGACTTGAAGTGGGAAGGAACCCTGTTCAAACCATGTCATGGAACATCTGCTTGGAGCTGTGACCAGGAGGTGGTCGGTGCCTGGTTGCATTGGTGCATTGGTTGACACCAGTGTCAAGAAAGATGGTCAGGATGAGGTTCAGCACCTCCGAGTCTAAGACCAGGTGGTCCAGGTGGTTCTCTCCTGGACCAAAGTGGCCTGTCCCATTCAGTGGAGGAGTCCAGGCATCTGGTAGTCACTACTGTGGGTAAAAGGGAACGTGACATTGACTGCCGGTTAGGTGCAGTGGCTGCAGTAATGTGGCCATTGTATTGGACTGTGATGGTCAATGTCACCGGTCTATCTTCGTTCAGACCCTCAACTATCATTACAAGCTCTGGGTAGAGACCTTGACTGAGGTTGTAGACACAAGCAGCAGAAATGAGGTTCCTCCTCAAGCTGCTGCTTCTCCACGTTGAGAGGAGCCAGTTGAGGAGGTTCAGGCTCCTGGTGAGGATACCTGCCTCCCTTTGGAGGAGTATTGGGTACAACTAACTGGTAGGAGACCCAGGACACATTTCCCAGCATGCCTGCAGTCTCAGCAGGTGCTCAGCATACTGGTAGTAATCCAGTCAGTCAGTAACCAGTCAGTAAAGCAGTCTTACCCTATAGCATATACAGTAGTAACAGGTGTGTTGTTGTTCTGCAGTCTCAGCAGGCGCTCGGCATACTGGTAGGTCAGCAGGCTGGGCTTCCCCAGCAGAGACTGGTAGGTCAACTCCCTACCGGTCAACTTCCTGTACACCGACTCCAGACAGAGCAGGAACATCCCATGACCAAACCTACAGGCAGATTATAGTTAGTACTAACTAACTAAATAACACAGGAACATCCCATAGACCAATACATTATAGTTAATACTAGTTAACATATAACTAACTAACACCAGACACAACAGAAACACCATGGCCAAACCTGGACATAGATATAGGATTACAGTTAATACTAGTAACATATAACAAACTAACTAACTTACTATAGTGTGTGTGTGTGTGTGTGTGTGTGTGTGTGTGTGTGTGTGTGTGTGTGTGTGTGTGTGTGTGTGTGTGTGTGTGTGAGTTACCGTGGCGACGGAGCCTCTGCCATCCACATCAGGTCAATGTTACAGGCCAGCACCGGCAGCTGGGTGCAGAGATCAGGTTCGTAGGCGGAGCAAAGATTTCCATTGGTCAGCAGCACATCAATCACCAGCTGGAGATTGGTCTCCCATCTGATTGGTTCACCCAATAGGATGATTGCTGATGGATGGAGGGGGGGGGGGGGGGCAACAATAATAACACCCATTAGAAGTTTTAGTATTGTATGTACCCAAGTAAACTAAGATTCACGTAAACACAGTGGTATAACATTACATTATTATTACATTACATCATTTATCAGACGTGTCTATACAAAAAGACTAACAATAAGTACATTCAACATCGGTAGAGAACTACTAGTCACCAGAAATCATCAGTACATTTCCTCCCTAAACATCATCTAAGAGCAGAACCAGTGCTGAGGTAGAAGATCAATAAGTTAACTACCTACTGTTATTAAACAGATGAGACATATAAGTGAAGCAAATAAACAAGACAACATGGTAGTACCAGGGTAGGTACCATGGTAGGTACTCTACCACCATCGTACAGCATGTGAGGTGTTAGTTGTGTAGTTGTAGTTTTGTAGTAGTGTAGTTGTTACCTTCTACTTTAGGAGTCTGCAGAGGAGACGACTGAAACAGAAGACACTGTTAGATTACTGACACACACACACACACACACACACACACACACACACACACACACACACACACACACACACACACACACAGTGTACATATATGATGCACAGACATCAGAGTCCTACTGATGGACTCAGTGATCATGAGTCAACTAGTTAAGGATCTTCCCATTCCTTCATTTTCTTTACCTGCTTATTCCTATTCAGGGTCAGGGGCTGGAGCCTTCCCCAGCATGTGTTGGGTGGAAGGCAGGAAACACCTTGGACAGCCCATCAGTCCATCACAGGGCGAACACAAGGAGACAGATGCACTCCCAGTGGAATAAGTCCAGGACTGGATATTGGACCAGTTAGAGTCAGTCCAGCTGACTTGCATGTCTTTGGACTGTGGCAGAAACCAGAGGACACCCAGGCAAACATGGGAAGACAGAACCAGGACTGTACTAACTACTGAGCCACTGCCTGGTTAAGGTTCACTCAGTCAAGGTTTTTACTGGCCTATATCACAAACAGACCATCATATATTTGGGTGGTTGATAGGGTTGTTGATCAATTGCAATGACTCAATGATTGCAGTACTGAGCGTGGTCATATTCACTAGAGGTTTCTGTTGGAGCTCTGCTAGAATCAGCTACTACAGGCCACTGTAGCTCAAGGTGATTGGAGGGGTCGAGGGGGTAGGCGGGTATCATTATAAGATATTAATAGTGTAATAGTTTCTATAATATATTTTACATACTGGAAGTTTAGGTCTTCTGTTGTGGTCCACCATGTCCAGTAGGGGGTGATGTTCTCTCAGCTGTTCAATGGTCACAACCTGCTGGAAACCCAGACTGGTTAAACACCACTTAAGGGTTTAATAACACAAACATGTAACAGATAGTTTGAGACGAGCAATCGGATTGGTCCAAGTTGTGTTTCAACCAGCAACTGTAAAAATGAACGGACACAATAAAGCGACATTGCCTTGCACTGACCTTACAGTATATAGTCAGTACTACCTTATATAGTCAGTAAGGTACTTTACTACCTTCTATAGTCAGTATGGTACTTTACTACCTTATAGAGTCAGTATGGTACATGACTACCTTATAGTCAGTATGGTACTTTACTACCTTATAGAGTCAGTATGGTACATGACTACCTTATAGTCAGTATGGTACTTTACTACCTTATATGGTCAGTATGGTACATGACTACCTTATATAGTCAGTATGGTACATGACTACCTTATAGTCAGTATGGTACTTTACTACTTTATATAGTCAGTATGGTACATGACTACCTTATATAGTCAGTATGGTACTTTACTACCTTATATGGTCAGTATGGTACTTTACTACTTTATATAGTCAGTATGGTACTTTACTACCTTATAGTCAGTATGGTACTTTACTACCTTATATAGTCAGTATGGTACTTTACTACCTTATATAGTCAGTAAGGTACTTTACTACCTTATAGTCAGTATGGTACTTTACTACCTTATATAGTCAGTATGGTACTTGACTACCTTATATAGTCAGTATGATACTTTACTACCTTCTATAGTCAGTATGGTACATGACTACCTTATAGTCAGTATGGTACTTTACTACCTTATATAGTCAGTATGGTACATGACTACCTTATAGTCAGTATGGTACTTTACTACCTTATATGGTCAGTATGGTACTTTACTACCTTCTATAGTCAGTATGGTACATGACTACCTTATAGTCAGTATGGTACTTTACTACCTTATATAGTCAGTATGGTACATGACTACCTTATAGTCAGTATGGTACTTTACTACCTTATATGGTCAGTATGGTACTTTACTACCTTCTATAGTCAGTATGGTACATGACTACCTTATAGTCAGTATGGTACTTTACTACCTTATAGAGTCAGTATGGTACATGACTACCTTATAGTCAGTATGGTACTTTACTACCTTCTATAGTCAGTATGGTACTTTACTACCTTATATAGTCAGTATGGTACATGACTACCTTATAGTCAGTATGGTACTTTACTACCTTATATGGTCAGTATGGTACATGACTACCTTATATAGTCAGTATGGTACTTTACTACCTTATATGGTCAGTATGGTACTTTACTACTTTATATAGTCAGTATGGTACTTTACTACCTTATAGTCAGTATGGTACTTTACTACCTTATATAGTCAGTATGGTACTTTACTACCTTATATAGTCAGTAAGGTACTTTACTACCTTATAGTCAGTATGGTACTTTACTACCTTATATAGTCAGTATGGTACTTGACTACCTTATATAGTCAGTATGGTACTTTACTACCTTCTATAGTCAGTATGGTACATGACTACCTTATAGTCAGTATGGTACTTTACTACCTTATATAGTCAGTATGGTACATGACTACCTTATAGTCAGTATGGTACTTTACTACCTTATATGGTCAGTATGGTACATGACTACCTTATATAGTCAGTATGGTACTTTACTACCTTATATAGTCAGTATGGTACATGACTACCTTATATAGTCAGTATGGTACATGACTATCTTATATAGTCAGTATGGTACTTTACTACCTTCTATAGTCAGTATGGTACATGACTACCTTATATAGTCAGTATGGTACATGACTACCTTATATAGTCAGTATGGTACTTTACTACCTTATATAGTCAGTATGGTACATGACTACCTTATATAGTCAGTATGGTACTTTACTACCTTATATAGTCAGTATGGTACATGACTACCTTCTATAGTCAGTATGGTACATGACTACCTTATATACTGTAGTCAGTATGGTACTTTACTACCTTATATAGTCAGTATGGTACTTTACTACTTTATATAGTCAGTATGGTACTTTACTACCTTATATGGTCAGTATGGTACTTTACTACCTTATAGTCAGTATGGTACTTTACTACTTTATATAGTCAGTAAGGTACTTTACTACCTTATATGGTCAGTATGTTACTTTACTACCTTATATAGTCAGTATGGTACTTGACTACCTTATATGGTCAGTATGGTACTTTACTACCTTATATAGTCAGTATGGTACTTGACTACCTTATATGGTCAGTATGGTACTTTACTACCTTATATAGTCAGTATGGTACTTTACTACCTTATATGGTCAGTATGTTACTTTACTACCTTATATAGTCAGTATGGTACTTTACTACCTTATATGGTCAGTATGGTACTTTACTACCTTATATAGTTAGTATGGTACTTTACTACCACCCAGTACCAGTCAGTATGGTACTTTACTACCTTATATAGTCAGTATGGTACTTTACTACTTTATATAGTCAGTATGGTACTTTACTACCTTATATGGTCAGTATGGTACTTTACTACCTTATATAGTCAGTATGGTACTTTACTCCCTTATATAGTCAGTATGGTACTTTGCTACCTTATATAGTCAGTATGGTACTTTACTCCCTTATATAGTCAGTATGGTACTTTACTACCTTATATAGTTAGTATGGTACATGACTACCTTATATAGTCAGTATGGTACTTTACTACCTTATATAGTCAGTATGGTACTTTACTACCACCCAGTACCAGTCAGTGTGGTATTTGGGCCTTTTCAGATTTATTTTACTTTTACCTATGAAACTGTCAAATTAGCTGATATCTATCAGCTGATCTATACACCACAACCCTCGCTTGTAAGAGTCACAACCAAGATTTTATTGATGACATTAGAACTCAGGATGTAATTATCCTGCTTGAGAAATGATGTCATGATGACATCGATATTCAGTGTCCCCCAGGCTTCAGTGAAATATTGGTGCTCTCAAATAAACATGACAATGGAAAGCAAGGCAGAGTCTCAGGAGGTGTCATCGTATGGTATAGACAGATCGAAATTCAAACACTGTGTAAGGCACAACCCACATTTGGTTAAAAATGTTCAAAGGTATCAATTAATCAATTACTAATGATGTTTATATATGTGCTATTTATGCCCTTCATTCTGACTCTTCATACTATGATGACCAGTTCTTTGATAATCTCCACACAGAAATCAATCACTTCCAGTCTCAAGGAAATGTTTTTTTGTGTGGTGATTTCAATGCCAGAATAGTCTGACTTTATCCAACAGTCTCATATCTGAAAGGTCTAGACAGCGTCAGTGAATCTCTTTCGAACCTCAGGCCTTAATGTAGTTGACACTGTTCTGGCAGTCTGATCATGTCCTGCATTGACCTTCAGTCACCTGAGGAAGAGTTGCTCTTCTGGTTCCTTATGTATCGCACTAATGCACGAGCATCACGCTCATCCAATGTGAGCTTTCCACCACGATGTCCCACCCTGTTGACTGATGTCTTCCCATAGGTCTAAGTGCAGATGTCCCTTTAGTCCCTGTTCCTATTGAAGCCAGTTGAGTCTTTGTGACTGACTGAAGCTCCTGCCATCCGTCCCAATAATGAACCTCTTTCAAAGTAATTGAGATCTTTGCCTTGCCATCTTGATCCCAAATCGAGGTCAACTGGGCCTCTCAGCATTTTGATACATGCCCCAGAGCATGATGGGATGTTAATTGCTTAATTGTATAATGCAGTTCACCTGTATGGAAGCATCTGCATTCGATGTTTTTCTCCAGTCATTTATTCAGGTTTTTCCTTTAATTTGTCACAGGTCTGTTTATCTGGTCACGTTATCGCTAACTAGGATATCGGTCTCGGCTTGCGGGATGCCCTCCGCCTAATGGGTAAACAGTTAGTCATTAAAGGTTTACGACCGTATTGGGGAGCAATTAGCCGAACATGCTGTTGTTAGCGTGTTCTGCTGCTGTTAGCGTGTTCTGCTGTTATAAGCGTGTTCTGCTGCTGTTAGCCTGTTCTGCTGCTGTTAGGTTTTACCTTTGACCCATGAACTTAATATGTTCTGTCTGTCTGGAAATAAATCCTGCTGATGAATATGAATATCAACGGATATTCTCCGAGATATGAACTCCTTCTTCTTTTTAACCTACCACGCTAGAGGTCAAAAGTCTGAGGTCATGTTAAGGATACTTGTTGGCGATGTCCGTCACCGGTCCCTGTCCAGACACCAGGACACACTTATCATGGAAACTCTTCAACATCTGCAAAGGACTGTGGGATAGCATGACCTGCTCTGGGGCGATCTAGAGAGAGAGACCACACATGTTTATTATTCAAATTCATTTTTAAATTTATTTTAATTTTAATGATTTATGTTCTATGTACATTTATTTATGTTTTGGAAATATATGCAAATACAGCTCATCGAAATTGAAATGTAGACAGACAGGGAGAGAGACAGAGACAGAGAATTTAATTTATTAATCCTTTAAACCACATTTTTATTTATTTTAACTCATGTATTCCATGTTTTTACCTTTTTTACTTTTGTGTTCATAGGTTGTTTTTATGTGCCTTCTATGTGTTCGACTTGACTTGACTTACTTAAATCAAGTTTTCAGTTTACAAATAATAATGAAAAAAAATGTTCATACATTCATTTGTAAATACTACTGCTGCTATTACTACTGACAGAACTACTACTGCTGGTATTACTACTGGTATAACTACTACTACTGCTGCTATTCATCTCAGGCTACTCATCCCTGCTCTCCCTCAACTTTCTTGCTCTAACTGAGACTTGGATCACCCCAGAAAACACTGCCACGCCCGCTGCTCTGTCAGTTGTGTACTCTTTCTCTGACACTCCCAGAGCTGCGAGGCGAGGTGGTGGTACTGGGTTGCTAATTTCCCACAAATGGAAATACTCTCTTTTTCACAATTCTCTCCTTCCTCCTCTGAATTTCATGCTATCACTGTTTCTCATCCAGTCAAGCTCACCATCGCGGTTGTTTATCGCCCACCAGGCCCTGCTGGTGAGTTCCTGGAGGAGCTCGACACACTAGTCTCCCACTTCCCTGACGATGGATCTGGACTCATCCTTCTTGGTGACTTCAACATCCAGACTGAGAAGCTTGACCCTCTTCTTTCGTTCCTCTCCTCCTTCGACCTAGCCCTCTCCTCCTCCTACCCACAAAGCTGGCAACCAACTGGACCTCATCTTCACCAGACACTGTTCTACTGTCAACCTCTCCATCACTCCTCTTTATCTCTCTGACCACTACTTCATGTCCTACACTCTCTCTCTCCTCTCCCCCCTCACATCCTCCCCCTACCCACTGATCTCTCCTCTTCTGGTCTCTCTGCTCTCCCTGCCCCTGAATCTTTTTCTCTTCTATCCCCTGATTCTGCCACTGATCTTCTTCTCTCTACTCTGTCCTCTTCTCTGGACCATCTCTGTCCCCTCACCTCCAGGCCTGCATGCCAAACTCTACATGCCTTAACTTCCAATCTCTCCTTTCCACTTTTTCCTCCTCTCTATCTGCTGCTAAAGCTGCTTTCTTCTGCACTAAAAAAAAGATTTTCTCGTCCCTCTCCTATAGTCTACTGCACCTGAACTCCTTCCCTTCCTGACCCACCTCATCAACACATCTCTGGTGTCTGGATGCTTTCCCTCTGCTTTCAAGAAGAAGAAACCAACACTTGACCCCTCTGAGGTCAAGAACTACAGACCGGTTCCCTTCTACCCTTCCTATCTAAAACTCTAAAACATGCTGTCTTTAATCAACTGTCCTTGTACCTCCACCAGAACAACCTCTTGGATTCCCACCAGTCTGGGTTCAAGTTGGGTCACTCGACTGAGACTGCCCTCCTGGCAGTGACAGAGTCACTCCATGCCGCGGTTATGCCGATGACACCCAGTTGAGCATTGCTGCGTGCCTGGCAGGACATTGATGTCTGCCAGGAGTGGATGTCAGAGTGGCTGTCGATGCACCACCTGAAGCTCAACCTGGACAAGACTGAGCTAGTGTTCCTGCCGGGGAAGGGTTGTCCGCACCGAGACCTGGCCATCACCATTGATAATGCTGTGGTGACGTCAACTCAGACTGCGAGGAATCTGGGTGTTACCCTGGACGACCAACTGTCGTTCTCGGCAAATATCGCATCAGTGACACGCTCCTGCAGATTCCTCCTCTATGGCTCTGGGGGCTGATCTACACGGTCACAGCTTTTCTCTGTCCTGGCCCCACAGTGGTGGAATGAACTCCCCACTGTTGTCAGGACAGCAGAGTCGCTGCCCATCTTTCACCAGGCTGAAAACCCACCTCTTCAACACTACCCTGACCCTTCCTCTTCTAGAAACACTACCCTGACCCTTCCTCTTCTAGAAACACTACCCTGACCCTTCCTCTTCTAGAAACACTACCCTGACTCTTCCTCTTCTAGAAACACTACCCTGACTCTTCCTCTTCTAGAAACACTACCCTGACTCTTCTTCTAGAAACACTACCCTGACCCTTCCTCTTCCAGAAACACTACCCTGACTCTTCTTCTTCTAGAGACACTACCCTGACTCTTTCTCTTCTAGAAACACTACCCTGACTCTTCCTCTTCTAGAAACACTACCCTGACTCTTCTTCTAGAAACACTACCCTGACCCTTCCTCTTCCAGAAACACTACCCTGACTCTTCTTCTTCTAGAGACACTACCCTGACTCTTTCTCTTCTAGAAACACTACCCTGACTCTTCTTCTAGAAACACTACCCTGACCCTTCCTCTTCTAGAAACACTACCCTGACTCTTCTTCTAGAAACACTACCCTGACCCTTCCTCTTCCAGAAACACTACCCTGACTCTTCTTCTTCTAGAGACACTACCCTGACTCTTCCTCTTCTAGAAACACTACCCTGACTCTTCCTCTTCTAGAAACACTACCCTGACTCTTCTTCTAGAAACACTACCCTGACCCTTCCTCTTCAAGAAACACTACCCTGACCCTTCCTCTTCTAGAAACACTACCCTGACCCTTCCTCTTCTAGAAACACTACCCTGACCCTTCCTCTTCTAGAAACACTACCCTGACCCTTCCTCTTCTAGAAACACTACCCTGACCCTTCCTCTTCTAGAAACACTACCCTGACCCTTCCTCTTTTAGAGACACTACCCTGACCCTTCCTCTTAGCATTTGATAATTTGTCTTCACTTATTTGTCTCATCTGTTTAACAATAGTAGGTATCTAACTTATTGCTCTTTTACCTCAGCACTGGTTCTGCTCTTAGTTGCTTCTTTAGGAGGGAGATGCACTGGTGACTAGTAGTTCTCTACCTATGTTGAATGCACTTATTGTAACTCGCTTTGGATAAAACCACTGGAATGACTGGAATGTGATGTAATGTAATGTAATGATAGAACTACTGCTACTATTAATACTGATAGAACTATTCTTCTACTTATGCTTCCACTCTACTACACCTAACGCTGCTGTAACTTCTGATTTTACGACTACTACTGCTACAACGTTTGCTACTACTACTTCTTAACACTGTTGCAAATAACTAAAATCAGCCTTCTTGTACCAGACTTGTATTGAAGTGCTAAAAAGCAATGTTTGGTTTGACATTCTTTATAAAAGCAGAGCACTGCACAAGGGAATGATCAGAGAAACCGACTGGGCTGATAAAACATCCTTTAAAAACACTAAAATGATGTTTAAAACAATAAAAATGATCAAGTATAGCTATGGATAGCAAATTATCCTGACTGTGAGACTGTCTTTGTTTCTTATAAAAACATCTCCATACATCATGTAGCTCATGAGACTCAGAGAAGCAGAATGAGGTTCCGGATGCTTCCTGTCTAGTTTGTCATCTTCAGTACAGTCAAAATCAACATCTAAATGCAGATATTCAGATTGCAGTTCTGGATGACGTCACACAACTGATCCAGATTTGGAGGGTAAACATTTTTGTATCGTGCTTTAATTATCAGTAAGCATACGTTGACTATTTCATCCATTTGATAAGACTACGGTAAAAAACCTTGTAAATAAAATACCAACTCCTCCACTATTATTAGACTTGTGACTTTCCCAGTCAGTTACATTATTGTCAGTACTGGACGGAAAATAGCTTCTCCACATCACCCATGATGTGTGTGTGTGTGTGTGTGTGTGTGTGTGTGAGCCGTTAACATCCAGATAGGAACTATTCTTCTCCACCCATCTCTCTGTCTATCCCTCTAACTGTCTTTCTCACTACCTCTACCTGACTATCCTACCTGAACCCCCAGGAGGTGAGACAGCTGGTCGGCCTTATGTTGCCGCAGACAGTTTCCTGCATTAGTGACGAAGACAACAGGAAACAGGAAGTTGTTTTTGGAGTCCAAGAGCTTCCTGAATGCCCGGCGAGCTGCTGGGATCACAGAGCCGCCACGAACCAGGACCCCGTCCACGTCAAACAACACACCAACCTGACAGACAGTCAGACAGACAGACAGACAGTCAGACAGACAGACAGACAGACAGATTTCATTCCTCTGATCTGATCAATCAACAATGAAATGAAGGTTTTCATCTAGTCTGTTAACCTGCTAGTTATCTGTAGTCATGATGACTCCATCTAGTCTGTTAACCTGCTAGTTATCTGTAGTCATGATGACTCCATCTAGTCTGTTAACCTGCTAGTTATCTGTAGTCATGATGACTCCATCTAGTCTGTTAACCTGCTAGTTATCTGTAGTCGTAGTGTCTCATCTAGTCTGTTATATATTGAACATGTGTAGATTAATTATTAAAATCTTGTACTTCTTAAAATGATGGCATCTTATCTTAAATAGTAGAAAGGTTACTCTATCTGGGTAGAGGTAATCCCACTACTTTGATGAGAAATGGTAGAAGTTACTTTCTCTGGTTGGAAGTAATCCCACTACAAGAACATCAGATATCAACACTTTGGTTTCCTGATCGATCACAGGAGAGGAAACTGATTGATCCTGATTTTAGAAGGAAGAGACGAGGAACTTAGAGAAATAGGACGACTAGAGTAACTGATTACTGATTACTTAGGAGGACTAAGTAATGTTATATCAGTAACTAGTTACTGCCAGGGAGTGACAGTTGGACTATTTAATAATTGTACTTTTCAAATTAATAATAAGTAATATATTACTTAAGTACTGAGGACAGTTTTCTGAGAGAATCAGTCTAACACACACACACACACACACACACACACACACACACACACACACTGACCTGTCTGTGGCTCCTGGTGGTTCTGCTGATCCCACACCGAGGCACCGACCTCACCGCCCGCCGGAGGAAACCCACAGACTGCATACTGCCTGTCTGTCTGTCTCTCTGCCTGTCTGTCAACCAGAGAGCAGCTTGTGGGTTTGCAGGCTAATATATAGCAGCCAGACAGGAATCAGTGACATCAGCAGGAGAGGAGGAGCTACAGCATGAGGAGAGAGAGACAGGTAGGGAGAGACAGACAGATAGAGAGAAGGACCTCTTATGAAAAAACCCATAGTAATCCTATATAATACTACAGAAACAAAACAGCAAAACATTCATCTACAAACAATACATCATAGAAATATTACATACTATAAAGTATGATAGACTATAGAAATATCAAATGATTATGATGGGGATGTTTCGGGATTCTTAGTGTTTTTAGAGGCCGAGTTTGTAGTAATATTATAGGATTACTATGGAGATACCATAGAGATCTGGTCACTGGAGACTCAACAGTCACACTGCACCTCACCAAAGGATATTACACTCTATTAGATTATAGACTGATTATAGATGACAGATTATAGATATATAGATTGATTATAGACTGATTATAGATTACAAACTGATCATTATCTATTATATTGGCAGGGTGCCAACCAGTACAACCAGTACATACATTCCAGTTCCCAGTTCATTTCTCTGGTAAACTGACGGTTAACTGAGTTGGTTAGGTCAGTTCTGGTTGACTAGTAATCTAATAGTAGCTAGCAGGAATCAGATTACATGACAGAGATGAGTATTTCCAGAGTTCAGACACACACAGACACACACATCCTCTCACACACACATCCTCTCTCACTCGTGCTCCTCACATGACATCACATGCAGCAATCGGCTCTTAATCAGCCAATCACATGCTGCAGAACGCTACCAATCAACCAATCAGCTATCAGATTGAAGCCACATGATGAGAGGCTGAAACACTGAGCTAGCTGGCTGGCACGCAGGCAGACAGGCAGGCAGACTTACACTGAATCTTATTACAACACATCAAATAGCTTTCAATGTAATCAGGTGAATAGTGTCTGTTAAGACATGAACGTATTGATGCTCATACGAACTTTAAGTGCATTTGCTGTCATTTCTCATCCTGTTCATCTTCCAGGCTCTGCTTTCATACTTCACCTTCATTCATATTTCTGGCCAAGACACATAAAATCATTGTTATAAAGATCAATCACCACAGAAATCTATTTCTGGTCTCTATTTCTGGTTTGTTTAAGGCACAAGGTCTCCAGGGACAGAATCCAGTTCAGACCAGAACAGATTAAACCTCCCTGGACATTCACAAACAGAATGCTGAGCTGCACAGTTAAGAAACAGTGAAATTAAACTATTAAATTAAACTTGTTTTGCTGGGGGCCCCTGGAACCTCTTCAAGGGCCCCAGGTTGAAAGCCCCTGCTGTACTGACAGACACTGACAGCAGAACCACGGTGAACAGTCTTTTAATAGGAAACATACATCATCATGTATAAAAAAGAACATTATTTACATCAACATCCCATAATACACACACACAATCTCTACAGTCCCAGCAGGGCCTTGGCCTCCTCGCTCTGAGCCAGCAGGGTCTCACTGGCGTATCTCTGTAACAACTCCATCTTCTTCCTCCTCACCAGAGCCTCCTCCACCTGTAGACAGACAGGTTACACAGGCAGAGAGGCAGACAGTCAGTATACATGTTTTGGTAAATGTGTGATTGGTAAATGGGAACATTTAACAGTAGCGAGGCTCTCAGTCCTGTCAATGAACCACATGACCAAAATACCTCTTCTGATTGGATCTGACAGACTGGAGATTCATTCCTATAACACAACATCAGATTCATTCCTGTAACACTACAACATCAGATTCATTCCTGTAACACTACAACATCAGATTCATTCCTGTAACACGACATCAGATTCATTCCTGTAACACAACAACATCAGATTAATTCCTGTAACACAACATCAGATTCATTCCTGTAACACTACAACATCAGATTCATTCCTATAACACGACAACATCAGATTCATTCCTGTAACACATCAGATTCATTCCTGTAACACTACAACATCAGATTCATTCCTGTAACACGACAACATCAGATTCATTCCTGTAACACGACAACATCAGATTCATTCCTATAACACGACATCAGATTCATTCCTGTAACACAACATCAGATTCATTCCTGCAACACATCAGATTCATTCCTGTAACACAACATCAGATTCATTCCTGTAACACAACATCAGATTCATTCCTGTAACACAACATCAGATTCATTCCTGTAACACATCATCAGATTCATTCCTGTAACACATCAGATTCATTCCTGTAACACATCAGATTCATTCCTGTAACACAACATCAGATTCATTCCTATAACACAACATCAGATTCATTCCTGTAACACATCAGATTCATTCCTATAACACGACATCAGATTCATTCCTGTAACACAACATCAGATTCATTCCTGTAACACAACATCAGATTCATTCCTGTAACACATCAGATTCATTCCTATAACACATCAGATTCATTCCTATAACACATCATCAGATTCATTCCTATAACACATCATCAGATTCATTCCTATAACACAACATCAGATTCATTCCTGTAACACATCAGATTCATTCCTATAACACATCAGATTCATTCCTGTAACACACATCAGATTCATTCCTGTAACACAACATCAGATTCATTCCTATAACACAACATCAGATTCATTCCTGTAACACATCAGATTCATTCCTATAACACATCAGATTCATTCCTGTAACACACATCAGATTCATTCCTGTAACACAACATCAGATTCATTCCTGTAACACAACATCAGATTCATTCCTGTAACACAACATCAGATTCATTCCTGTAACACAACATCAGATTCATTCCTGTAACACAACATCAGATTCATTCCTGTAACACAACATCAGATTCATTCCTGTAACACAACATCAGATTCATTCCTGTAACACAACAACAGACAGGACATGTCACCTCTCTCTGTGAAGGAACAGGTACGTGGGCGATGAAGGTGTTGCCTCCCTCCTCTCCCTCCTGGTCCTCTCTGCTCTCCTCATCCACCTGACAGAATAAGTTATAAAATGTTATTTCACTTTCTGAGGTTTTCACATTTAACATTTTAAAATAGGGTGTTTTGTTCCAGATCCCAGGTTTTACTCCATTCTTTCCAGGTTCTCCACCACCACCATCTTGTTTAATGTGTGTCCTGGTCCACTAGGGGGCTACTGCGTAATGTCCTGGTCCACTAGGGGGCTACTGTGTAATGTCCTGGTCCACTAGGGGGCTACTGTGTAATGTCCTGGTCCACTAGGGGGCTACTGTGTAATGTCCTGGTCCACTAGGGGGCTACTGCGTAATGTCCTGGTCCACTAGGGGGCTACTGCGTAATGTCCTGGTCCACTAGGGGGCTACTGCGTAATGTCCTGGTCCACTAGGGGGCTACTGCGTAATGTCCTGGTCCACTAGGGGGCTACTGCGTAATGTCCTGGTCCACTAGGGGGCTACTGCGTAATGTCCTGGTTCTGTAGTCCAACGTTTCCACACTGCATGAATTCTGACACATTCATCATTTAACAGAATTTCTTTATAGAATAAAAAATGCATTCAGGATTGGGCATTTTGCTGTGATTTATACTGAGAACAGCTATTGTGGTGCTAACATGATGCTATCTTGTTGCTATCGTGACACTATCATGGCGCTATCCTGATGCTAACGTGACACTAATCAATCACTAGTTATTGATCATCTGAATATTGAAGTGTTGACTCTACCTCTTCATCGTGGACGGCATAGATGTTCTCCTCCTCCTCCTCCTCCTTCTCTCCTCCTGACAGTCGCGCCTCCTTCTCTGACCTCCACTTGTCCACTGCCTCTCCTATGGCTACACACACACACACACACACACACACACACACACACACTTAGGAGCAGCATGACAACATGAGCTGCATTAAGCTTTGGCTGAATAGCTGCATCCTGTCAGTAAATGAACCAGTCAGTAAATGGACCAGTCAGTAAATGGACCAGTCAGTAAATGGAACAGGTCAGTAAATGGACCAGTCAGTAAATGAACCAGTCAGTAAATGAACCAGTCAGTAAATGAACCGGTCAGTAAATGGACCAGTCAGTAAATGGAGCAGTCAGTAAATGGAACAGGTCAGTAAATGGACCAGGTCAGTAAATGGACCAGTCAGTAAATGAACCAGTCAGTAAATGAACAAGTCAGTAAATGAACAGGTCAGTAAATGAACAGGTCAGTAAATGGACCGGTCAGTAAATGAACCGGTCAGTAAATGGACCGGTCAGTAAATGGACCAGTCAGTAAATGAACAGGTCAGTAAATGGACCAGTCAGTAAATGGACCAGTCAGTAAATGAACCAGTCAGTAAATGGACCAGTCAGTAAATGGACCAGTCAGTAAATGAACCAGTCAGTAAATGAACAGGTCAGTAAATGAACCAGTCAGTAAATGGACCAGTCAGTAAATGAACAGGTCAGTAAATGGACCAGGTCAGTAAATGGACCAGTCAGTAAATGAACCAGTCAGTAAATGAACAGGTCAGTAAATGGACCAGTCAGTAAATGAACAGGTCAGTAAATGAACCAGTCAGTAAATGGACCAGTCAGTAAATGAACAGGTCAGTAAATGGACCAGTCAGTAAATGAACAGGTCAGTAAATGGACCAGTCAGTAAATGAACCAGTCAGTAAATGAACCAGTCAGTAAATGAACCAGTCAGTAAATGGACCAGTCAGTAAATGAACCAGGTCAGTAAATGAACAGGTCAGTAAATGGACCAGTCAGTAAATGAACAGGTCAGTAAATGGACCAGTCAGTAAATGAACAGGTCAGTAAATGGACCAGTCAGTAAATGAACCAGTCAGTAAATGGACCAGTCAGTAAATGGACCAGTCAGTAAATGAACCGGTCAGTAAATGAACAGGTCAGTAAATGGACCAGTCAGTAAATGGACCAGTCAGTAAATGGACCAGTCAGTAAATGAACCAGTCAGTAAATGAACCAGTCAGTAAATGAACCAGTCAGTAAATGAACAGGTCAGTAAATGGACCAGTCAGTAAATGAACAGGTCAGTAAATGAACCAGTCAGTAAATGAACCAGTCAGTAAATGGACCAGTCAGTAAATGAACCAGTCAGTAAATGAACCAGTCAGTACCTTGCTTCTCATGCTGTTGCTCCAGAGGAAGCAGAACTCCGTCGTCTTCGTCTCTGTAGCCGTAGTACTCTGCATCCACATCCTTCA
This sequence comes from Hoplostethus mediterraneus, assembly GCA_034670385.1. Classification (NCBI taxonomy): domain Eukaryota; kingdom Metazoa; phylum Chordata; class Actinopteri; order Trachichthyiformes; family Trachichthyidae; genus Hoplostethus; species Hoplostethus mediterraneus. The sequence goes on from JAXDDW010000101.1 coordinate 271,702, forward strand.
TCAGCTCCGCCCTTGTCTTCCTCACCGCCGGTGCCGCTGGCAGAGAGACACAGAGAGAGAGAGACACAGAAAGAGAGAGAGAGACACAGAGAGAGAGAGACACAGAGAGAGAGAGACACAGAAAGAGAGAGAGAGACACAGAGAGAGAGAGAGAGAGAGAGAGAGAGAGAGAGTCAGGCTTCAGGCTGCTTTGTCACAAAATGGCATTTTAGTAATTTCTTAAGTAATCTTATATAAGATATTGTATGAAGACGTATGGTAAGATATGGAAATAAAGCGTTTTGTAAAAGCACGTCTGGCAGATAACACACCTGAACTGTGATATTATTCTACAGTGGTATATTATGGGATGTACATACGTTCTTTCTCAAACAGCTCTCTGACTCCCGGCAGATCTCTGGCTGCTCCAAAGTATTTATATCCTCTGTTACCAGGAACCTCTTTGCCTTCATGATCCAACATCTTAGGACCAACACGCTGCAATGTTAATAACAATAATGTCAAATCAACAGTATCGATCGGCCGGCAATCATAATCGTCTGATAAACTTTCTGAATAGGTTATTGGTGATCAGCCAATCAACGTTTCAACTGCTCAATAAAAAGAAGCTTGAATTGCTGGATCAGGAAAGTGGTGGAACGTTGACCATAAAAACTCTGCGCACGCACGCTAGATTGCTGCTAGATTGAATGCATAAGTAATTGTTGAATTAAAAAATTGTATAGACCTTATTAAATATCATGTGTTCCAACAATATTAAAGAACTGAAAAGCTAAAAATATTATAAATGAAACCATGCCACATATGAAACCTCAATGTACTATCTATCTATCGCCATAAATGATGTAGTAAAGGCTGTACAGTTTCATCTTACTACATTACAATCATCATACTGTACTGGACCCTATATGGGGATCGAACCCACAACCTTAAGACTGAGAGTCTCATGATCTACTGACTGAGCTGTTCAGCTGGTTCTTACTTTTATTATATTTTTATGAAATCGGTTGTTTCCATCCTGGAAATTGATCGGTTGAAAGCGTGTTCTACAGTGACTGTAAATCCCAGTGAACAGTGAATGCGTCTCCTAGCAACCGTGGAAACATCTTGACATATATTCAAGGTACTTTATTATTTCAATGAATTTGTTAAATAAAAATAATTTAGAAAATAAAATAATATTGTGTCATCAAATAATTATTTCTATAAGTTGTAAAGTTTTCTAAAAGCAATATGGCACTTGAGGTCTCGCTGGACACTCATGGTTAAATGGGGTTGCCTAGCAACGCTCTGAACCGTGACTGTATCCCCGATACAGCCTACATCATTTTATATTTTATGTCTGATAGTGTAGGTCTAGGGTAATAGTGTTGAACATTAGGATGGCGGAACCTTGTTTGAAAATCATTGCGTTTCAGTCGGACCAGTGTTACGGGAACACCGACGAAGCTTCAACTGTGGTTTAGCCTGATAGCTAGCCAGCCCCGAGGCAGAAGCATAAGTTGCCACAGCAACTTAGCTTGAACTATGCTGAGCTTTGTGGAACCGAATAAACCTTCACACTCAGTGAAATAAGACTACGGTGGTAAACAGTAAGGCTGGAGCTAAAACCTCCAGGACAGGGGTCCTTGAGGACTGGATTGAGAACCACTGGTCTAACATGTAGTTAGTATGTTTGGATCAAACCTGATCTACTTCCACATGACAGACTGAACTTGACTGTTTTACACAATGTTAGTAGGAAGTTTTGGTAAAATGCATAATTTCAATCAGAGATCAGGTCAGAGATCAGATCAGAGATCAGGTCAGAGATCAGATCAGAGATCAGGTCAGAGATCAGGTCAGAGATCAGGTCAGAGATCAGGTCAGAGATCAGGTCAGAGATCAGGTCAGAGATCAGGTCAGAGATCAGATCAGAGATCAGGTCAGAGATCAGATCAGAGATCAGGTCAGAGATCAGGTCAGAGATCAGATCAGAGATCAGGTCAGAGATCAGGTCAGAGATCAGGTCAGAGATCAGGTCAGAGATCAGATCAGAGATCAGGTCAGAGATCAGGTCAGAGATCAGGTCAGAGATCAGGTCAGAGATCAGCCAATCACTGTTAAAAATGTAAATCAACAATCGGAATCAGCCCAAGAAAACTGCTGGAAAACCTTCATGATCCAACATCTTAAGACCGACCACACTACTACTAGAATTAATCAAAATTAATACTAATGATAACAACAACAATAATAATAATAATACTAATGATAATAACAATAATACTAATGATAATAATAATGATACTAATAATAATGATACTATGATAATACTAATACTAATACTAATGATAATAAAAATAATAATAATGATAATAATGATACTAATGATAATAATAATGATACTAATAATAACAACAGCAATAATAATAATGATGATTATAATAATAACAATAATCACCCCGTAGTCGGGTCCTCCCAGCTCCTTGATTCTGACCTCCCAGTGACCTTTCTCTCTCAGCAGCTTGTTGATCTCATCGTTCAGATCCCGAATCCTGAACTCCCCCAGACCCGCTGGAGAGACAGGTGGAGGCAGACAGACAGGTCAGTCTAGAGTGCTGTCTGACTGAAGCTGCTGACAGACGGTAATCAATATCTTTAAAAGGTCAGTGTGTCAGGGTCAGAGGTCACTCACCATTCTGGATCTGGGCCACTTTCTTAGAGATTTCACTGATGATCTGACACACACGCACGCACACGCACGCAAGCACATGCACGCACACGCACACGCACACACACGCACACACACGTTAAAAACACTAGTGGATGTACGGTTGTATTAGCTGCAGTCCTGCATAAATGGATTCTAAAATATGAAAATCAAAGCAAATCAAAATAAAAAGTTGGTCAACGTATAGAAATAGATCTCAGTCACACCAGAGACTAATCCCGTCTGTCCAGCCAGCCGTCCAGCCGTCTGTCCAGCCAGCCGTCCAGCCAGCCGTCCAGCCAGCCGTCCAGCCGTCTGTCCAGCCAGCCGTCCAGCCAGCCGTCCAGCCGTCTGTCCAGCCAGCCGTCCAGCCAGCCGTCCAGCCAGCCGTCCAGCCGTCTGTCCAGCCAGCCGTCCAGCTGAGGGAAACTGGTTCTGGCAAGAGAACTATTATAGAACCGAGTCTTTATATTCGTTCATCACCTGTCTCCTCCACTTCTCAGCTTTAGGAAGTTCACTGCACTCTGACGCCAGGAAGGGCCTCCGCTCCTTCAGACAGACAGACAGACAGACAGACAGTATAATGAATTAAGCAATACTGTAGGATTCTCACATTTGTCTGTAGTTGCCAAGTAGAACAGAGTTGTATCTGACCTTGACTTTACCCTCCTCCAGCTGGGCCTGTCTGAACCGAGCCAGAGCCGTCCTGGTAGAATACAATAGAAAACAATAGAACCACTGGGCTGAGTACATTCACACATACAATTTGACTCCTGGTGGGGCTCCTCCTGAAGTCCACTACCATCTCTACCGTCTTCAGAGTGTTCAGCTTGTTTTGTTTTATCCCGTTTTATCTTGTTTAACCTTTTTATTTGTTTTATCTTATTTTATCCTGTTTCATCTCGTTTGATCCTGTTCATGTTTGAAGTGTTGTACAAATGCAGTTTATTGATTACTGTTATTATTCTGTTCAGTTTATTACTGTTACTGGTTACTGGCACTGTCTGATAAAGGGACTGAATGGATGATGACCAGGTGAGGAAGATGAAGTAACTAAGATTATCAACAGCTCAGTAGTAATGATACTGTATAGTACTACAAATCACATGACTAACATGCTGTAGTACTACCTTCTACATTACATTAGTCATTTAGCAGACATTTATCCAAAGCGACTTACAATAAGTGCATCCTTTCCTTCCTCAACATCATCTAAGAGCAGAACCAGTAATGAGGTAAAAGATCAATAAGTTAACTACCTACTTTAATTAAACACGAGACAAATGAGTGAAGCAAATAAGCAAGTATCTTCTAGGAGACAGACACACACACACACACACACACACACACAGTACTTACATGGCCTTCTCAGCGTTTCGAGCCTGGCAGAAAAATGGTGACAAACATTAGTTAGACATTAGTTAACTGGTTACTACTCACCATGACAGTTTTAGCAAAGTTAGATAACTAGTTAGTTAGTATAGAGCAGCTCTTCTGTTTGGAGGAACGTGTTAACATCAGCTCATTCCCAGGTTCATTTTTACATAAAGTATTTATATTATATGTCAGTACCTATTTGGTTAAACAAAGGAAAGGGTTTGCATGGTGTACTCTTATTTCCCCAGTGGTTAAAGGTCTGTGGGTCGTGACCTGGAAGCTATTGAACAATACATTATTTAATTGTAAAAATATGTATATAAAATTTGAGACATTAGGTGTGCACGATGTAGCTCTACTATTGTCACACAGCAATTTGTTGTGTTTTTTTGTCACATGGTTGAGAAGCTTCTCTGTACATCTGATGACAGAACACAAGCTTCAGTTTGACCTGCAGAACCTGACTCGTGTCTTCTGGACAAACCGGCAGAGATGATCTGCCAAGCAGCACTTCCGGTCTACCGCCGCGGTGTTTTGGCGGAAGAAGATTGTTAAAAGTTGAACATTTTGTGCTGCTTGGTGAACTGGATGTCTGCCGGATGACGTTTCACTGGCCATATTTCACTTTTCATTCAAGAACAGGCGGCAAACTATATTTGCTCAAAGGTCTCGAGACGTAAGATCCAGTCGACTGAACTTGGAGAACTTGATCTGGACGTAACGTTACTATTTACTAGTTAGTTATCCTGAACATTTCCGTCTGTATTTCATAATAAAACGGTAACTGTTTCTCACCATCTCTGCAGTTTTCTGGCTGCCGTTTGACGATGTAACTGGGAAGGTTTAATTTACGTCCAATGAACTGCACGCGCTGATACGAACAGGAAGTGTTTCTCCGGCTGAGGTCAAAGGTGAAAGTTTGCACTCCAGGAAATAAAGAACGGGCACAATATCTACATTACTTAATACTATAAAATTAGAATCATACTCAGAACCAAAGCAATTACAAATATTTGTGCTATTTTTGAAACTAAAAATCCGCCGAAACAGAATTGTAACCGTCCGTGCGGGTGTTGGTCTCCACCTAGTGGCTGGAGGGAGGAGCTGCCCAACACGAGGCGGTCCCTCTGGCCTCTTTAGGTTCTCAAACGTTTTCCCACAGAGAAATACAGAGAAGAGACACAGCAGACTACATATGGTCACATACGTACAAATCAAGCAATTAGAACAAGAACAAGATGGACTCCCAGAACAGCTCGTCAATATTCCAGTACATGCCTGACACAACTAACACCAAGCCTCAATAATATTAAATACATATTAAATATACATATAAAATGTAGAAATGATGCTTTCCACACAGGATTCACTTTCCACTGTTTCACCCTCTCCTCCTCCACTGGGTTCATCCACCCTTCCCTCCTTCCATCCATCCATCCATCCTGTCCCTGACCTGATCAGTGTGTTGGATGTGAAATAACGAGTCAGACAGGAAGCCGTAGTCCAGTCCGTCCCCTTCATCCTCCATGTTTATTGTCAGGTTAAAATTACAGCTCTATCCTCTACAGCCCTCTGCCTTAACACTGAGTACAAGCAAATGATATTTTTACAGTAGTTCTAAGTGATATATTGTACAAAAATAACATTTTGATTTTTTGTGAAAACATTCTCCATTCTCCAAGCTTAAAATTATTTTTTGTTTTAGTTTTTTTGTCTTTTCAGGTCTGTCAGTCCGTCCTGCTCCGTGGTTCAGTCCTCCTGAATAAGAGCTACTCTGCTTTCTGGAATCGAAACTTCACTTTTTAGGTTTTTAAACTTGAGCTGCGCTGAGCAACTGTCAGCTGAACTGTACAAAAACAAAATGCACCTTTAAAATATGAATTATCAATGCTGCCATTTGTCAGCTGTGTTTAAACCATCTGCTGTGACCAGCTTTAATTGGTTCCTTCGTTCCTTCAGTGGTAACAAGGTCATCCTGTAAGGTGATTGGTTGTTGCTAGCCTGGAGGTGGGCCAATCACATTTCTCTCAGACAAACTCAGTTTTGTCCAAAAAAAGCAAAAATAAAGTTGATCACCTTACTGGAAGATAGAAACTTCCATCGTGTATTTTTGTGTTCCTCCTGTGTGACTCCACCCATTTTAGGGCTGGTGGGAGGGACTTAACATTATATCACTCTACTCTCTCAGCCAATTGGCTGGGCAGAAAGGGTTCTTAAACAAAGCCGTATACATCATGACACCGCTAACAAACTAAAAACACAAATTCTGGTTTTGTTTTATAAATGCAGAAGAAAGTGGATTTTTGTTTTTTTAGTGTCCACCCCTTTTCCTCCTTAGATCTGCTCTGAGTGGCTGGTCCGAGGCTGACTGACAGGCCTCTGGACCAATGAAAAAGGAGGATCAGAGAAATTAAAAGTAAAGAGAAAGAAAGAAGACGATGAATGAGAGCGGGAGGGGTGTTGGTCAGCTAGCCGGGCGGCTAGGCCGTGCCCTCAATGGAGCACTCCTTGGCCAGGTGACCTGACTTCCCACAGTTGTAGCAGTTCACCTCAGAGGCCTTGCTGCAGTGGACGGCAACATGGCCGATCTCACCACACCTGGAGAGACATGATGGACATTACGTTACATTACTACGGTGGCCCTGAGAGCTCAACGCACTGCAACTTAAAAAACACATGCAAGTAGACAAAACACAAGCAAATTAAGAAAACATCAATTTGACAACACATTAAGACAACTCAACACATTAAGACAACTCAACACATTAAGACAACACATTAAGACAACTCAACACATTAAGACAACTCAACACATTAAGACAACACATTAAGACAACTCAACACATTAAGTCAACTCAACACATTAAGACAACACATTAAGACAACTCAACACATTAAGACAACACAACACATTAAAACAACACAACACATTAAAACAACACAACACATTAAGACAACTCAACACATTAAGATAACACATTAAGACAACATATTAAGACAACTCAACACATTAAGACAACACATTAAGACAACACATTAAGACAACTCAACACATTAAGACAACACATTAAGACAACTCAACACATTAAGACAACACATTAAGACAACACATTAAGACAACTCAACACATTAAGACAACACATTAAGACAACACATTAAGACAACTCAACACATTAAGACAACACATTAAGACAACTCAACACATTAAGACAACACATTAAGACAACACATTAAGACAACTCAACACAACTAAAAACTGTTTTGATTAATAATAAGGGTTAAGAACTGACTGCAGATCTCCACATTAATCCATATAACTAATATCACATAATATCAATATTATGCTATATAACTAATATCACCATATGACTATATATCAATATTATTCTATATAACTAATATCACCATATGAATATAGATCAATATTATTCTATATAACTAATATCACCATATGACTATAGATCAATATTCAACAATCAATTATTTTCCAGGCTGTTGGTGTTACTTGTTGAACTTATTGAAGGGTCATTGTTGGATTTCAGGCTTTACCAGGATTTCCTGAGAAAGAAGTCATCCAGTAGCTAGTGGTAGCTAACTACTTAACTAGCCTAACTAACCGGTAGTTAGTTACCTGTAGCATTTGACCTTCTCGCAGCCCTTCTGGATGTGACCGAAGCCGCCGCAGGAGTAACACTTCTGCTCGTTGGCGTGGTCGCAGTCCCGCGCCACGTGACCCGCCTTACCACAGGTATAACACACCTGCTCACGCTCCTTCTTAGGCTCCTTACACTCCCTGGAGATATGACCTCCTCTACCACAGTTATAACAGGCTGGAGGAGGAGAGGGGAGGGGAGGGGAGGAGGAGAGGGGAGGGGGAGGGGAGGGGGGAGGAGAGGGGAGGAGAGGGGAGGGGAGGGGAGGGGAGGAGGAGAGGGGAGGGGAGAAAAGCTTTGTCAAACCCTTCAACATCTTAAATATCAACTATTTCTGGCAGCAGTTTAATACCAGAGAGAGAAAAAGGTTATGAGGTTATGAAGATGTTATGAGGTTATGAAGATGTTATGAGGTTATGAAGATGTTGTGAGGTTATGAAGATGTTATGAGGTTATGAAGATGTTATGAAGATGTTGTGAGGTTATGAAGATGTTGTGAGGTTATGAAGATGTTATGAGGTTATGAAGATGTTGTGAGGTTATGAAGATGTTGTGAGGTTATGAAGATGTTATGAGGTTATGAAGATGTTATGAAGATGTTGTGAGGTTATGAAGATGTTGTGAGGTTATGAAGATGTTATGAGGTTATGAAGATGTTGTGAGGTTATGAAGATGTTATGAAGATGTTGTGAGGTTATGAAGATGTTGTGAGGTTATGAAGATGTTATGAGGTTATGAAGATGTTGTGAGGTTATGAAGATGTTATGAGGTTATGAAGATGTTATGAAGATGTTGTGAGGTTATGAAGATGTTGTGAGGTTATGAAGCTGTTATGAGGTTATGTGGTTATAAGGTTATGAAGATGTTGTGAGGTTATGTGGTTATAAGGAGGTTATGTGGTTATGAAGATGTTATGAGGTTATGTGGTTATAAGGAGGTTATGAAGATGTTATGAGGTTATGAAGATGTTATGAGGTTATGTGGTTATAAGGAGGTTATGTGGTTATGAAGATGTTATGAGGTTATGTGGTTATAAGGAGGTTATGAAGATGTTATGAGGTTATGAAGATGTTATGAGGTTATGTGGTTATGAAGATGTTATGAGGTTATGAAGATGTTGTGAGGTTATGTGGTTATGAAGATGTTATGAGGTTATGTGGTTATAAGGAGGTTATGTGGTTATGAAGATGTTATGAGGTTATGAGGTCTAACCTTATAATAACCACATAACCGGTTAAACAACACGTTTTTTTTTGTTTTCTCAAAAAAGTGATTTTTTTTCAGATAGGAGGTTTTGCTCTTCGGCCATCGTTATGATTAATAATAAGGGTTAAGAACTGTTTTGACTTTTTCAGTTTAAAGCCTATGTTTATAGTTTCATAACATCAAGGTTATTGTTTATTAAATAATAGTTCTGATCATTTTATTTGTAGTGTACTTTTCCTTAAAAAGTGAAAGAAAAACAAATTAATAGTAATCTGTTATTACTAATTATATTGATTGGTCATAGTAAATTTAATGGTTTAATAACTCAACAATAGCAGTGGTAATAATTATAAGGCTTCTATCAAAACCCACTTCCGTTTAAAAAAAATACAAATACAAATGCCGCCGCCTCACAACACTCTAGTGTGTGTGTGTGTGTGTGTGTGTGTGTGTGTGTGTGTGTGTGTGTGTGTGTGTGTGGCCTCACCGTCCTCAGTCCTCTCACAGTCCCTGGCGACGTGTCCTGGTTCTCCACAGCGATAGCAGAACAGATCTACAACACACACACACACACACACACACACACACACACACACACACACACACACACACACACACACACACACACACACACACACACACACACACACACACACACACACACACACACACACACACACACACACACACACATTTACAACCAGCAATAAGCCGGACATGTAGCAATTGTCGTTTTCCGACAGCAGGAACTGTCCAGGGATTTGGTACTATTGTTGGTGTTGGTGGGAACTAGCCCCAAAAAGGTTCCTCTGGGATAGTTCCTGGACCCAAAACAAGTTCCTGCTAATGAGGTAGTACTTTTTAGGGGACCATGTACCATTGGGGTGGAGTTGCAGTACTGAATAACACTGATTGGTCAATACAACCTACTCAAAAATCATCAAGTCCACCAACCGCCATTTTAAATACAGGCTTTAATAATGTCTTGTTCAATCTCTTCGGCGAGTCTCGTTTCCCAAAAAGCGATTCTAACATCATGTTCATACCAAAACAGTGTTGGAGCTAACTGGAGAGTCTTATGTTTCACTTTCATTTTCACAATGCGAGGCTCTGTTGTATTGCGTGCCGTGCTACTGGTCTAATGGTTTACTGGTCTACTGTTCTACTGGTCCACTGGTCTACTGGTTTACCAGTCTACTGGTCTACTGTCTCATGTGCCTGCAGTGTGTTTACTACCAACAGCTGAGTGGACGGCGGTCAGATTAGTCTCCAGGTGACAGAGAACATAACAAGATCCTCCTCAGGCATCAGAGGTGATTTAGATACATTCCTATACATTGACCAACTTTTTATTCTGCGGTGGATCAACACCAGAGCTGCTGGAACTTCCTCCATGTTTGTTGTTGTTGGGGGGTGTCGTATCTAAATGACGTATGAAACCAAACTAAATTTCTTATTTGCATCATCTCCCCGGTACTTTGGTGCGGTGGGAAAGCAACCTGGAACTCTTTTGGGGAACTAAACTAACTGCTGAGAAGGTTCCTGCTCAAAAAAGTACCCAAAAGGTTCTAGTTCTTGTGGTTGGAAAATGCCTGAAGCAAATACATTTATAATTTAATATACAATAACATACTTTTCCACAATGATACCGATCTACAGACCAGTACAGACTGGTTTCTATAGATGTGACAGACCAGTACATACTGGTTTCTAGACCAGTACAGACTGGTTGCTATAGATGTGACAGACCAGTACAGGCCAGTACAGACTGGTTACCTTTGCCCCTGCTGCGACCTTTTCCCCGGCCTCGACCAGCGTTAGGACAGTTCTTGATCCAGTGGCCGGTACGGCCGCAGCCAAAACACTCGTTACTGCTCATCACCACGACGACGGCTGGACAGACAGACAGACAGACAGAGAGTTTAGATACAGCTCAAAAACTATGTGTGTGTGTGTGTGTGTGTGTGTGTGTGTGTGTGTGGTACCAGTGTTGTTCTGGAGTCTGCCAGCCAACAGTTGGAGGTTCTGCTAGAAGAAACTCTGGTCAACATCCCATAATATAGTAGCCAACTAGCTGTTTACAACAGGCAGACTAGTGATAATGTGTGAGATTCTTCTTGCTCTTGATTTTGGTGACACCTGTGGTGATAAATGGTCACTGCTATGCCACTGGACTGACAGTATAGTCTGATGGTAATATCTATGCTACAGAGCGATATCAGACATGTCGCACGGCACAAAATAAAAAGTTGGTCAACGTATAGAAATGGGACTTAATGGATCTTGAACGCTTCACATTATGTTCTCTGTCACACCAGAGACAAATCTCACTCAGCTGTAGCTTGTAAACACACCAGACAGACAGACAGACATCACCTGCTAGACAGGCTAACCTCAGAACATGCTGACTAAACTCTGATATTGACTACGCAAGGTTTGAAGGTAGTTGTTTATTTCTTTATTTCTCCAGTATTCAAATTGGGATGTTACCGTCCGTGAAGTGACATCACCCAACTGCTAGGAGTCTAGCTATTCAACAAGTCACCTAGTCAGCTGCTAGGAGTCTAGATATTCAACAAGTCATCCTGGACAAGACTGAGCTGGTGTTCCTCCCGGGGAAGGGCTGTCCACACCGAGACCTGGCCATCACCATCGATGATGTTGTGGTGACGTCAACTCGGACTGGGAGGAATCTGGGTGTGACCCTGGACGACCAACTGTCGTTCTCAGCAAACATCTCATCAGTGACGCTCCTGCAGATTCCTCCTCTACAACACCAGGAGGATTCTCCCCTTCCTCACTGACAAGGCAGCGCAGGTGCTCATCCAGGCTCTTGTTATCTCCTGCCTGGACTACTGCAACTCCCTCCTTGCTGGTGCCCCGGCATCGGCCATCAGACCTCTGGAGCTTGTTCAGAAAGCTGCAGCTCATCTGGTGTTCAACCGCCCCAAGTTCTCCCACACAACTACCCTTCTCCGTTCTCTACACTGGCTCCCTGTAGCAGCTCATCCAGTTCAAGACCCTGGTGCTGGTCTATAGGGCAGTGAAAGGAACTGCTCCTTCTTACCTCCAGGCTATGGTCAAGCCCTACACCCCCACCAACCACTTTGCTCTGCTGCCTCGAGGCGACTGGTTGCCCCGTCGCTCAGAGGCCCCTGGGGGCCGATCTACACGGTCACGGCTCTTCTCTGTCCTGGCCCCGCAGTGGTGGAATGAACTCCCCACTGATGTCAGGACAGCAGAGTCACTGCCCATCTTTCGCCGCAGGCTGAAAACCTCTTCAGGAGACACTACCCTGACCCTTCCTCTTCAGGAGACACTACCCTGACCCTTCCTCTTCAGGAGACACTACCCTGACCCTTCCTCTTCAGGAGACACTACCCTGACCCTTCCTCCTAGCCTTGACTACTTGTCGTCACTTATGTGCCTGAGCTCTTGTTTACTGGCTCTTGGATACACTTGGATACACTTATTTGTCTTAGGCTCTTGTTTATTGGGTTCACTTATTTGTCTCATTTGTTAAGATAAGTAGGCTGCTAACTTATTGCACTCTTACATTAACACTAGTTATGCTCTTAGTTGCTTGTTTAGGAAGGAAATGCACTTATGATTTCTGGTGACTAGTAGTTTTCTTACCTACCTTTGTTGAATGCACTTATTGTAAGTCGCTTTGGATAAAAGCGTCTGCTAAATGATTGTAATGTAATGTAATGTAAAAGTCATCTGATCAACTGCTAGGAGTCTAGATATTCAACAAGTCATCTGATCAACTGCTAGGGTTATTCAGTTATTCAATGTAGATTAGCTAATAAACAACAGAGAAACCAACCAGTCCAATGGAAAAGGAGCCACATGCATCACTGCTCATAGAGTTTCTCATCTTGGAAAGGAAACACCAATGTTCAGTCTGGTAAAGTTGCTTTACTTTTTATTCGCTAGCCTTCCCCTGAGGATTAATCTGGTTCTTTTTCCTTGATGGAGTTTGGGTTTCTGGTCTCTGGACATTGCGGAAGACAGCCAGGGTCACATTTGACAGTCTCCATCTAGTGGCTCGTACTTATAGACACAGAGCAATTGTCAAAACATAATGCATTCCTATAGGGCCAAGGAATTGCACATAAAATTAAATTGCAGAAAAACTACAAGTATAATCAAACATTCAAATATAACTTCTCTATTCCAGACTATGCTGATTTTTTCAAAGTTTGAACGGTGTTGATGGCTTAAATGGTGTGAAAGTAGTTGAGAAGAAGTAAGTACGCGAACAAGTGCTGCTTGCTGAAATAAGCTATTCTAAACAGCAGGTTAGCTGGTGAAACAGTGAAAATGGCTGGTGTATTATGGGATGTAAAGTTGGGATTCAAACATGTGGTATCATTAGTACATGGTACACTTCTCAGGCTGCTGAACCAGAACTGTTTCAAAGCTACAATCCATGATTTGTCCTGGAGTGCACCCTCTCATGGCTGTGCAGGGAATTACAAAAATATATGCCCCAGAATGTAAACAGTCTAATAAACGTGTAATAGATACTAGAATATGTAGAATATTAGAATATAATATTGCTACTTGCTACACTAGTAAGTGAAGTAACCATACAAATTGGTGTCAGAATGCTAGCTAACTAGCAAAGTTAGCTTTTGATCTATTTAGATAGGGCATTAACTACCCACATCACTAACCTATCCACATCACTAACTACCCACATCACCAACCTATCCACATCACTAACTACCCACATCACTAACTACCCACATCATTACCTAGTAGCATGGAGAACTGGGCAGCTGCCTTTGAAGCTCCGTATCGCTGCTCGCATTACGTTAAGATGATTACGTCATCGATGACGTTTGAAGCCTCGCTTGGTTCTCTACCACCGTTTGCCTGAGAATGGTTTCGACTATGGCGGGCAGTTGAACATATACAACGAATCAAAACTGCTCACAATTTGTGGGTTGTAGTTTGTACTGTAAGACAGGAGATCGAGTTGAGAGAAAAACAGGAAGAAAAATAACTCCTTGACTAAACTCCTCATCCCTCTTGATGCAGCAGCGTTACCCACTTCACCAAGACGCTGACATGGGCACATTTCTACCTCTACCGCAGTGAGTCTCAACTAGATTACCGAAACACTAACAGATATGTATTTATTTCTTTATTCACATCAGCAGTTTAGTTTACTGGCCCAACTATTACACACATTGCAGCGCCCCAAAGAACAGAAACCATCTACCCATGATGCACTGGGAGCCCAGACTAACAACACACCTACAGTAACTACTGATACAGTCTTAACTAAACCTACAGCACCTGCCAACACTGTCTTAATACCTACACTAACCCTTAACTAACACATACACTAACTACAGACACTAACTGTGACCTGGTTAGTGGTTAGTCATCCTACTAGTCTTCTGCCATGTTGCCCAAGTTGCCAATCTGCAGCCCTAGGGCAACAAGTTGCCCGTCTGTCCTGCTCAACAGAGTTTATGGTAAAGACGTTAACTGGGTGGGCTACTAATCTGTTAAGACACCAGAGGTTACCAGCAACACTAAAGCAGAAAGCCAAGCTAGTAACAAGAAGTGACCAGGGGGGTGTTCCACAAAGTTAGCCAGGCTGGCTAAAGTGGTAAACTCGCTTTGTGGAACACCCCCCTGGTCTGCTTTAATTTCTGACTGAAAATAAATCTGCCGCCCTGTTTAAAGTCTGAAAAGTTGATGGTAACTAGTGACTGACCGGGCTGGTTGGTCCTGGAGGAATATGACTAACTATCCGACCAAACTTGTGGTCCCAAAGTTAGTAAAGAGCGTTTTATTCAACTTTAATAATGTCACAGTGCAGCAGCTAGCGCTAACTAGCTAGCCAGCCAGTAGCGAGCTTGGACAATGCTGTTAGCGGTGGCTCATTCTGGGTGTGGGCTAATATTGGCTAATGTTATTTAATGTTGGCTAAGATTAGTTAATATTGGCTAGTACTAGCCAGCAGACATGTTGGGCTCCGTTAGCAGCACCGCCCCCCTGGGATGCGGCCTAGTGCCCCGGCAGGGAAGTCTGTGACCCTGAACAGTAGCTCGGCGTTTCTCTGAAGCAAACTGGTTATAACGGAACCGGATCTACGACCAAATCTGGACCGGGTCGGTTTCTGCTCTGGCCGTGGACAGTGGAACCCGTCGGGCCTGTCAGCAGACCACTGCGCTGTCAGATGTCAGCTAGCATGCTAGCTAGTTAGCATGTCTTCACGGCGGAATAAGCAGCATTACATTATATTTTGCTGCGCTTCTTTTCCAGGTGCGTCCCGCCGGGGCGGAGCTGCACCTGAGGCCGGCAGCGCCGTCCTTCCTGCGGCGAGAAAAGAGCAGATTTAGCGGCGGAAGCTCCAACTCACCTGGATAAGAGACTCTGGATGTTTGTTTTCTATCCCTCCTCTGCGCCACACGCGGTCTGCACACGGCACTACACACACACACACACACACACACACACAAAATATCATAATTTCATGTGTTAACTGACGGGGAAACATAATGATGAATATACTACTGTTCGTAATACCACTACTGCTCATAATAAAACAACCATAATCATCACAATAGAAAGTTGAGATGTTCTCCACTACCAGAGTGGCAACAACTGATGGTAAAAGCGATGCATCTTTTACATTCTATTACTGCTGGACACGCATTGTTGCATCTCTATTTTCAGTCAGTTTAGTTGGAACACATTTGTTTTTAATATATGAATTAAAATATGAATTCCATGCCTGACGCTCTCTCACTTCAGTCTCTCTGTGCCACTTGACTTGAAAACTACTTTTGATTTGAAATAGTTGTACTTCGTAGTTACGAATTTATATGAGGGTACGTGAAGGCAGCATGTGCACACGGCACCAGAGCAGAGGCTGGGCAGGACTGACCGAGACCTCGGAATTGGTTATTACGATCTCTGACTGATTACTAGGTTAGCTGATCTTTACATTAGTCGAGGCGCGTTTGATTTGTTTTCAGACAGTCACACAAATGTAGAAGATCAGCACAGTACTACCGTGTACTACCGTGTACCGTGTGTACTACCGTGTGCTCCGAGCAGCTTGATAGTAAACCAGGTAGTGAACCTGACTACATTTCAGCCTTCGTGGTTCGAGTCTTCTGCTCATTTTGACACAGAGCTTCTATTTCTACTTGCTTAATGAAGAGCCCAGTTTGCCCAGTTAAACCGTCAGCACCAGTAACCAGTAACCCAGAGCCAAACCAGACGTCCACATGTCTCTTAAGTTAAAGTTGTCAACATCCCGGAAACCTAAAAATAACCATGGAAACATGAGCCCAGGTTGAGTCAACAAAAGCTTTTCTACTGCAGGGCCAAACTGGACCAGAGCTAGCTACATCCAGTCAGCTATTAGAGTTGATTGTTGGGGAAATCAGTGACTTTAGTTAACTAGTGTTGGATACTTTCATGAACTTTCATATATTGTGTTTACTCTGCTTGCCCAAACTCGGCATCTATTGCAGCCCAACCGTCCTGGTAGGGGATCCCTCTCTGAGTAGCCCCTCCCTCTCTGAGTAGCCCCTCCCTCTCTGAGTAGCCCCTCCCAAGGTTTCTCCCACTTTTCCAATAAGGTTTTTGTGGGAGTTTTTCCTTGTCCTCTGTGAGGGTCTAAGGCTGGGGGATGTCGTGTACTAATCATTTATTATTTTCACATGCTGGGCATTGTGAAGCCCTTAGGGACTGTAACGGTGATTAAGGGCTATACAAATAAATGTGATTTGATTTATAGTGCTGGTTCACTATGAAAATAAATTATATATAAACTACAACTGGTTAGTACTAGTACCATGAGTTATCTGTACCACATGAAGGAGCTGCCTGTCAGGTTTTCACCAGAGGAAACAGTTGAAACAAACTTTGCTTTCAGTCTTCCGGTGTTGTGCCAAAAAGTGATCGTCCGCCAAAAACTGTTTGCCGTCCGCGGGAGCTGCAATCACTTATTGGCAAGTGGAAAACTGCCTTTCATGGGTTGTATTGCCCCTTTAAAGCTATTTCACCTGCTAAAAAGTACTGGATGAGCTATAATCTTTACAATATAACCCTCATGAATGAAATCAAATGATTTTGAGGCATAAATAACCTCAGTGACATGCAGCAATCAGTTTTTGGCAAGTGGAAAACTGCCTTTTATGGGTTGTAGGCCTATTGCCGCTTTAAAGATATTTAAACTGGTAAAAATGGCAGGATTGGTTATAATCTAGGCCACAGAGCAGGTAAAATAATGTAGTTATAAGGATGATTGTGTGGCAAGGAGCGGAGTTTTGACATTTACATAAAGGGGGGAAATAGAGATTAGAGGGAAGGAACTTGGGGACCGACAACGCCACCTGGGGACTTGCACCCCAGGATATGAAAACCAAATTATATCCAAGGACACAGGTAAGAGACTGATGAGGCAGAGACAATAAATAAAGCAAATATTTTTATTAACGGACAGAAAAATCTAAAAACCTGCTATAATGTACTAAAAACCCTAATAAGTATGACAACAAAAAAAACAGTGGGCTGGGGCTTCAGTGGGGGCAGACTACTGGGGAGCACCCCGTCTCACTAGTCTGGGGGGGCAACACTACAAAAACACAGCAAAACGTGCACTAAAAAATGCCCCAGTGCCTACTTGCATGCAACAGGAGTGAGGTCCTCCCCACAGTGACTGGCCTCCCACCTGAGGACACCCAAGCCGCACTGAAAGTCAAACTACTAAGGAGAAACTTCCTGAAACAAAAACCAAAAGTTAACAAAAAAGGAACAACCCAATTGATAAATATCAAAACATACACTCAAAAGAAAAGTGAACCTAACAAAAACAACAAAAACAGAACAGCAGCAGGTGATCCTAAAACACACAAAAGCCACATGTTAGTGGGGGGGAAAACAACTTTAAATCAATATGGGGCCCCTACTCACCACCTTCAGCAGGCAACCACCACAGGGACCAGCAAGAGGCTGAACTGAGCCAGCTGAGGCCTTTTATACTGCACCTGGGCAGGGGGAGGAGCTAAGGGAGGAGTTTGCCTAACTACATGGGGTTGCGTTCACAACCCTTCACTGAGGTTCACTACAATTGCAAAAGAGATAATTTCTTTATCTTAGAATAAATAAATCATGTTCATTACAGTTAATTACAATTATTATTAAGTAATTATTATTATAATTATTAAGTACAATTACAATTTCCAGATATAAACAAGGATATTAGATATACATATAAACATCGGAACAGACGGCAATCCGTTTTTGGCGGATGATCACTTGCCCAATTCACCTGCCCAATTCTACGACCAGTTCCACCCCTGATGATGCAATCGTACTCGGAACTTGGAAAAAAAAAAAAGACCTTCGATACGGAGAAGTGCAATAGAATAGTCATTCAAGTCAAGTCTGACCACTTCACTCTGCTGCCTCGAGGCGACTGGTCGCCCCGTGGCTCAGAGGCCCCTGGGGGCCGATCTACCGGCCACAGCTCTTCTCTGTTCTGGCCCCACAGTGGTGGGATGAACCCCACTGACGTCAGGACAGCAGAGTCACTGCCCATCTTTCACCAGGCTGAAAACCCACCTCTTCAACACTACCCTGACCTTTCCTCTTAGCACTTGCCTATTTGTCTTCACTTATTTGTCTGACCTCTTGTTTATTACCTCTTGTTTATTTGATTTAATTATTTGTCTCATTTGTTGAAGTAAAAAGTAGGTAGCTAACTTATACCTCAGCACTAGTTCTGCTCTTAGTTGCTTGTTTAGGAAGGAAATGCACTTATGATTTCTGGTGACTAGTAGTTCTCTACCTATGTTGAATACACTTATTGTAAGTCGCTTTGGATAAAAGCGTCTGCTAAATGCCTGTAATGTAATGTAATAGATAGAGAGCTAGATGGATGGATAGATTTATTACTATCTAGGTATAACTACACAAACTGCAATATACAGTGTAAGAATAATAGGCATAATCAATAATAGAGTATATTTAAGAGACAAAGGATTATGATCTCTGACATTTATTCGGCTTACAGCGTTGCCAACACGGCCAGAGAAGGGAGAAGGTGGATTAGGACCACAAACCACTCCACAGACCAGATCAAATCACATTTATCTGTATAGCCCTTAATCACCGTTACAGTCTCTAAGGCTTCACAGTGTCCAACATGTGAAAATAATAAATGGTTAGTACACAACATCCCCCAGCCTTAGACCCTCACAGAGGAGAAACTCCCACAAAACCTTTTAGGGTAAAAATGGGAGAAACCTTGGGAGGGGCTACTCAGAGAGGGAGGGGCTACTCAGAGAGGGAGGGGCTACTCAGAGAGGGAGGGGCTACTCAGAGAGGGAGGGGCTACTCAGAGAGGGATCCCCCTACCAGGACGGTTGGGCTGCAATAGATGCTGAGTTTGGGCAAGCAGAGTAAACACAATATATGAAAGTTCATTTTGGTGGGAAATCCAGATCTGATGGGGCATCACAGCAACAGCAGCTCAGTCAGCATCGTCCTAGGAGGCGGGACCACGCAGGCGCCAACTCTGCTGAGCTGCAGCCTGGAACAGACAGGAGACTCACCCACACACACACACACACACACCCTCGCACTCACACAGACAGACATGACCAATCAGAGGACAGGAGCAGCTAGACCAGGAGAACAGGACCTGTAGGCAGGATGCTAGTATCCATCAGGACCCTGAGCTAGGATGAGCTAACTGGTCTAGCCTTACTCTGAGAAGAGACTGAGCCACTCCCTCAGGGCTGGTCACATGACAGAGAGAATAAATGGGTTTTTAGTCTTGACTTAAAGACTTGATAGAGCCTCTCTGACTGAGGCAGCAGACTGTTCATAGATAGGGAGCCCGGTAAGAAAAGGCTCTGGTACCTGCAGGTTCATTTTTGACTGCTGGGATAGACAGGTAGCCAGATAGACAGGTAGCCAGATAGACAGGTAGCCAGATAAGACAGGTAGCCAGCGTCCTGAGATCTGAGGGGGCGTGGCGGTTTATATGGTCTGATCAGATCTGATCAGTAGGACGGTGCCATCCCATGTAATGATTTATATGTAAGTAGAAGCACCTTGAAGTCACACCTGGCCTGAATTGGTAGCCAGTGTAGTGAGGACAGGATGGGAGTTATATGGTTGAATTTCCTAGTTTTCGTCAGGATTCTGGACCAGTTGTAGTTTTTTAGTGCGCCAGTAGGTAAGCCTGAAAAAAGGACATTACAATAATCGATTCTGGATGATACGAAGGCATGTACTAACATTTCTGCGTCTGCCTCTGTTAGCATGGGTCGAATCTTGGCAATATTATGAAGATGATAAAACGCTGTTTTAGTGATCTCCTTAATGTGCAACTTGAAGGGGCGTCTGTGGCTCAGGAGGTAGTGCAGGTCATCCTCTAGTTAGAAGATCAGAGGTTCGATCCCCGGCTCCTCCAGTCTGCATGTCGAAGTGTCCTTGGGCAAGATACTGAACCCCAAATTGCTCCCGATGGTCAGGCCAGCACCTTGCATGGTAGCTCACTGCCATCGGGGTGTGTGTGTGTGTGTGTGTGTGTGTGTGTGTGTGTGTGTGTGAGAATGAGAGGCATACATTGTAAAGCGCTTTGGATAAAAGCGCTATATAAATGCAGCCATTTAGGGTAGGGTCAAATTTTACCCCAAGGTTTTTAACGTATGGGCTCTGGGAGATTACACAACTATCAAAGTTGAGTAGTAAATAAGTGTCTAGCTGGTCCCACAATCAGCATCTCAGTTTTGCTGCCATTAAGAAGTAGGAAGTTTAGGGACATCCAACATTTGACCTCCGATAGGCAGGCCTCTTCGACTCTTTTGAAATTAGATGTTATCGATTGGTTTGACTGGTATGTAAATTTGGGTGTCATCGGCGTAGCAAAGGAAGTTAATGCCAAATTTGTGAATGATGCCACCAAGTGGTAGCATATAGACCACTCACTAACTGGTCCGGACCACTAGCTTACCAGTTACCAGTGGTCCGTGTTAGCGACCATGGTCAGTGGACAGACCACTGAATTGGCTACAACCCATTAAGTAACTATTAAGTAGAAATAATGAGGATAAACTATGAATTGTTAGCTTAAGTGCTAAAAATATATTTATAAATAAATGTTGATATTTATGAACATCAAAATGTATTTTTCATATGTTTCATGTGAATAATTGAATAACTTTTGCAAACTTCACATCATGGGATCATTAAAGTTTCAAACACGTGCATTTAACGTTAGGCCTAATATAACTTGAAAACATGATTTTAGTCTCATTTCTGAATCCGTGTTCCATCTTTTCTTTTTCTGCATCAACATCGGCCGAGATAAATGTCATCAAGTTTTGGCCGCGGCCTCTTCGGTGACTGTACTGAAGCCTCAGAGTTCGTTAGTTCAGTGCAGCTCAGTTTGAGTAATGTGTATATATATATATATATATATATAGGTTTCCCTTTTTATGTCGTTCTGATTTGCTTGAGTTTGTCAGTGTTTCTGTTCATTGTGGATGCTGTCTTGTGTGGTTGCGTGTGCGGGGATGTGGCGATATGTGCGCCCGCTGTGTTGCGTTGCCATGGTTTCCGACCGATGCCCGAGCCGCTTCTGCTGTGCTCATAAGTTCGGGACCGGCCCGAGCTCGAGAGAGAGTTCTGGAGAGTCCGTTAGGGAGAGAGGACCGTGAAATTTAGTAACGGCTAAGTTATTCAGTTGGTTTCAATGTATATGGTAGTTACGAGTAATGGACTTTACGATCTGTGAATCCGAAGAAGCGTCGGCAGCGTGAAGAGGAGGGTTTTCGCCACAGTGACTGTTTTCTGCCTTGTGTGCAGACCGATTACGTCTAAGAGTCAGCTAAACTAGCCAGGGGGTTAGTTAGCTTCGTCAGCTACGTTCCGATAACGTAGTTCTCCCGGCTCTGAGGCCGATACATCCTCCTCGTCGGACAGTCAACTCCCTCCTCATCCTCTTCAGCGATCGTCTGCCCTTCCCTCGCCAGCCAACGGACCCGTCTTCACCGTCACCCCCCGCCCCTCCCCTCTCTCCATCATCAGGGACTCTCTCTCCTGTCTGAAGATCACATCACCTGAGCTCCACCCCCGGGCAATGTGGTACCATTAGAATAGGATTATTTTAGGGATATAGTATAGTATTAGTCTAGGTTTATTTGTAGGATAAGTTAGTTAGGAGATATATCATTGTTGTTTTGTATTGCGTGTATTTATGTTTGTTATAAATGTGCAGTTAATTTGTTACCTTGTGTCCCTCCCCCAGTTATTTTGTTAGTGTCCACCTTAATCACCTATATGTCCATAGAGGGACGCCAGTGGTAGTGGCTAGCGACCTGATCATTAGTTTTATTGTTTATTGTATCGTTGGGTTTAGGTGGCTGCCATTACATACAGTCCAGGTTTGTAGCCCTCCGCTTCAGTGACCATGGACCATATTTGGAAGTTCAACTTCCTTCATGTTCGTGCTGCGGCTGGATATGCTTGTACAGTATTAGTGGTAGTGGAGAGGGACCAGTTTGGGGTTCAGCCTCTGGTGCTGATTCCTGAAGTCAAAACCCAGAAACATTGGGAGGATTTTTTATTGATCTGATTTAAACACTTCAGTGATCAAACAGATTCCAACAGCGAAACGCTTCAACAGGTTTACAGGATCCGGATCAGGTTCCACTGGACACGTTTACACACAGAATTCCCTCCTTAACCCGATGACTCCTCAGACCTGGTGTTAGTTAACCCATGTAACCATCATAACTAGGTTATAATAACCTGGTAAGCTCATCCTCTGATTCTGGTTAACCAGGTTACCGTGGCAGGAAACATCTGACTGCTTTCACTGTTAGTTTTCAGACTCGCACTGCATTATGGGTACATTCTGATGTCAGCAGTAGTACTTCCTGTTACTGTTACTACGGTTACTGTTGGATCATCATTTGTTTCTTCTGTATCAGCAGTATGATAGTCCTTATTTCACAAGAAAAACAAATCAATTATCGACTATTATAAACATGATCATATAATTATGAGAAACACTTTAAATCCCTTGGCTGGTATTCCGTCTGGTGACCTCGACCCTCGGGTCAGACCAGGTTAAGTCACTAGTTCATAGTCCAGTAAAGATTACCTGGACGCCATTTTTCTTCTTCACACTGTAGAGGAAGTTTAGTTATTGTTGTCGTTCTTGATGTTTCTGCTAAAATAACATTTGTGTGAAGGGCAGTAGAGACTAAAGTACAACCTCACCACAACACACCCACAGCAAGATAAATCCAAGCTTCACTGGGTTTCATTCATATATTACTGATATGATGTACATGTAACATCTTTATAAATGTACATACTGTAACAGCAGGTTGTCACCTCTGAGCTAGGAGGAGAAACCAGGAGAGGACAGTGACATCACCACAGCCTCTGATGACATCACCGTCCTCTCCTCAGCTCAGAAACCTCATAATAATGCATCATCAGGAGTGTGGACCAGGGGTTATTTCACCAAGCAGCATTAGCAAGTTAGCCAGATAATTTTTTTTAAAATGTTCTGAAATATTATTTATTATTAGCAATCATCAACATATATTACTGAATCATATTTCAAAACCTAATGTTGAGGTTTTGTTTTGTCAAATCAGCACCACCAGGATAGAGCAGAATCAGACTAACTTTCTAACGTTGAGAGCCCCTGGTCTCCTACAGCCAAATGAAGCTCAAGAGTCGACCACATGCCGGTATGTTCTAGTCGTCCTTGACTTCACCGAAACACCATATTTTACAGAGTGAATCTTTTTCCAAATGGATAAATGAACTCTTCAAACTAGTGTGGATGAACTGTACAAGATGTACAGATCATCTGGAGCATCTTCCTCCAGCAAGACCGGACGTACAGACACGACATGTACGGCTAATGCTAACCGCTAACTGCTACACACAGAACAACACAGACTGCTACTCATTCAGCTTCACCATTCCACTTTCCAGACTTTCGTTTGTTGACTGGAGTTCAATGTGATCTGTAGTGGTTTGGTAACTGAGTCTATAATAGAAGATTAGTCACAATACCACAGTGTGACATTACAGTGGCCCTAGAACTATATATCTATATCATAAATAAAATATGTCATATGTAAGATTGAGCAACAACATATTTACAAACATTTCCCTCAAGATTTGTGTCCAAACTTTTCAAGACCTTTCCCAACGTTGAGACTTTCCAGGTTGTCAACACGCCAGGCGGTTCTGAACGTCTCTAGTACAGGCTCCAGACCAGACCATCAGACCAGGCAGACGGGGAGTCTATTGGGGATGTGGTCTAGTATCTACTGCTTTAATCTGGTCTCTCCACTGGTCTGGTCTGGTGTCTACTGGTCTGGTCTGCTGTCTACTGCTCTAATCTGGTATCTACTGGTCTGGTGTGGTATCTACTGGTCTGGTGTGGTATCTACTGGTCTGGTGTGGTATCTACTGGTCTGGTCTGATATCTACTGGTCTGGCCTGCTGTCTACTGGTCTGGTCTCGTGTCTACTGGTCTGGTCTGGTGTCTATTGGTCTGGTATCTACTGGTCTGGTACCTACTGGTCTGGCCTGCTGTCTACTGGTCTGGCCTGCTGTCTACTGGTCTGGTCTGCTGTCTACTGGTCTGGTCTGGTGTCTACTGGTCTGGTATCTACTGGTCTGGTACCTACTGGTCTGGTCTGGTGTCTACTGGTCTGGTCTCTATTGGTCTGTTGTCTACGGGTGTGGCCTGGTGTTTACTGGTTTCCAGTGGGCGGGGTATCTGGTCTGTCGTGACTCGGTCCTGACATCTGCATGAAGAGTTCCCTCAGCTCTGTGACATCATCATCGTGCGACTGTGGGGGCGGGACTGAGCGCTGCTCACGCTCCTCTATGAAGTCCCACAGACGAATGCTGTTCAGAAACTACAAAACACACACACACACACACACACACACACACACACACACACACACACACACACACACACACACACACACACACACACACACACACACACACACACACACGTCAGAAACTATAACACACAAAATGGAGTCTTGATTACTTTCTGCATCATGTGATTCTGTGTAGATTCTACATCACTATTTTGAATATTGTACAATGAGTTTACTTAAACTTATTTTTTATTAATTAGTAGGAGTATAACGATCCCTTCTTTATTGCTTGGATATAAAATGTGTCTTAAAGGTATAAAGAATCTCTTAAATATGTTTATGGATAACAACATTTTGTTCCATAATATATATTAATTAGAGTAGATCAACATGTACCACACTGTGGAAAAGCTCTTCCCAGCTGTCTACATATGAATATGGATATTAAAGGTGAAGTGGTTCTGACCCGGACGTTGCCCTCGGAGCCCAGCTGTTTCCTGGGTCGGTCGGGTTCTGGTCGGGTTCCATCTGGGAAGGCGTGGAGATACAAACACTTCCCTCCAAATGGACATGAGCCTCGACCCTGGTCAAAGTACTTACAGGCTTTCTTACTGGAGGGGGAGGGAGAGAGAGAGAGAGAGAGAGAGAGAGAGAGAGAGAGAGAGACCGTTAGTTACTGATGCTGGCCATGTTGAGCCACGGTTGTCTTGTTTCAGGCCCAATCCCATTCCACCCATGAGCCCTTGCCTCTCCACTCCGCCCGTTTGCGGTTCATGTGGAGGGTTCGCCACATTGAGGCCATCCCAAATCAACTAGTGGGGAGTGGGAGGGGCTAAAACCCTCCAACAAGGCCGACTCACCACACGACACTACGGAATAGCACCGCAAATATCAGGATGGAGGAAACCACAAACACATTTAAGTTCCGTCTTGATCATTTTCTTTGTGGCGTTTGTGTCGACTATTCGCAAAGTCGCGGTGAATACTTTAAATATTTGGTCAAAACGTGAAAACATCCGTTTGTTCTCCTCGTTCACCTGACATGTAGAATTCAATGATACAGCAGCGCTGCAGAAACAAACACACCACATTAATGTGCTCATTGTTTTGTGGATGGATGCATTAGCATATCCATATGCTACATAACGTCGCTGTCGGGCGCAAACCTTCTATGTCCAAAACCGTAATTTTTCAGGAAATGAAAAAAACCGAAATCGCCTCGTAAAGTTGTCACTGTTTACTTTCAGCTCAGCTGTTTGCGGCGCTTGCGGCACAATTCAAAATGGAGACGGGGTGGAGCTATGAGGTTTTGCCGACAGTGTGAGGATCCAATGGAGTTACGAGATTTAGTCACAAGCTTGTTTTAATACTTTTCATTGGTTAAAAATGTATGAAACCCACACACAGACGTAAAGAGTGACCAATAGCATTGATTTATGAAGAAAAATAAAAATGACAAAATATGGAGATACGAGGTTTCCGCCCGACAGCGACGATATGCTACATATCCATGTTCTCTCCAGATGAGAGAACATGGATAGGTAGCGAGGCGTCTCTCTGTAGCCATGGTGACTGCTGTTTCCTGTTTCCGCTGGAGAGTGGCGAGGGCGTCCAGTTTACCCATCTTTCATACCTTCCCCTTCATTAGGACTGTGACACCATACGGAGTGACACTCGGTATTGGAGAGGTTTGGGAAAGGGGGTCCTTGTCTGTTGCCGTGGAGATGTTGTCTCCAGTTTCGCTAACATGGTTTCTGCAACAACATTGGCTGTACAGTGGTATGACAGAGAGACAGACAGGTATAAAGACCAACCTCACTCCAGACTTGAAGAGGTCTATGAGCCGGTTCTTGTCATCCTGATCCTCCACCCAGTAGACTGACGGGATGACAAATTCTGACACCACCCTGCACTCTGGACACGACCTGGAGAGAGACAGGCAGGTAAAGAGACAGACAGGTAACAGTCAAATGCCTGTTTGACCGTCCAGACAAACAAATCATTAAGACAGTCTCAAACACTTGGGCGTGGTACCCCTGGTGGCTGGGTGACCCCAGTAGTTCAGTTGGACAGCAGGGGGTCGATGCCTTGTGGACTCACCACCTGCTAGGTATAGGGTGTGGGTCTGGTGCAATGCTTGCTGGGTAAAGGGCAGGGTAGAGCATCCTCAGACTACGAGGGGGCCACACTACTCTCCCTGGGACAGTGCATGCCAAGGTGCCAGGAAGGAGACCATGGTTTTATGAATGTATGACCTGTGTTCCCCGAGGTATCCTGAGGGAGGCGCTGTAGGAGTAAGGGTTGCAGGGGCTGCTGCTGCAAGTCACTAAACACTCGGAGTATGACCCGTGACCCATTAAGTGAAGCTCATTTAAGGTGGGCGTCAGACTCCAATAAGGATGCTGCTTGGTCCTCCTGTTCATGATATTCATGGACAGGATGTCAAGGTGCAGATGAGGTCTGGAGGGTCCAGTTGGATGAGTTTGGGGTGGATGTCTGTTGTTTGCAGATGATATCCTTTTGGCCTCGGCTGTGATCTCATCATTGAAGAGGGTTGGGATGACGTACAGTGCCTACAAACCTGAGACCATGCTCCTAGCCTGTCCTATCCAGCTGCCCCAAGTGGAGTTCAGGTACGTGGGGTTTTATTTGGGAGATTGACTTTATAGTATTGTAACCAGGAGTCAGGACACCAGGAACCCATGACCCACTCTCTAGTAGACACCCACTTAAACAGAACAGCACTGCTAACGTTCATGGTCCCATACTACATCTCTATTTACATACATACATGATCAAAGACATTTAATGAACATTGAGTGTTTTTTGTTTGAGTGGTTAAAAAGTTATTTTCAAAAATCCACCCTTTGTCCAGGAAGTTTCAGACCAACTCTAATGAACACATCACAACTGGACTTGATTGGCTTCCTCACTAATGACTTCCTGAAATCCGTCCAATCAGGCCAGTTTGCAGCATTTGAACTGAAAGCCTCCACTCAGCAAGTTGACCTCATTTGAATTAGACAAGCTGGTGCTGTCGGCCAATCAGGGTCGGACAATTGAACATTCATTCAATTTAACTAATTCAATTCAACATTTATTTGCAAAACATTATTATTGTTATACATTATTTGAAGAACATTTCTCATTCTTATCCTGAGAGTAGATTTGAAAATAAAATCATGAAACTGAATAAAATGGGACCTTTAATTCCAAATCAGTGATTCAACCTGCAGTGGACAAATATATTGATGCAAAAATTATTTTTTCCACAAAAGATCTTCCAGTCAGACAGAAGCTGTAAATCAGCCTGGATTTATTCAGCATGTCGGGTGGATAGACTAATCTGACCAAACCAGTCAGTAAGTCGGTTAGTAAACCAGTCAGTCTTACTTGATAATCTTGTTGCTGAACTGTTTAGCACAGCGCCACTGTCGGATGCAGGCCAGGCAGTAGGTATGACAGCAGGAAGACAGAATACCAAACCTCCTGTCTGATGGGTTGGCCTTCTGCACCACCACCTCCATACAGATAGAACACACCTACAACAACAACAACAACAACAATAATAATAATAAATATAAATCAATAAATAATTATCAACATCATCATGACAACAGCCTGGTCAGAACTGAGCTGAACACACCTTGTCCTGGCTGAGCTGGGCTGCAAACGCCCTCTCCATGTCGGTCTCAAACGCCAACAAACACATCTATAGAGAGACAGGCAGACAGACAGGCAGACAGACAGGCAGACAGACAGGCAGAGGGTATCAGTGCTCTGCTACTGTCCAGTCTGTATAGATGCAGTGGTATACTGAAATTACAGGGTATTGGGTCGGTACCAGGTTATTAGTTTCACTATGAAAACACAATACCAATCTCTACACCTTCTCAATCGTAACTACTCAAATCAAACTATGGTAAGTTAAACTAGACTCAACTAATTAAGCTAAACTAAATAAAGTTTTCTTTACCTTCTCATGTGCTCTCCTCTGTTCAGGGTCATGAGGATGGAGGACATGGAGTCTGCAGATGTCACATAGGTCGCCGTGGACATAGGGACAGGTGTTGCCATAGTGACAGTGTCCAGCAGCAGCATAGGGACAGAGTTGGGGGAGGTCCTGATAAGCCCCACCCACTGGGGGAGGGGCTAAGGCAAAAACATGAATTAATAATAATAACAACAATAACAATACGTTGACAAAGTGCTTTACAAAAAGGCATAAAGACAAGGATAGCTCGGTCGCCCTTCGTCTTTACTTTTGCTTGAGCGGCAACCAGAAATGGAGGATCTCAGGCTGTGACTCATCAGGGTTAAAAGCTCTGTCATGTAGCTGGGTGCTCGGCCTGCACATGCCTTAAAAGTGCTCAATAACATTTTAAAACCAATGCTAAAACGGACAGGAAGCCAGTGAAGCTAAAACAGGAGTAATATGTTCTCTCTTTTTGGTCCTCGTCAGGAGTCTGGCTGCAGCATTCTGGACTAATTGCAGTCTAGAAAGATTCTGCTGGTTTAAACAGCTGGACAATGAATTACAGTCGTCGGGTTGAGGAACAGTTTCAGGTTCTTGTTTGAAAGAAATGGTCTGATCTTAGAAATTTTCACCTGTTGCAAATTTTCACAACTACTGTGACATGTTTGTCTAAATTCAGCTTTTTATCAAAGATTACAAAGGGACAAAGGGTGAAGATGCTGTGTGAGGTGTGCATTTGATGTCTGGACCAATACCACAATAACAATAACACATTTCTGCATTTAATTGTAGGAATTTTGAGAAATCCAATTTTGAATATCCATAAGTCATTCTTGAAGAGTGTCTAATTGCTTAAAGTTGCTTGGATTTATGGAGTGATACAGCTGTGTGTCATCTGCGTAACAGTGGAAACTCATGTTGTGTCTGTGTATGATATCCCCAAGATGGAGAATAATATTGGGCCCAGGACGGACCCTTGGGATACACCACAAGTCATGCGTGAGCTTCATGACATGGATTCACCAATAGCTAAATGTCCTGTCCATCCTGAAATGCTCACGGCTCTGGGTGTTGGATGTTGGGAACAGTGCATTTGGATTGACAGGTCCCAATTTTCAAACAGGAAGAACGGAGGGTTTGTTCCCAGGAAGCACACTGCTCGGCCTCCCTGGGAAAGCCAATGCCAAGGTGCTGGAAATGAGACTTGGATCTGTTGAGACTTGGATCCAGGACGAACGATGCAAATTTCATCCTGGAATAGTGCACCAGCTTTTTACCCTCTCTGATAATCAAGGAGTCATGGGAGTTTGCTAATCCTGTCTGCAAATTTTGTGGATTTGGAAAAGGCCTTTGACCATGTTAGCAAAGGTATGTAAAGGTATGTCAAGCTTGTTGTTCATAGACCTTCATAGGCAGGTTATCAAAGTGCAGCCAAGGTCTGGAGAGTGTCTAGTTTGGTGATACTAGGATGTCATCTCTGCTGTTTGCAGATGTCATCAGACTGTGATCTGGGATTAGGATCAGCACCTCCAAATCTGAGACTGTGGTTCTCTCCTGGAAAGGTGACCTGTCCCATTCAGCTGTGCAAAACTGGAGGAATTCAGATATCTCAGGAGGTCTCATTCACCAGTGAGGGTCAATTGTGAGATGGGCCGCCGGTTAGATGCAGCGGCTGCAGTAATATAGGCTATTATATTGTGTCGGACCCTGGTGGTGAAAAGAGATCTGAGTCGCAAAGCAAAGCTCTCTATTCATCAGTCGTGTTTCATTCTGACCCTCATCTATGGGTAGAGACTGAAAGTGGCAGAAATTAGGTTTCTCCTCAGGGTGACAGGGTGGGAGCTTAGCCATTGGATAAGCAGCATGAAAAAGGATGACCAGATGGATCGTAAATTAGCCTCAGTTGAAATGTTGGACTTGGTAGTTAAGTGAAATTGAACTCTGCACAGAACAAACAGAATCACAACATCCGGTGACCCAAATCACTACCTGTTCACTGATCCATTAACCTGTATTTATTAGGTGTGTAGTAGTACCTCTATCAGAGTCTGGCTCTGTGTCTTTGTTGGTTAATTTCTGTATCATGTTTTTTGCAGTGCTCAGGGGATTACAGTCTGTCTCTTTAGGCCTCCAAAGCCCTCCAGTGTGCGCCAGCACCTTGGCATGGTCTTTCCCATGGAGGATGAGCAGTGTGCATGAATTCAATATTCAGTTCAGTGATTCTTAGTTCCAACAACACTGTGCTACGACAGCATTTTAACTGGTGGAGTTTTAAAGTCAACAGAGCTTTCCATTCAAACCGGCAAACCATTTGGTCACAAGTGTCCCTCCCTTCCCTCTAGGTAACACTGGCCACACAAACACCACAACCAGAACCTGAACCAGACCTTCATCATGTCCAGAACCCTCCAGGCCCATTCTGATGGCGTCCACGTAGGAATGGGGAGCTTGGCTCTGGTCCTGGTACTTATCTGGACCAGCTGGTGCCACAACCTCTGACCCAGAACCCTCTACTGGACCACAGAACATATTGTCAACACCCAACACTGGAGAGAGAGAGACAAACAGATAGACAGGGAGACATGTGGACTCATTTAGAGATCATTCTGGAACTGTCTTCCCCAACGTTCAGGATTCATCATGTCCAACAACAACGAATGTGGTTACTGTTCTGTCAGTGGCATCAGGTCTGACGCTGGCTGGTCACAGGTTTAGGGTTCAGCCAATGTGGGTTTTAGAAGGCCAATACTGATATTTTTGGAATTAAATAATTTCCAATATGATATTTTGTGCCAATATCCCACGACGGTATGGGAGTCCTATTATAGTCGTAATATTTAGAAAATAATCTCATAATAGGCTTTTTACAAGAAAAAAAGTCACGAGAAAAGGTTACCTTTTCTGAAGAGCTTAAAAGTGTTTTTTTTAAAAGTCAATTTAGTTCGGAAGATTCTGTGTTAAGAAATCGTAGTAGTAGAAGCAGTAAAAGCAGAAGTAATAGCAGCAGCAGTAGTAGCTGAAGTAGTAGTAGTAGGATAAGCACAAGTAGTAAGTGGTAAAATGTAGTAGTAGCAGCAAAAATAGTAGTAGTAGAATTAGTAATAGTTGAAGTATAAGCAGAATTAGTGGTTTGTGTTTTCTATTCAGTAAACAACAAACTGAGTCTCTGGTCTGTCATGATTTTGATTTGATGGACGAAGTATCCATACAAATAATTATTACAACTATTCATACTTTTAATACTTTCAATATGTTTAATACTATGATTTCTATAACATTTTTCAATACTATTACTACAGCTGTAAATTCTACTACTATTTCTGTTAATACTGCTACTACTACTATTGCTAGTACTACTACTACTGCTACTACCTTTGCTACTACTACTGCTGTTACTACTCCTGCTACTACATCTACTACCTCTACTTCTGCTAATACTTCAACTACTACTACTTCTACTGCAGCTATTACTAACAGCCAGGGTCACATGGGGCAGTCTCTGTCTCCCTCTGGTGGCGGACCCTGGCTGTCTTCGAGAGACCAGAGACCACAGACCAGAGACCACAGACCAGAGACCACAGACCACAGACCAGAGACCACAGACCAGAGACCACAGACCACAGACCAGAGACCACAGACCAGAGACCACAGACCAGAGACTCAGTTTGTGGTTTACTGATGACTGAATAGAAAGCACAAACCACTGTTTCTGCTAATATTACTTTTGCTAATACTTCAAATATTACTAATTCTGCTACTACTATTTTTGCTGCTACTACTACATTTTAACACTTACTGCTTGTGCTTATACTACTACTACTACTACTACTACTACTTCAGCTACTACTGCTTCTGCTATTACTTCTGCTTTTACTACTTCTACTACTACGATTTCTTAACACAGAATCTTCCTAACTAAATTTACTTTTAAAAAAACTTTTAAGCTAAAGCAAGCACACAAATGTTCTTCAGAAAATGTTAGCTTTTTTAGTTATTATTATTATTATTATTATTATAATAATAATATGTGTGACTATGGAGAGAGAGCGGGACCAGTTCCTGAGGATGCAGCCTTCGTTCCGCTCTGATCAAAATGTTAATCCAGGTTAAGGGCTTTGCACAGACAACCATTGATCAATTCTACAATAAATATGTAATCAATCAAACTGCATCATATCAGACCAGATCCATTTTAATAAAAGGATAATATGAGACCAGGTATCACTCTGACCTACCTCTGTCCCTCAGAACCAAGGTCTTCTTAGTGCCGGGTCGGGCCGATGCCATGGCTCCTCCTCCGCCAGCCTGGTCCTCTGCTGCAGCGCCGCCACCTCCACCTCCTGCACCTCCTCTACCTGGGGGTTTGACGTGGTCGTACCTGTAGACCGAGCAGACAGACCTCAGGTCAGTTCCAATACACTATAGTAGAGCTGAGCTGGTAACTCAACACTCCATAGGAAGTGATGCAACTAACCCTGGTCCCACTAAACTCAGGTTACCAAGTGGGCTCCTCCCATTGCAAATGATTGGTTTAATCCAGAAGGAGGAACAGGAAGTTCTGGTGTCCCACCAAATATCAGACCTCCAACTCATGGAGCAAGACTATGGAGAAAACATTGCTGCCTGGAAAAACCTGTCCTGACCAACCTGTCCATCTCTGATCTAATTGGTTGTCCAGTTTGACTGTGGGCTGCTGATTGGCTGATTTCCTTACTGGTCCTTACTGGGCTGGACATGGTTCTGGCTCTGGCTCTGAATTTGGTTCTTGATCTAACTTTTTCTCCCTCGCGTACAAATGTAATCTGTTTACTAACAGCTAAAGAATTTACTTTTTTCCTTCCGTTTTCCCTCAACTGCAGCTGCCAGACATTTCAACACCTGATTGTGACGTCAAGGGTTGTTGTTCACACCCTGACAGTATTTGTCTAAGTGTACATCAGCTGGAACACAACGGCAGGCAGCGTCCTCACCATCCACTGACTAAGGTTTTGGGGAGATGGCAGCACATCATCAGTAGCCCCTATAATAACTCTAATTCAGCTGGCCTCCCATTTCCTGCTTCCTGCCGGCCCGGTCACATGACTCGGTTTCTGAGCTCTAATCTTCTCTGCCTTCCTCGGTGCTAGAACCTGCTTCTACATCAGGGGTGCTCTAGATTTGGTTCTGGTTGTGGTTCTGGGTGTAATTCTGGATTTGACTCCAGATTTGGTTCTGGTTGTGGTTCTGGGTATAATTCTGGATTTGACTCCAGATTTGGTTCTGGTTGTGGTTCTGGGTGTAATTCTGGATTTGACTCTAGATTTGGTTCTGGTTGTGGTTCTGGGTGTAATTCTGGATTTGACTCTAGATTTGGTTCTGGTTGTGGTTCTTGGCACTTCAGAACAACAGACCGCTGTGCTAACCACAGGACTCGTTCCACAGCACCTAGATCAGCTGGAGATCAGGTTTCATTCAGGATTTCCACTCGAGGAAGGAGTAGAGCAACTCCTCTTTTCCATGGGGATTGTCTGAGGCCTTCCTACCTGGATAACCCCCTCCATCCTCCAACAGCATGCTGGGAAATCACCAGCCACGTGCCTCTAAACTATGGTTGCAGCTGGTAAGTCGGTCTATCTCCAGGTAACCAAGCATCATCTGGAGTCCTATGTGATTTTAAACATCTAGTTTGATGGTTAAAGTAAGTAGAAGGTGATATTTACCTTCTACTGTTACTGACCCATGAAAAGTTAGTTTCCTTCCCTGTCTAACATCCCTGCAAGGTTTCCATCAGACCATGTGGGCAGGAAGTTAACACTAGAAGAGATTACATATTCTGAAGAACATTTGTGTGCTTGCTTCAGCTTGAAAATGTACTAATAGTAGTATTAAAGTTGTAGTAGTATAAAGCAGTAGGAAATTTAAGTTAGTCATTTAGCAGATGCTTTATCCAAAGGTCATAGCTAGCGTTCAAACCTACGATCCCAAGACTAGACGTCTCATGCTCTACCGACTGAGATAACCAGGCCCACAAGAAAGTATCAAGTAGTAGTATTAGTAGTAGTTCAGTCTCTTCTCAGAGTAAGGCTAGACCAGTTAGCTCATCCTAGCTCAGGGTCCTGAGGTGGTGTCAGATTATTAGGGTTGTGTGGTTCTCCACAATGTGGCCCAGATCCTCTACTGACCCCCAGACATTAGGCACTCCGCAAATGGCGTCTCTCTGCCTTTCCCTCATTGATAGTGGGACAACACTGGGAGGAGTCGTGGGAGGAGTAGTAGGAGGAGTAGTGGGACGACACTGGGAGGAGTAGTGGGAGGACTAGTGGGAGGACTAGTGGGAGGACACTGGGAGGAGTAGTGGGAGGACTAGTGGGAGGACTAGTGGGAGGACTAGTGGGAGGACTAGTGGGAGGACTAGTGGGAGGAGTAGTGGGAGGAGTAGTGGGAGGACTAGTGGGAGGAGTAGTGGGAGGAGTAGTGGGAGGAGTAGTGGGAGGAGTAGTAGGAGGAGTAGTGGGACGACACTGGGAGGAGTAGTGGGAGGACTAGTGGGAGGACTAGTGGGAGGACACTGGGAGGAGTAGTGAGAGGAGTAGTAGGAGGAGTAGTGGGACGACACTGGGAGGAGTCGTGGGAGGACACTGGGAGGAGTAGTGAGAGGAGTAGTAGGAGGACTAGTGGGACAACACTGGGAGGAGTCGTGGGAGGACACTGGGAGGAGTAGTGAGAGGAGTAGTAGGAGGAGTAGTGGGACGACACTGGGAGGAGTAGTGGGAGGACTAGTGGGAGTGGGAGGACACTGGGAGGAGTAGTGGGAGGACTAGTGGGAGGACTAGTGGGAGGACTAGTGGGAGGGGTAGTGGGAGGACTAGTGGGAGGACTAGTGGGAGGGGTAGTGGGAGGGGTAGTGGGAGGAGTAGTGGGAGGGGTAGTGGGAGGGGTAGTGGGAGGGGTAGTGGGAGGAGTAGTGGGAGGGGTAGTGGGAGGGGTAGTGGGAGGAGTAGTGGGAGGGGTAGTGGGAGGAGTAGTGGGAGGGGTAGTGGGAGGGGTAGTGGGAGGAGTACAGGTGTGCGCTGCACGGTTTTATAGATCTGAATATTTTCTTGCGTTAGATTCTGAGGTTTATGCGTACGCAATGTTTTAGGATGGAATCTACACAAAGTTTTATAAATGAGGCCCCTGGTCTCCCTGCTCCTGTCCACTGATTGGTCATGTTTGTCTGTCTGAGTGAGAGTGTGTGACTACACGATATATAGCCCGATATAGATATATAGCCCGATATAGATATATAGCCCGATCCAGCAGACGTAGGGCGTCAGGTCGAGTCAGGAACGACAGGGTGCAACAATCGATGGTTTTATGTTGTGTAGTGTGACATAGTGGACGACAACCGACGCCGCATCTGGGACGCATCCGACGTCCCGACTAAAGACGAGCATGTTACAATTTTATTTTGCCGTCCATGACGTGTTCTGTCTCGTCCGTGACGTTGACCAATAGGAGCACGGAGCGCTATAAACAAACATGTTGTTGGTGCCGCTAGGTGGAACTATGAAACAGAGGAAAGGCTTGTCGAGCTGTGGCAACAACACCCCTGTAGAGGCTAGTCAGGGGGACCCTCCCTCTCTGAGTAGACCCTCCCTCTCTGAGTAGATCCTCCCTCTCTGAGTAGATCCTCCCTCTCTGAGTAGATCCTCCCTCTCTGAGTAGACCCTCCCTCTCTGAGTAGACCCTCCCTCTCTGAGTAGATCCTCCCTCTCTGAGTAGACCCTCCCTCTCTGAGTAGACCCTCCCTCTCTGAGTAGATCCTCCCTCTCTGAGTAGATCCTCCCTCTCTGAGTAGACCCTCCCTCTCTGAGTAGACCCTCCCTCTCTGAGTAGATCCTCCCTCTCTGAGTAGATCCTCCCTCTCTGAGTAGATCCTCCCTCTCTGAGTAGACCCTCCCTCTCTGAGTAGACCCTCCCTCTCTGAGTAGATCCTCCCTCTCTGAGTAGACCCTCCTTCTCTGAGTAGACCCTCCCTCTCTGAGTAGACCCTCCCTCTCTGAGTAGATCCTCCCTCTCTGAGTAGACCCTCCCTCTCTGAGTAGACCCTCCCTCTCTGAGTAGATCCTCCCATGGTTTCTTCCATTTTCCCCAATAAGGTTTTGTGGGTTTTCTTTTTCACATGTTGGCACTGTGAAACCTTAGAGACTGGAACGGTGATGAAGGGATGTACAAATAAATGTGATTTGATTTAGTAAAAGTATAAAAGCTTGCTTGCTAATAGAAATATTAAAAGTATTAACAGTTGTTAATAGTAGTAGTATTATTTTTAGTGTTAAAAGTAAAACAGTTTTAGTACTAGTAGTAATAGGCATTCCGCTAAATTTTAAGAAATTGCTTAGATATTTAAATGTAAGTGAAAGCTTGAACAGCTGAACATGTTGGTGTATGATACGTCCATGTAGCTTTATAACTGTAGGACATGTTGGTGTATGATACGTCCATGTAGCTTTATAACTGTAGGACATGTTGGTGTATGATACGTCCATGTAGCTTTATAACTGTAGGACATGTTGGTGTATGATACGTCCATGTAGCTTTATAACTGTAGGACATGTTGGTGTA
The DNA here is from genome assembly GCA_034670385.1 of Hoplostethus mediterraneus. Taxonomy (NCBI): domain Eukaryota; kingdom Metazoa; phylum Chordata; class Actinopteri; order Trachichthyiformes; family Trachichthyidae; genus Hoplostethus; species Hoplostethus mediterraneus. Next base: position 309,112 of record JAXDDW010000101.1, read on the forward strand.
TGATACGTCCATGTAGCTTTATAACTGTAGGACATGTTGGTGTATGATACGTCCATGTAGCTTTATAACTGTAGAACATGTTGGTGTATGATACGTCCATGTAGCTTTATAACTGTAGGACATGTTGGTGTATGATACGTCCATGTAGCTTTATAACTGTAGGACATGTTGGTGTATGATACGTCCATGTAGCTTTATAACTGTAGGACATGTTGGTGTATGATACGTCCATGTAGCTTTATAACTGTAGGACATGTTGGTGTATGATACGTCCATGTAGCTTTATAACTGTAGGACATGTTGGTGTATGATACGTCCATGTAGCTTTATAACTGTAGGACATGTTGGTGTATGATACGTCCATGTAGCTTTAAAACTGGAGGAGTAGCGGCAAGTTAGAGAAACTGATAAGAACTGAAATGTCCAGCTGCCTCTCGGAGACCTGAACATTCCACAACGTGTATGTGGAGCATGATGCTCAAACAAACTTGGATATTTCGACAAGTATACCTCATGGGGCTTATATATATCACAGGTTAGTGAGAGCACACCAAGGTGAACGTTTTGATGTGTAATATGTCCATGTACTGTCAACGCTGTAGGAACAGTTGTGGATTTTCAAATCGCCACCACTTGTGAACATTCCGTCATTCATGCCAATGGAGCCAAAAAAATGCAACTTAAATTGTGCTAAAACTATAAATCCTCTTTAAAAATAGTCGCACTTGATTCCTGAATATGCTGAACATTTTTAAGTTTGAATGGCATTGATAGCTTAAGCGGTTAAAGCTACATTGTTCTTTAAGTATGAGGGATAACAATAGTGTGTAGTAGTGTACTGGGTGGTTGGTACCTGCAGCGTTCTCCATAGGCGCAGACTCCTCTCTGGTAGTACTTACAGATGGTGGAGGGTTTACTGTTGGCCAGGTCATGAGAGAACAGACAGCGGTTCCCCTCCCTGCACACACCATGGAGGAAATACCTGAAAAACAAGAGGACGGGCTTCAAACAACAAGTGGACTACTCAGAACTGCACATACTCTTAAAGCAGAATCACTGCCACTTTGCACTAACGCCGATATTTGTAATAATTTGTAGTTGGTATGTTGCTGTGTTTTCTTTCTTGTTACTTGGTACATCCTCTGCTGCATAACTGCAATCCCCCCTCAGGGACAATAAAGAGCCATCTAACCTCATCTAGCAGGACAGCGGCACAATATTCACACTGTTGTACAGGCGGAGAATCTACCAGCAGATAATACCAGTAATACTACTAATGTTTCAGTACAGGCTGTGAGAACAAAGGACAATAGTAAGTAAGGTAGTCTATTCTACAGCAACCAGTCTATCCAAACATCGAGTTGGCTGCTCAAATAGTGAAAGTGGCTGCTGGAGTTAGGGGGTAACTAGTCACTATGGCTGGTAGGGGCAAGGAAGTAACTAGGATGTAACTAGGGGGTAACTAGTCACTATGGCTGGTAGGGGCAAGGAAGGTAACTAGGATGTAACTAGGGGGTAACTAGTCACTATGGCTGGTAGGGGCAAGGAGGTAACTAGGATGTAACTAGGGGGTAACTAGTCACTAGGGCTGGTAGGGGTAAGGAGGTAACTAGGGTTAACTAGGGGGTAACTAGTCACTATGGCTGGTGGACAGAAAGTTAGTTTCTTGTCTTGTTGCTGTATAATTAAAGCATCAGACTGGCAGGGACTCCACTGGTCGTTATAGATGTTATGGATGTCTCACCAGTACAAAAGGTGGATTTAGGTGGAGGAAGGCTGTGGGAACACAGGCGAAGAAGTTCTGAAAGTTGGACCTTTACTGGAATAAAGTACTGCTTGGCGTGCTGCATGTATGAATGGACGCTAGCGGCTCCCAACATATCTAAAATCATGTTCACCCAGTCTGTACTTCTTCCAGACAGGGCAGCATGAAACGGAGTTTAGCGTAACGTCCTCCCCATACCAGAGCAGGGATCAAGGGTAAGGAGCCAACATGACGGACTGACAGGAGCTACTGACCTGACAGCGAATGCTAGCGGCTAACAACATTAGCATGAAGCTAGAGCCGCTGCTGCGGATTCCACTCAGAAAACAAGCGGAAAATAGCAGCAGGACGACAGACAGACGGAAACAGCAGACGGACAGACAGCGGACAGACGGCTGAACCACCCCAACACACTGACCTGCAAGTCACCTGCTTGGTGCTCATCTTCACGCGCTGGCTTTAGCACGGTGGTATGTTGTCACGTTGGTGTCCCGTACAAACACCGCCGGTTAACACCCACATTCACAAAGCATAGGTTCCTACCTCAGAAGACTCGTCAAGATGGAATTGTTTTCATTTTGACAACATTTACTTTTATCCAGTTTCTATATGTACACTGACAGATACAGAGAACCTACATTAAAGACTCTGCTGGTGTTTGAATGGGACGTGAATTGGGTGTTTAGTAGAATCCGGTCTGTCTATAAAGGCAGGGGCGTTTCCGTCCTAATTCCTCCTCCACAACACTTCCTGCTTCCCTGTCCAAAGTCCAGATGGACAGCAGCATGTTGAGGTTCAGCCACTGCGGAACCATCATTTACACGTTTGACCGCCTGATGACGTCACCAGGCCGGGACCTGCCGTCAGACACCAGTAGATGTCCAGTCTGTCATGACGTCATGAGGTTTGGACTTTTAGACGCTCCCGTCTCGGTTCCGTCTCCATTCATGAACGGACACCAGACACCCTGCTGCTTCCTCATAGCTGCCCAGCAGGGGGCAAAACAGCTCAGGTACAGCAAGAACACAGAAGCAGCTGTTCTGTTCTGTTCTGTTCTGTTCTGTTCTGTTCTGTTCTGTTCTGTGTTTAACTCCATACAACCTTCCTGGGTGGGTCTTTGTCTCTTCCTCAGGGAACAAAACGACTCAGAGCTTCATGTTGGCATCTCAAACTCTGAAGGTACTAAGATTCTGTTCTATTGAGTTCAACTGTTCTGCTGAGTTCAACTGTTCTACTGAGTTCTGCTGGGTTCAACTGTTCTACTGCGTTCAACTGAGTTCAACTGTTCTATTGAGTTCTGCTTGGTTCGACTGTTCTACTGAGTTTAACTGTTCTACTGAGTTGTACTGTTCTGAAAGTTCAACTGTTCTACTGAGTTCTGCTTGGTTCGACTGTTCTACTGAGTTCAACTGTTCTACTGAGTTGTACTGTTCTGAAAGTTCAACTGTTCTACTGAGTTCTGCTTGGTTCGACTGTTCTACTGAGTTCAACTGTTCTACTGAGTTGTACTGTTCTGAAAGTTCAACTGTTCTACTGAGTTCTGCTGGGTTCAACTGTTCTACTGAGTACTACTGTTCTGTTGAGTTCAACTGTTCTACTGATTTTACCTGTTCTGCTAGGTTCAACTGTTCTACTGAGTTCTGCTCGGTTCAACTGTTCTACTGAGTTCAACTGTTCTACTGAGTTTACCTGTTCTACTGAGTTTACCTGTTCTGTTGAGTTCAACTGTTCTGTTGAGTTCAACTGTTCTACTGAGTTTAACTGTTCTGTTGAGTTCAACTGTTCTACTGAGTTTAACTGTTCACTTGAATTCAACTGTTCTACTGAGTTTACCTGTTCTACTGAGTTTACCTGTTCTGTTGAGTTCAACTGTTCTGTTGAGTTCAACTGTTCTACTGAGTTTACCTGTTCTACTGAGTTTACCTGTTCTGTTGAGTTCAACTGTTCTGTTGAGTTCAACTGTTCTACTGAGTTTACCTGTTCTACTGAGTTTACCTGTTCTGTTGAGTTCAACTGTTCTGTTGAGTTCAACTGTTCTACTGAGTTTAACTGTTCTGTTGAGTTCAACTGTTCTACTGAGTTTAACTGTTCACTTGAATTCAACTGTTCTACTGAGTTTACCTGTTCTACTGAGTTTACCTGTTCTGTTGAGTTCAACTGTTCTGTTGAGCTCAACTGTTCTACTGAGTTTAACTGTTCTACTGAGTTTAACTGTTCTGCTGGGTTCAACTGTTCTGCTGGGTTCAAATGTTCTACTGATCTACTGAGTTCAACTGTTCTGAAGGGTCCAACTGTTCTACTGAGTTTAACTGTTAGATTTAATTCAACTGCTCTACTGTTCGAATGCTGTTTGTCGACTATAGCTCTTTTAATACCATTGTTCCATCAAATTGGTGTCAAAGTTGAAGGGCCTTGGCCTTTGTAACTCCATCTGTGATTGGTTATTTGACTTCCTGACTGGCAGACAGGAAGAGAAGGCTCCAGTTATTCATCCATAGTTCTCAATGCAGGAGCTCCATAAGGGTGCTGCCTCTATAGCCTGTTCACGTATGAGTGTCACCAAGCATCACAACAACCATGTAGTGAAATTTGCAGATGATAGTACCTTGATTAGACTAATAAATGCTGACAGTGAAGATGCCTACAGGATGGAGGAACCCATACACATGGTGTCGGGAGAACAATGTCTGTTCAACAATGTTGAAAAAACAAGAGATCATTGTCGATGTGATTTTAGAAAGTCCAGATCTATTCACACACCAGTTTTCATTAATGACTGTGAGTGAGAGTGTCCTCACTGTTTCAGCTGTTCTAATGTGATGTTGTGTTGCATTGTACTGAGTCTGGTCTGTTCTGTTCTGTTTTGCTGTTTATGGTCATGTCCAGGTAAGGTATTCAGTTATACAGAGTCGGGGGTTCAGCGTCAGCAGCAGGGCTGGGAACAGTGCCTTGCCATCACTCTGGTCGCCCCTTGCAACCTCATTCTCAGCTTCAGGAAGTACTGGGACAGACAACTGGAAACGTTTGCCTCTCTGGACACATGGACGCCACAGAGGTCTGTCCCATCCCGTCCCGTGTATTTTACATGTCAACCAGTTAAATGTGTCTTGATGTGAAGATGAACTGACCAGGTCCAGTTTAACCCGCCAGGCGTTACGCTGACTCTGCCTCTCATCCACTGTTTCCAGGTTTGTGGAGGAGAGGGAATTTGGCTCCTGCTGCTACGGCTTTGCTCTGGGTTTCATTAACCAGCTGAGGAGGTCAGAGGTCAGAGAACCCATCAGCAGAGACGCCTTCACCTCTCAGTACATCCTGCCCAGGATGAAGACCGCCTCCAAGTTCCTGTCAGTGTACCAGCACATCAGCCAGCATGGGTACTACAGGACAGCAACCAGCCAACTAGCAACCAGCAACTAACCAGCTACCAACCAGCACAAGTACTACAGTACAGCAACTAGCCAATTAGACAACAATGACGATGACCGGTCCTGGAGCTGTAGGCATTTCTGTTGTGGAGATATTAGTCAGTAATGGTTATGGTTAAATATCAATTACTTTTCACACTATTGTGAGAATCACCTGAAACTCCTCCAGACATGAGTTAAGACACCTCGAGGCGACTGGTTGCCCCGTCGCTCAGAGGCCACGGCTCTTCTCTGTTCTGGCCCCACAGTGGTGGAATGAACTCCCCACTGATGTCAGGACAGCAGAGTCGCTGCCCATCAGGCTGGAAACCTTCCTCTTCAAGAAACACTACCCTGACCCTTCCTCTTCTAGAAACACTACCCTGACCCTTCCTCTTCAAGAAACACTACCCTGACCCTTCCTCTTCTAGAAACACTACCCTGACCCTTCCTCTTCTAGAAACACTACCCTGACCCTTCCTCTTCTAGAAACACTACCCTGACCCTTCCTCTTCAAGAAACACTACCCTGACCCTTCCTCTTCTAGAAACACTACCCTGACCCTTCCTCTTCAAGAAACACTACCCTGACCCTTCCTCTTCTAGAAACACTACCCTGACCCTTCCTCTTCAAGAAACACTACCCTGACCCTTCCTCTTCTAGAAACACTACCCTGACCCTTCCTCTTCTAGAAACACTACCCTGACCCTTCCTCTTCTAGAAACACTACCCTGACCCTTCCTCTTCTAGAAACACTACCCTGACTCTTCCTCTTCTAGAAACACTACCCTGACCCTTCCTCTTCAAGAAACACTACCCTGACACTTCCTCTTCTAGAGACACTACCCTGACCCTTCCTCTTCTAGAAACACTACCCTGACCCTTCCTCTTCTAGAAACACTACCTGACCCTTCCTCTTCTAGAGACACTACCCTGACCCTTCCTCTTAGCACTTGCCTATTTGTCTTCACTTATTTGTCTTAGCTCTTGTTTATTTGATTTACTTGTTTGTCTTATTTGTCTAAATAAAAGTAGGTAGTTGACTTATTGATCTTTTACCTCAGCACTGGTTCTGCTCTTAGTTGCTTGTTTAGGAAGGAAATGCACTTACGATTTCTGGTGACTAGTAGTTATCTTGCCTAATTATGTTGAATACACTTATTGTAAGTCGCTTTGGATAAAAGCGTCTGCTAAATGCCTGTAATGTAATGGCTCCAATACCATGCCAGCTTCCCACTGCCCCTCAGGTCAGTGCCTGCTGCCAGTCCAGCTCTTTCTCCACTCCTATCTCTTTTCTGGAAGACAAACACACATTTAAAATGGTAACAGTACCAGATGCAGGGAGAACCAGCCCACACCTCAACTACCGCTAGTCTGCCATAACGATATAGTGACACATGAAGGTCACTGACAGTCAGTGATAGTCAGTCAGTTATACTCTCAGTTATAGTCCGTCAATTATATATCTGGATTCCAGGTAAAGTGACACCAGAACTTTCTGGTAAGGAAACAACAGGATAACAGACACACAGCTCCTCTATCCAGGTCATTGGCTGCCTCAACACTTTTTTTTTTTTTCCATCTCACCTGTCGTGTGTGTGTGTGTGTGTGTGTGTGTGTGTGTGTGTGTGTGTGTGTGTGTGTGTGTGTGTGTGTGTGTGTGTGTGTGTGTGTGTGTGTGTGTGTGTGTGTGTGTGTGTGTGTGTGTGTGTGTGTGTGTGTGTGTGTGAGATCTGACTAATGTGTTTATGTGGTTTGGTTTCATTCCACCACTTCAAATATAAATATACAAGACTAACAAACTTACATAGTACTACAGTACCTACTGACACATGGTCCAGGACAACAGACCTCTAACAGACTGGTTAAGGTCTTATCAGGTTAATCTGTTACCATGAATAAACCAGGTAACATATAACCTTAACCAGTATGACCAGTATGACCAGTATACTACGTAATCTGTTAGAGGTCTGTTGTCCTGGAGCAATATTCCCTCTGACTGAGTGACTATAGTTTACTGCATCTATGATGGTGACATGGGTTAACCAACACCAGATTAAGGTAGTCAGAGAACAGACCAGGCTCCAGTATTAGCTGGGTGCTGTTACCTGATGGGACCAACTTGAGAACAAACCTGCAACCTGATAGGCTGGCACCAGGCAGTAATGTCATCTGATAGGCTGGCACTCTTCTGGAGGCCAGGTGATAGGCTGTCGCCTAGCTACTAGCTGTGACACAAGATCATAGAACATCTACAAACAGTCTGCTGCAGACAGACGAGTTTCAGAAGGAGAAGAAGAAAAATAGAGGAGAAAAGGAAGGAGAAGGAAACAGACAAGGAGAAAAGAGGAGCGGAGAGATGGAGCCGTCGGTGATCCGACTGTCTCACTGTCAGAAGGAGATCTTCTGCTTCTCCCTGCCGGAGGAGTGTCCAGGCTGCGGGGAGGCGCTGAGGGGCAGCAGACTGCAGGAGGCGCCGGTGAGCCTCCCCTCCCCACTCAGCAACGCTCACAAGACCTCCTGCTGCTTGTTGGTCGCTCCTGCACTGGAGAACACCAACAGGTAAGTTAACCTGAACAAACCAGTAGGCTAATTTAGTTACTGTTAACATGGGACTACTAGCCACTGCTAACGCTAGCTTCTACATTACATTTATGTTACAGTCATTTAGCAGATGCTTTTATCTTTTTAAGCTGATCTGGAGAGCTAACGGGAGGCACATCAACTGAGCTGGGATTGGATGTTTAATGTGTCATTACATTACACACTAATGTCATTTAGCAGACTCTTTTATCCAAAGCGACTTACAATAAGGTCATTCAACATAGGTAGGTAAGCTAGTCACCAGAAATCATCAGTGCATTTCCTTCTTAAACAAGCATCTAAGAGCAGAACCAGTGCTGAGGTAAAAGATCAGTCAGTTATCTACCTACTTTGAACAAAGGAGACAAGTGAGTGAAGCAAATGCTAGCTGCTACTAGATACGTTAGCTTGTGTACTAACCAGATGTGTTAACAACAAGACAGTGATGGTTAGCTGACCATATACTATGGTTAGCTAGCTAACAAGCTACATGATCTAAACACTAAATCAATCCGATGTATCAGTGATGAAATGATCAGTTCAGTAGAAACAGAAATTAACCATGAAGATTCAATTCACTTGAGACGGACAGAAACACAACCAGCTGATCAGAGCTGAGGACCTCCAAGATGGCTGCCAGAGGGGCAGGGTTACCAAAAGTCTCTCTAGAGGAATTTAGTGGTCGGTTTGAATTTGCAGAGGTTTTAACATACGCTTGGATGTAGTGGTACATCAGTTCAGCCGAGTCAGAGGATTTGCAGTTGCGTCACAAGTCTCCTAGCAACCACACCATGCCAACTACATAATGGCGTGGTGTGGTTGCAAGTGGAATTGGCTGTGCACAAAAATAGCAGATCCATTCAACAATGTTGTAACTAAAATTGTATGGTATGATAAGGTAGATTCTAGCCTCTTCTCCAAAGCTACGTTAACCTGAACAAACAGTTGGTTTTGGCATTTGTTAGCTAGCTAACTACCCATCAAGGTAATATCGCAAAGCAATGAGTAGAGTATAATGCTAACACTAGCCACTGCTACCAGCTACACAACACTAGCTGTTGTGCAAACGGCAAGTTTGTTGCTTTTATAGTTTAAATATGTTGACTTTATTGTTTATTATTTTGAATACTTTGCAAATGTTAATAGTTTCTTAACCTCTCAATTTTTAATTTTTTTTTAATATACATTGTTTTCAAAAAAAGTAAGAGATTTGTTGTTAATTCATTTGTCCATCTCTAGTGTGTGTGTGTGTGCGTGTGTGTGTGTTCATTCAGTTATGAGCAGTGTGTGTGATTTTGGTTGTGCTGGGAGTGTTTTGGGGCCACAAACAAAATCTTGTTTAGCACCAAAGTCCTAGGGCCAGCCCTGGGTGGAACCCTATTGGGTTTGTACCTATTGTTCTCCTGCCGGTTTACTAGGGTTCAAACCCCAAAGGGGTAGAACCCTATTGTTTTCCACCTATTATTTGTTATCTTATACTCTACTGTAATTATTGTAATTTTTATATTTCTTTCGCACTGTAAATATTGTGCTGTTTTTTTTACTGTTAAATATTTTGTATAATGCCCTTTTGCACATTCCCGTGAGCATTGCCACTTTGCAATGACAGAAAGTTGCCGACCTCTGCGCCCTATGCGCCTCAGCATCCGCTGACCCCGCTCCGTCATTTTACGTGGCCTACCACTTTGTGGCTGAGTTGCTGTCGTTCCCAATCGCTTCCACTTTGTTATAATACCACTGACAGTTGACTGTGGAATATTTAGGAGCGAGGAAATTTCACGACTGGACTTGTTGCACAGGTGGCATCCTATCACAGTACCACGCTGGAATTCACTGAGCTCCTGAGAGCGACCCATTCTTTCACAAATGTTTGTAGAAACAGTCTGCATGCCTTAGTGCTTGATTTTATACACCTGTGGCCATGGAAGTGATTGGAACACCTGATTTCAATTATTTGGATGGGTGAGTGAATACTTTTGGCAATATAGTGTAGTTTTGACAACAAAGCCTCTCAGTGACTGGAGCAATGCCAAGGCATATAGCAATACAAGCCCATCAAAGTGCACAACTGCATGAATTTCTGAATGTTGCTTTGGGAAAGAGTCAGTCTATATGTTCCAAGTAAGGTCGCTCTCACCAAGAGACAGTGGACCGCACTAAATATGGAGTCAAAGCAATAATTGATCTTATTGCCATTTGTGGGCAGCATTTACCAGCACAGGGTACCGTGCTGAGGGGAGATGCATTACTCAAGCAATATATTGACACCAACTACAGTAACCATCAAGTCCAGAATGAGGTGATCAGGTTATGTGGAAGGCGGATTTAAGTCAAAATGTTTCACAAATGCAGAGATGCCAAGTGGTTTTCCTTCTTGGCTGACAAGACTGCTAGTAACACCTAACAAGTGGCCCTTGTACCTTATACTGTTCAGTGCTCTCAGATGCTGATGCTCTCTGCTACGAGCATCAGCATCCTCGCTCATCCGAGCAAAGGAGTCGTTTGAATTGGTAGGAGATCTTGTTACAGTGCTGGAGAGTAAAAGGGATAATTCAACAGTAAAATGTGTGAGAAAGCTTGCTCTCAGGCTGTGTTGAAGTCACTCACATCACAAAAGCACTAACCCAAAGGTCAGACACACCCAGAAGAATCCTGCTGAAGAGACATCTTATCACAGAAGTGAGGGACAGTGTATGTCTTGCACTGCCATGTCTCAGGCCAGTACCTTGTACCTGATCAAATCAAATCACATTTATCTGTACAGCCCTTCATCACCGTTCCAGTCTCTAAGGCTTCACAGTGGCCAAAGTGTGAAAACAATAAATGGTTAGTACACGACATCCCCCAGCCTTGGACCCTCACAGAGGACAAGGAAAAACTCCCACAAAACCTTTTAGGGAAAAATGGGAGAAACCTTGGGAGGGGCTACTCAGAGAGGGAGGGGCTACTCAGAGAGGGAGGGGCTACTCAGAGAGGGATCCCCCTACCAGGACACTTGGGCTGCAATAGATGGAGTTTGGGCAAACAGCGTATACACAATTCATAAAGGTTTATTATGGTGGGACATCCAGATCTGATGGGGCATCACAGCAAACAGCAGCTCAGTCAGCATCGTCCTAGGAGGAGGACCAACCAGACACCAACTCTGCCCAGATAGGAGAACACAATGCCCACTCAGTCAGCATTGTCCATAAGTTAAGTTACCACAGTTAACATTGCAGGAGAGAACAAGGCAGTGCTGAGGCTGCAGTGTTGCTCTGCTGGTTTAGCTGAATTGCTGATGTCAATGTGGTTGACATGAGGAAAATCATTGCTGTTCATGGTTGTTGTAGACCAGTTGAGTGGTCTCTGAATTGTGATTGGCTAAAAGGTTGGTACAGTGATTTAAGACTCAGATTCAAGATTCAAGAACTTTATTTTTCACATACACACACGGGGTGTGCAGTGAAATGAAAAAGTGGCAATGCTCAACAGGGCAACAAGTACACAGTATTTACAATAAAAAACCAACACAATATTTACAGTATTACAGTAAGAGCTCTATATAAAAAACAACACAATATTTACAGTAAGAGCTCTTAAAAATAGAATAGAAATATGAGAAATTATATGAATGTAATATACTATAAATTATGTGTAGTCATTACATTACCTAAGTGTGTGTGTGAGAGTGTGTGTGTATAAGAGGGGCAGTGTGTGGGTCCTGTTGAGGTCAGAGGTCACAGTCCTGATGGCCTGAGGAAAGAAACTCCGTCTCAGTCTCTCTGTTTTGGCAGCGTGACTACGGAGGCGCTTGCCTGACCGCAGCAGCTGAAACAGTCTGTTGTTGGGGTGGTGAGGATCCTTCATGATCCTGCAGGCTCTGGTTCTGGTCCTGGTGTACAAGTCCTGCAGGGTGGGGAGTGTAGTTCCAATACTCTCTGCAGAGCCTTCCTCTCCAGAGCGGAGCTGTTGCCAAACCAGGCAGTGATGCTTCCTGTCAGGATGCTCTCTACAGCTCCAGAGTAGAAGGACTGAAGGATCCTCCGGGAGACTTTCCTCAGCTGCCTGAGGTGGTAAAGGCGCTGCCTCGCCTTCCTCACCAGAGTGTCTGTGTGTGTGGACCATGTGAGATCTTCAGTGATGTGGACTCCCAGGTATTTATACCTGCTCACCCTCTCCACAGTAGTCCCATTAATCCACAGTGGTGAGTATGTCCTCTGTTGTTGTGTCCTCCTAAAGTCCACAATCAGCTCCTTAGTTTTGGTGACATTCAAGAGGAGGCTGTTGTCATGGCACCAGAGTGACAGATCAGCAACTTCCTCCAGGTAGGCCTTCTCGTCATGTCGGAGATCAGGCCCACCACCACTGTATCATCCGCAAACTTGATGATGGAGTTGGAGCTGAACCTGGCCACACAGTCATGTGTGTACGGGGAGTACAGTAGGGGGCTGAGGACGCAACCCTGGGGGGATCCTGTGTTCAGGGTGAGGGGGTTGGAGGTGTGTCTGCCCACCCTGACCACCTGGGACCTGGCGGTCAGGAAGTCCAGGATCCAGGCACACAGGGGGGTGTTCAGTCCCAGCTCAATCAGCTTGCTGGCCAGTCTGGTGAGGACTATGGTGTTGAAAGCTGAACTATAATCAATGAACAGCAGTCTCACATAGCCTCCCTTCCAACATCATCCAACTTATTTTCCAGCCAACGCATTGGCCAACGCCGGGGCACCAGCAAGGAGGGAGTTGCAGTAGTCCAGGCGGGAGATAACAAGAGCCTGGATGAGCACCTGCGCTGCCTTGTCAGTGAGGAAGAGGAGAATCCTCCTGATGTTGTAGAGGAGGAATCTGCAGGAGCGTCACTGATGCGATGTTTGCCGAGAACGACAGTTGGTCGTCCAGGGTCACACCCAGATTCCTCGCAGTCCGAGTTGATGTCACCACAGCATTATCAATGGTGATGGCCAGGTCTCGGTGCGGACAGCCCTTCCCCGGGAGGAACACCAGCTCAGTCTTGTCCAGGTTGAGCTTCAGGTGGTGCATCGACATCCACTCCTAGATGTCTGCCAGACATGCAGCAATGCGTGCCTCCACTTGTGTGTCAGAAGGGGGAAATGACAGGATCAGCTGGGTGTCATCTGCATAGCAGTGGTAGGAAAAGTCGTGGGAATGGATAACAGAACTGAGAGATGTTGTGTAGAGGGAAAAGAGGAGAGGACCTAGAACCGAGCCTTGCGGAACCCCAGTAGTGAGCCTACGTGGTTCTGACACAGACCCTCTCAGCGTCACCTGGTAGGAGCGATCCGTCAGGTAGGATGCAAACATGGAGAGTGCAGAGCCTGAGACACCCATCCCCTCAAGGGTGGAGAGGAGGATCTGGTGGTTCACCGTGTCAAACGCTGCAGACAGGTCCAGGAGTATCAAGACAGAGGAGAGAGAGTTCGCTCTAGCGGCATGGAGCGACTCTGTCACTGCCTCCTCTTGGCCTCCTTCACTGCCCTTCTCAGTCCATAGGACGCTGCCTTGTGCTCGTCCATGTTGCCGGATACAAGACCGGAGTTATAGGCAGCAGTGCGGGCGTTCAAAGCGTCGCGGATGGATCTATCAACCCACGGTTTTTGGTTAGGAAAAGACCTAACTTTTACCGTGGGGACGATGGTGTCCACTAGCGTTGCTATGACTCTCGTTACTACTTCCGTAAACTCGCTGACGTCCCTGGAACTGGATTGGAACATGTCCCAGTCGACGTCACACAGAGCGTCCTGTAGCTCGGCCTCTGATTGGTCAGACCACCGCTTCACGTCCCTCGTCACTACCGCTTCCCGTGCTATCCTTTGTTTATACTCCGGTAGCAGGAAAATGGCGGCATGGTCTGATTTGCCGAACGGAGGGAGAGAGAGAGCCTTGTAGCCTCTCTTGAACGGCGTATAACAGTGGTCCAACGTTCTTTCCCCTCAGGTAGCACATGTAATGTGCTGGTGAAAGTTCGGCATGACTTTTTTTAGGTTCGCCTTATTAAAGTCTCCAGCCACCACCATAGCCGCGTCGGGATGCTTGTTCTGATGCCAACACAACACATCATGTAGGTCCGATAGTGCTACGTCGGTGTCCGCTTGTGGTGGTATATAGACGGCTGTGGTGATGACCGAGCTGAACTCCCGGGGAAGGTAGAATGGACGGCATGAGATAGTCAGATGTTCGAGGTTAGACGAGCAGGAACGAGAGAGTCTTCATGTCCTTGGGGTTGCACCACTTGTTGTTGGTCATGAAGCAAACCCCTCCACCCTTGGATTTGCCAGACTCTTCCGTTCTATCCGCACAGAAAACAGAGAAGGACTCGGTTGGGCATATGACTCGATCCGGCACCAGCGGGGTCAGCCATGTTTCCGTCAGACAAAAGATGTTACAATCCCTCGCGTCCCGTTGGAATCTAATCCTCACCCTAACATCATCCAACTTATTTTCCAGAGACTGGACATTAGCAAGAAGGATGCTGGGCAGAGGTGGACGGTGGGCTTGAACTCTCATTCTGTTCCGAATTCCGCTCCGTTTTCCCCGATGTTTTCTCCTTCGTCTCCCTGGAGATGCGTCTCCACTGTTGGACATTGTTGTGGCTCGATCTAAAATCTCCGCCGGCCATGCTGGGTCGATGGAAAAAGTGGACAAAAACCTTTGTTTGACGCAATGTCCAACAAAGATGTCCAAAAGTGTGCTACGGTCATAGGATGTTAGTGCCGATGTATTTGTGCAAAAAAAGATATTCAAAACAACCACAAAAACTAACAAAACGCACAATCTCCGCGGAGCTACCATTACGGCGTCTAGACACGGCCGCGCCATCTTGCAGTTATATTGCGGTTAATTATAGGCCGTAGGTGATGTCATCTGTGTGTGTGTGTGTGTGTGTGTGTGTGTGTGTGTGTGTGTGTGTGTGCGCTTGATTGGGGTGAATTGTGGTGGTTTGCCCCAGGACGATCTTGTGCGTACTGCAGGCACCACTAAGCCCAGTCTAACCAGTCTAACCAGTCTTCATGATGCTGTTTATTTTACAGGGTCTTTGATGGGACGTCAGACCTCCACACAGGCATCTCCAACACCAAAGGTAGTGGTGGGGCTTAAGGTCAGGGGGCAGGTTGGTTACATGACTGACTAGTCCTTCACAGGTACACAGAATATGGGTTAGCTAACTGAGCCACCAGGGGGTGGGTGGGTCTCTCTCTCTCTCTCTCTCTCTCTCTCTCTCTCTCTCTCTCTCACTCTCTCTCGCTCTCTCTCTCTCTCTCGCTCTCTCTGATATGAATACTGCTGAATACAAATAATAACTCGTTCACACCAATAACCACTGTTGTATTAATGGAAACCTGTCTGTCTAGGTGTGGTGTATAACTACACCCGGTGTGGTGTACGTAGAGACCAGTCTGGATGGGAGAGCTGCATCAGTGTCCCTCTGGTCCGACCAGACATGTTTAACCTGCTGGCCCAGTGGGACCAGTACCTGGACCAGTTCTCTGGCGCCCCCATGTGGGACCCAGCCTGGCACAGGTACCCATACCACCTCCTTATGGAGTTGAATATTCCACTTATTGGATCTACACGCTCAATGCAGTAGAGCTACTTGGACAATTTAGTATGGTATGGTATATACTATAGTACAGTGTATACTATAGTATAATATATACTGTACTATGGTATATACTATAGTATAGTATATATATTATTCCATTCCATTCCAGTCATATCATATCACTTACAATAAGTGCATTCAACAGGCAGGAGAACTACTAGTCACTAGAAATGCGTTAGAAATGCGCATAGAAGTGCATTTTCTTTTTAATTTTTTTTTTTTGGCATTTTGCCTTTGTTTGCCAGTCAGTAGAGAGAGACAGGAAAGATCAGCTGAGAGAGGAGGGACAACATGTGATCAACAAGCATGTAAGAGCAGAACCAGATCAATAAGTTAACTACCTACTTTAAACAAAGGAGACAAGTAAGGCCGGGCTCACACGAGAGGATAATTGGGCCGATTTATCCCCGATTCGGCCCTCCCAACAATCGGCAGAGTGATCTGGACGGGACCTTGTCTGGTAATGTGGTTTATAGATCCAGTCGTAAACCTCCAGATCTGCTCGGGGACGCATCGGGGCCGGCCCGAGGATTTAAAATCAGGGATGATTACATCACTGCTTTCCGAACGGGACCACAATAGCCAATGAGAGAGATGATCTACAAGGACACGGAAGTGAATGAAGAAACAACAACTATGGCCCAATCCCAACGTCCCCCCTCACAGACTCACGGACTTTGAGGCGCGTTCCTGCGAAGTCCACGAAGGTTTGGCGCTGTCCCAATGTCAAATCGTCAAGTGCATGAGGGCGCTCTCGCAGACTTTTTGAGCCCTTTATGCACACTTTCCGTAAGTCTGCATCGATGCAGACTTTGCCTGAGGGAATTACCCACAGTTCATATCGTTGTGACGAATAATACGGGGTTACCAGGGGAAGTGGAAGCCTGGAAGTGGTAAAAAAAAAAAAAGTAAACAAATGCAAGGACAAATGTTTATTCATCAACCATTTATTTAAATTTTTGCTTGATGATGCTGTTTTAACAAAACGAGTCAATTGATTATTTGACAATTGCCTCTCGTCCACTCTGTAAGGCAAGAGCCTGGGTGAAGAAAGTAAAAAACGTAAAATAAAAAGTCCCAAAACCTACAATCGTACATAAATTTTTTTTGGTATCGTCAAGGTAACGCGATATGTCGCAATATGCTGTCCCATTCCTATTTATACAATTTGGAGCACTTGCAGCCTCGTGCACTCAAGCACTTACCAGGTGACGTCAGTTAAAGGGTAATTCCGGGATTTTTCAACCTGGCCTCTATGTCCACAAAATCGCTTTTCATACCTTTAAGTAGATCCCAAAAGTTTCTGAGTTTCTCTGGTCCATCGGCTCAACCGGCAGTCGCGTAACGGCGGCTCTATGGCGGCAACGTAATCCGTAAAGGCATACTCGGCCGGTTAAAGTACGTCCACTAAAAGTGCTTGTTTTTGTCACGGACGGGCTCAGATTGTTATTCGTGTTATTATCCAAATGTCTGACAACATTATGGAAAGGGTCGCTACAGAAACAGCTCGGAAAACCCTTTAAGTCTGTGAGGGTTCAGGCTTTAGGGGGGACATTGGGATTGAGTTGAGGTTCAGTTTTGTTTGACTGTATTTTCTTATCCACTGGTTCTTTTGACATGTTTGCAGAAGCATATTTGCAATATTGCTAGTTCAGGTTAGTTCAGCTAGTTTAACGGCTCAAACACACTTACTGTAAACAAGGTAACACACGTCACAGCATTGAAACTATTTTAGTGGTTGCAATGTACACTGGATGCATTTGAATCTTTGATTGGATTAAAATGTAAATATTCTTCCCGTTTTATGTCTATGCTTTATTTTACCTAATGTGGGCGGGAATGAATGAAACGTCTTTTACCGTACGTGTTGCAATATAGGGGCATTTAAGGAGATACAGTGATGCTTTCACGTGATCACATGATCACGAGAGATCACGTGAGGCGGTGCATTCAGGCTAATCTTAGTAATATCCTCTAGTGTGTGATGCACCATTATTTTCAGATCTTGCAGTGTGTGCATGTTTGAGATTAGAGAGAAGAACATCTGTGAAGATTCTCCTCATGTGCGTGATGCAACCCGATTTCAAAATCGGTTAGGATTTTAAAACCTGTGGTGTGAGCCCAGCCTAAGTGAAACAAATATACTATACTATACTATACTATACACCGATTAGCCATAACATTAAAACCACTTGCCTATGATTGTGTAGGTCCAAACCAGCTGACCCGTCAAGGCGTGGACTCCACCAGACCTCTGAAGGTGTCCTGTGGTCTCTGGCACCAAGACGTTAGCAGCAGATCCTTTAAGTCCTGTAAGTTGTGAGGTGTGGCCTCCATGGATCGGACTTGTTTTTCCAGCACATCCCACAGATGCTCCATCGGATTGAGATCTGGGGAATTTGGAGGCCAAGTCACCTTGAACTCTTTGTCATGTTCCTCAAACCATTCCTGAACAATGTTTGCAGTGTGGCAGGACGCATTATCCTGCTGGAAGAGGCCACCGCCATACCGTTGCCATGAAGGAGTGTACTTGGTCTGCAACATGTTGAGGTAGGTGGTACGAGTCAAAGTAACATCCACATGAATGCCAGGACCCAAGGTTTCCCAGAGAACATTGTCCAGAGCATCACACTGCCTCCGCCAGCTTGCCTTCTTCCCATAATGCATCCTGGTGCCATCTCTTCCCCAGGTAAACAACGCACCCGCTTGTCCTCATGATGTAAAAGAAAACGATCAGACCAGGCCACCTTCTTCCATCGCTCCATGGTCCAGTTCTGATGCTCACCTGTCCATTGGAGGATCTTTCGGCGGTGGACGGGTCAGCATGGTCACTCTGACCGGTCTGAGGCTGCACAGCCCCATACACAGCAGCTGTGATGCACTGTGTGTCCTGACACCTTTCTATCATAGCAGCATTAACTGGTTCAGCAATTTGTGCTGCAGTAGTTCTTCTGTGGGATCGGACCAGACGGGCTAGCCTTCACTCTCCACCAGCATCAATGAGCCTTGGGCGCCCATGACCTTGTCACCGGTTCACCGGTTGTCCTTGCTTGGACCACTTTTGGTAAGAACTAACCACTGCATACCGGGAACACCCCACAAGACCTGCCATTCTGGAGATGCTCTGACCCAGTCGTCTAGTCAAAGTCTCTCAGATTCTTATGCTTGCCCATTTTTCCTGCTTCCAACACATCAACTTCAAGAATTGACTGTTGACTTGCTTCCCAGTATGTCCCGCCCCTTAACAGGTGCCATTATAACGAGATAATCAATGTTACTCACTTCACCTGTCAGTGGTTTAATGTTGTGGCTGATCGGTGTATAATATATACTGTACTATGGTATATACTATAGTAAATGCATCATAGGAAGGATGGACACAACAGACACAACTGACACCAGCAGTGCCTCCGTCCAGGATTGGCTGAACAAAGAGGAACCAGAATTACTGGCCGATTCCTCCAGCGCCTCTCGTCCTGGACCTGGAGTCTTCAGGTGCACCGTGTCATGAGAAGAAATGAAATCAGTCGTTGCTAATATAACTTTGTGTTTGATTCCAAGGCTATTTATGAACCTTATGAACCTTAGTTATTAACTGTTCAGTAACTGTCTGTCTGTCTGTCTCTCTCCAGGTTCGATGAGGACAGCCATAACTGCTTCACTTTCTGTCTTCAGTTCATCAACGGTGTGCTGGCGACTGAAGGGCGGGGCACGCTGACCAGAGATCAGCTCACCCAGACCTTCATCCTGCCCAGACTGAAGAGAGTCTGCAAGTACAACACCCTGTATCAGAAAATCAGCCAGAAACACTACTATATGGTGGACAGGAGGGAGGACGAGGACGGACAGGAGGACAGACAGGAGAGCTGAGGAGGAAGAGAGACAGGAGGACAGACAGGAGAGCTGATGTATTATATGTAGTTATGATTATATGTACTATATCATTACTGTGTATTTTCTATGTACTATATCAATACTGTGTATTTTCTATGTACTACATCATTACTGTGTATTTTCTATGTACTATATCATTACTGTGTATTTTCTATGTACTACATCTCAACTGTCCACCTGCTTTAATGAAACTGACAACAACCAATTGGGTAGAATAGAACCAATAAAGTAGACCTGAGGAGTAGAGAACTGTCCTGATGTTTTTATTCACACCAAGTCCAACAACAGTCTGTCTCTTAATGACATCATCCATTTGTCTCTCAGTGATGTCATCAGGAAATCTGATGTCATCTTGGTTCTTGATTTTTAACATCAGAAAACTGAACTCAGTTCTCGGCTAATCGGAGCTATCCAGTCGTCTCTAGTCGGCCAATCAGATGTCGTCTTGTTCGGCTCGTTCCCTGGAGGAAATCCACCTGCTGACGATCACCTCCTGAGAGGAAGAAAGAGAGTCAGGGAGAGAACCAAACAGCATCGGGGCATCCTAGTGGCTCACTGGTGATCACATGACCTCCTGGGGTCATACCGCCGGGACCTGCGGCGCATGGCATCCCTCAACTAGCAGATGAAGGCAAAAAAAAGACAAAGACAAAATAATTTAAAAAATCTTCACAGAAAAACAGCAGAGACTGTTCAACCATGTTCCTCCTGCTGAGGTCTGACATCTTTGCTCTCTCTAAAATGAAGTTAAAAAGTTGACTTGTTTTTAGGAGGAGGACCAGTGAGGACCAGTCTGGACCAGTGAGGACCAGTCTGGAGCAGTGAGGTCAGGGTTAACAATGATGGTTAACTACCTGAACACTGAGTCTGGGCAGGCAGAGAGGAGAGTCCAGCTCTGACTCTGATAGGTCAGCTGGATAGATGATGTAACACAACATCAGCTCCTGGAGAACACACACACACACACACACACACACACACACACACACACACACACACACACACACACACACACACACACACACACACACACACACACACACACACACACACACACACACACACACACACACACACACACACACACTACAGTTAATGATGTTTTAGCCAAAATATAAAATAAAAGTGAAATAAATCAAACAAGCCTTGTCATGGTCGTTACCTTGGATACGTTGGCAGTGATCCTGCTGAGCGCTGCTAGGGAACGCCAACTGAACGGACGTAATGCCGCACCCCTGAACGCATCACCAACTCTCTCTACAACTACTGAATAACTAGAGAAGGAGAGGAGAGACAAGGTGACATGACAGCTGTGACGAGTGGATGGAGAACAGACGAGTCATGTGACAGGAGAAAACGCTGCATGACAGACTTTAATACCAACCAGATGCAGACTACCCCGCCCCCCATAGCATGTGGTTTAGACCAAGTCCACGTGATACTCATCCTGGTCTGCTTGTTTCACACACGTGTTAGCGTGTTCAGTTTGTATCAGAAGAGGAGAAGCCGTGTGCGTGTCAACGTCTATGGTAATATACAGTATGAAGTCGCTAGATGCCGTTTTGAGGAAAACAAGCTTCTTTTAGAAAACAGTATGAAGACGTCAGCTGTCTGTCTTCTCTCCTGTGGTTGGTCAGGAGCCTCTGTCAATCATCCAGCTGTGGAGGAAGTTCAGGACGTTCCAGCCCAGCACAGTACCGTAAAGTACAGGGCAGCCCGAGGGCCATTCAGTGTCCTTCAGTTTGTCATGAGCTTCAATGTGTTTGCCATGAAGACAAAATGACGTAGACGGCTTCTGTAAGACGTTGGGTTCTTCGTAACGTGTTAAACACGTCTGAATATTACCGTTACAAATGAATGGACATTTCTAGACACTCACACGACACAAGGTTCTCCACTCTGACCTTCCTCAGTCAGGGCAGCCTAGTTTTGAACCTTTCCACTCGTCATACATCGATATGTCACCACGTCAACATGAGGCCGGCAGGAGCCTACCTGGCGTGGTAGAAGGGAGGCCCTTTCCTGTACAGCACTGCGCACACACACACACACACACACACACACACACACACACACACACAGAGAGAGAGAGGAGAGATGTTATTGAAAACAGTCTAAACTTGTTTAAAGAGATGTGCAACACTAAATAAAATAAAGGGAAAAAAACACTCTCCAGCTTCAGCTCGTTTTCTGTTTTTATTGGCACATGTCCTCAACACAAACGCCGTCATCAGTGTGTCTGGTGTCAAGCAGAAAACAATGGCTTTTGAACAGACAGGAGGGTAACAACAGGTGTGTCAAATCTGGCTGATTACCCAATTAACTAATTGTTTGCAGCCTAGGATGCATACGATAGGCTACAGAAGAAAATCTTAGAAAAAAGTAGACAAACATCCACTAGTAACATGCAATATAACTAAGTATACAATATTTCTTTAAAAAGTATACAAAGATAATCTTAAGAGTCGAAAATGGTGACAACAGTGCCACCGCCCTGTCGACCCATGCTAGAGCAACCTGATCAATAGCCTACATTTTTACAGAAACACAATAAGCAAATCCCATTACCGAGACCCAGTTGTGCACAGAGTTTGCATGAACAAACTATAAAAAACAATTTAAGACGAGTTCTTCATTAAGGCCATTGGGGTGTACAGTAGCGCTCCCTGTGCCCACCCCGTTTTAGATGACCTACTGTCTCAATGCCTTGAAATTTCAAGGTACAGATATCGTGTCCAACTTCATTAAAATGTCTAGCAACAGATGATTTGATGTCATGAGTACGTATATTACTTTTCTGTTCATTGATTCTTATTCTCAGTTCCCTTGTTGTTTTGCCAACATAACAAAAGTTGTTTTGCCATGGAACAAAAGATAGACTACAAATGACGTTCTACAGGTAATTCTCCCTTCACGGAGTAAGTCTTTCCAGTACGTGGATGTAAGAAGGAGCTGCCTTTGATCATGGCGTTACAGTTAACGCAGCCTCTGCACGGGAAGTTGCCTGGGTCAAGACCTGTAAGCCAATTGGTAGGAGGAGTGAAGGAGACCGCTCTAACCAAAGTATCTCTTATGTTGTTTGATCTTTTGTGTGCAAAAAGCGGGAGGTTTTGAAAATTCTGACCAACCCGAGTGTCAGTGGACATGCCAGTGTTTTTTTACTATGGTCTTAATGTCACCGGAAAAAGGAGAAAAGGTGGTAGATAAGACAGTTCTGTTTTCCGAGGTGGATTCCCTTTTCTCAAAAGGTGATTCACGGTCTGTACTCTGTCCTGGCAGGAGTTAAGATTTTCAGTGTCATAACCCTTTGAAAGAAACCGATCATAAATAATTTTAGCCTGACTTTCAAATTCTCCGTCCGTACTGCAAATCCTCCGCATGCGTAAGAACTGGCTGTATGGAAGGCTTTTTTTCATAGAGGGAGGATGGTAACACAGACGTCTGTAGAACCTGTCCAGTAGATCTATATATTCTGACATCGAGGAAGGATATGGAGGACATATCGAATTCTAACGAGAATTTTATGGAGTCCAGCCTAGAGTTTAGGAATTCCTGAAACTGATTGAGTTGTTCCACAGTCATAGACCCGAAGACCTGTTCTTTTTTGAGAGTTGAGCGCGCCTTGTTCTGCTCAACACTAAATAAAACCCATTGTAAACACAGTATTACCTGTATGGTGAGTGGATAGGTTCAAACTACCTGACTGAGGAGGGTCAGAATGGAGAACCTTGTTGTGTCTAACATTCATTTGTAATGCTAATATTCAGACGTGTTGTTTAACACGTCACGTCACACGTTCAGTCAGACGAAGCGTTACGACACGTGTGTCATCTGGTTGATGCGTTCTCCTCTCGTACATCCACACAACCTTTTAAACATATCGACATTATCTGTTCTCCTAGTCTAGTTTTGAACCCATCCAGTCATCTTGGTGTGTGTGTGTGTGTGTGTGTGTGTCTCGTACTTAGGTCAGCTCCATATTTGGCTCCAGCTTTAGGAACCCATCCTCGGCTGCGGTAGTGATGGTAGGCGGCGTACGAGCTGACAAAGTCGGGCTGGAAGGACCGGAACTTCCTCCACAGCTGGATGATTGACAGGGGCTCCTGACCAACCACAGGAGAGACCATGACCAATACTTGTCAGAGAGTCTATGTTGCAAATGTCACATTTTGTACGTTCAATATCTGATCTGAATACACGTTGTTGTTGGACCCACAACCACCATTCAAACACGCTAATCTGGAAGCCAGTTTATCATCTCTAAATTATTTACTCTTAAATGCCAACAAAACAGAGGTGTTAGTTAGTTAGTTCTCTCTTCACAGACAATACCCATAGGCTGGTGGTACCGGCCAGGATAGGTCGTGGTACCGGCCAGGTTAGGCCACGTTAGGTCGTGGTACCGGCCAGGTTAGGCCACCTTAGGTCGTGGTACCGGCCAGGTTAGGCCACGTTAGGTCGTGGTACTGGCCAGGTTAGGCCACCTTAGGTCGTGGTACTGGCCAGGTTAGGCCACGTTAGGTCGTGGTACCGGCCAGGTTAGGCCACCTTAGGTCGTGGTACTGGCCAGGTTAGGCCACCTTAGGTCGTGGTACCGGCCAGGTTAGGCCACGTTAGGTCGTGGTACCGGCCAGGTTAGGCCACCTTAGGTCGTGGTACCGGCCAGGTTAGGCCACGTTAGGTCGTGGTACCGGCCAGGTTAGGCCACGTTAGGTCGTGGTACCGGCCAGGTTAGGCCACCTTAGGTCGTGGTACTGGCCAGGTTAGGCCACCTTAGGTCGTGGTACCGGCCAGGTTAGGCCACCTTAGGTCGTGGTACTGGCCAGGTTAGGCCACCTTAGGTCGTGGTACCGGCCAGGTTAGGCCACGTTAGGTCGTGGTACCGGCCAGGTTAGGCCACCTTAGGTCGTGGTACCGGCCAGGTTAGGCCACCTTAGGTCGTGGTACCGGCCAGGTTAGGCCACCTTAGGTCGTGGTACCGGCCAGGTTAGGCCACCTTAGGTCGTGGTACTGGCCAGGTTAGGCTACATAATTTTTGATTCCAGGTTTTCCATGACGCTGTCAGTCAGTTAGGTAATGGTGGTGGTAGAGTCTTACCTGGTCGTGGTAGACAGAGAGACAGCCGATGGCGTAGACCAGGAAGAACGCCTGCAGGAGCAGAGAGGGAACCAGCTTCACACCTGAAACATTACTTGGTGGCATTTGTTGCTGCTAGCTGGCCCATATCCCAAACAGACCATAATATATTTAAAAGGTTGATAGGGTTACTGATCAATACCAATGACTCCATCGCTTGCTCCATTACTTGGCCAGCTGCTGAGATTTCTATACTATAGACTGACTAGTAACTTACTATAGTCACACTGAGTTACTTTACCTCCTCCAGGCTGAGCTGCAGATACTCCGTCAGTCTGAAGGGAGTCAACCTCACTTCCTTGCTCATCCCTTCACTCTGCTGAGACAAAGAAGCAGGTCAACCACTTTGCTCAGTACTTAGAATTTGGGATGTGCACAGCTCCCATTTTTCATGGTCAAATGATCGGTGGGTGCTATGATCGAATAATCGATTATTTGGTGCCGACATTCACAAAGGCTGTAATTGATTGCGGGCAAACATTGCATGCAATCGCCAAAAATAAGCATTAGGCCATGCGAATGTGATTAACTGTTTAACGGATGCCCCGCGTCACTTTATTCTAACAAAAACATTTTATTTTTTTGTGTTGATGCTGTCCTAGAATCACATTCCTGCACTGGCTTCAAATATTCTGTCCGACTCGCTCCAGTCGCTCCGACTCGTTAGTCACTACAACTACGGAATTTAACACAGCAGCTGCAGGTTTACAGTGACGTCCAGCTAGCCAGCACCCGTCTTTCACCATGTGTTTATTTTAATGAAAAAATGTTAACGACCACATCTAACATATATTTCATATTTAGCATTCTTGCATTGTATACACTGCTCTACACTGCACTGTTGAGTTCTGCACCCAAGAATTTCACTATTGTGTAGAATTGTCACAATAAACTTAAAACTTGTTTGCACATTCTATTTAATTCATTAACTTTATTCAACCAACCAAACAATCATTCACAGTATCTCCCAGCCGTCAGAGCTCACCTCTCTGTCAGAAACCACCAGGACATAACCAGAACCTGGGTCTAACAGTCCAGAACCTTCATCTGACAGCCCACCGTCTGGGTTAGGGTCAGGGGCGGGGTCAGGGGCGGGGTCAGGGGCGGGGGCGGGGTCTTGTTCCTCTCCCAGTGGGTCAAACCTGTAAACATTAAGTGTCTTATAGCTACTGAATTTTGATACAAAATATAGATGAGAATACAGAAACTGAAGTGATTGACCGACCTGTGGTCTCTCTGTCTGCAGGCCCTCTTGGCCTCAGACTCGACCTCTGACCCCGGCTGGAGCCTCTTCCTCTGGCGACAGACTATGACCCCGCCCCCTTCCTCTCTGTGTCCTCTCTCTCTTCTTCCTTCCTCCTTCCTATGATCCTCCAGCTCCACTGGCTGAGACACCCTGATCAGTGTTTGATTGACAGCCTCCTCGTCCAATCCCTGGGCTAAGAGAGCTCCCCTTGCCCAGCCCAGCAGCTCCTCATACCTGGAGGAGAGGTTTCATAAAATGCTTTCAGAAATAAAAATCATCATAATATTATCAAAACAGACATGGGCTGTGATTGGTTACTGACCTAGAATGTGAGATGACAGGGAGAAACAGGCCGTCATATTCTGTAACACAGAGGTTATTATTTACTACTAGTATTACTAGTAGTAGTAGTAGTAGCGTGAGTAAACTGTGAGTAAACTGACCCTCCCATTGGTTAGAGATGCTGTAGTCTGGTTTTGCTCTGGACAGAACGCCTTTACCAAAGTAACCCTGGAATACAGATTACTGACTGTAAGGATTACTGAATAACCAAATATTATTATATGTTCTATGTAATAATATAAGTATCAATAAAAAAAATCAGACAGGTAGAGGGACCTTGCTGTATATCTGCTGGATGTGTGTGTGGTTGTGGACCAGTACGTTGTGGTGGACCAGTTCAGCCTGGTAACTGGTCTGGTCCTCCAGCCTCAGAGGGAACGGAGCGTCATATTCCTCCTGGACCCTGGAGCGCCGCCGAGGTGCCTGGAACACCGCCTGCATGGTGGGTGTCCTGGGGTCCTGGACCAGGTCCTGGTCTGACCTGCTGTATACTCGGTCTGGTCCGACTGTTGTCTTTAGCACTCCTAGCTGTTATTGCCCAGTTCCAGTCCGGTTTTAGCCCAGTTTAAACCTAGTCACGCTCCTGTTTTAGCCTAGGTCAGGGATTATTTTAGCCCAGTTTAAACCTAGTTCCGGCCCAGTCTTAGCCCATTTTAGGTCTAGGTCAGGGATTATTTTAGCCCAGTTTTAACCTAGTTCCGGTCCTGTTTTAGCCCAGTTTGAGGCCAGTTCCGGCCCAGAGTTAGCCCAGTTTAAGACTAGGTCGGGGCCTGTTTTACGTTTTAGCCAGGCGTGCTATCCTTGCTGTTTTCGCACGGCTCAATTAGTCAATTGCTGTAATCCAGACTGATCCGCCCGGAGTCTCCACGCTGTTTGGTTGCAAGGTGTCTCTGCGTTTGTAGTCCGGCTGCAACCGACGGCCTGCTCTCTCCGTTCCGCCTGCTTCCGTGTTTTACTGCTGGAGAACCGCAGATGAAGCGCGTTACCGCCACCTGCAGACTGACAGTATGAACGACGGATTTATTCTAATAAAATCTTTATCAAAATATAAACTCTGTTTAGTGATGCTTTTAACTATTCCTAAACTTCTACTGTTTTACCGGCATCACCAATACCTCCATATAACCATATTGTATTAAAATATGAAATAAGACTTAAGTAGTTTCTTTATTTAGCAAGTTTCCTTTTCTCTTTAACACAAACTAAGAAAAATATGTTTCTATGCAAGATAAGCAAGCACTCAGAATGAATACCTGGTTACCTGGTTAATGAATACCTAAATATCCTGGTTTATACTAAATATTAGATATATTATAGTGTTGGTATTCAGTCACAGAAACTTCCACTTTCATCCACAAGTTGCACAATCCGACCAATAAGAGTCAAATATCAACTGGTACAGCCCTTTCACTCCCAGGGTTTTCATCATATCGGAACGATTATATTACGTTCGTGAATTGAGGTTCCCTTAAGATGAGTACCACATTTGGTCTTGATGGGTCCAAAACTGGAAAAGCCTTAAGAAACACGTTTTTCAGAAAGAAAGAATATCAGAAAATATATCTAGGCGGACTTGGTGTCCTTACAAATTTTGACGATTCATTATAGCGCCACCATCTGGCCGACTGGAGTCACGTTTCTTGGGCAACATTTGCAATGGCAATTTAGAAGAACTCAGCAGTAGGTGGTAATGCAACATTTCTGTGTGCCAACTGCCGTAAAAAGAAGAAGAACAAGGAGGAGGAGTTGGACGACGACGACGGCGACGGCGACGGCGTTGTTGTTGTTGTTGTTGTTGTTGTTGTTGTTGTTGTTGTTGTTGTTGTTGTTGTTGTTGTTGTTGTTGTTGTTGTTGTTGTTGTTCTTCTTCTTCTTCTTCTTCTTCTTCTTCTTCTTCTTCTTCTTCTTCTTCTTCTTCTTCTTCTTCTTCTTCTTCTTCTTCTTCTTCTTCTTCTTCTTCTTCTTCTTCTTCTTCTTCTTCTTCTTGGCGTTTTCGCTCTCGCGCGAAGGCCCCATCGTCTCGCCTTTACTCTGCCCTGGAGGTCTCGCGGTAGTTGCTGGTCCTGGTCTCGCGTTGGTAGACAGACTACATGCGCCATTAGTGCACGGAGGCGCGCGGGCAACGACGGAAGAGCGGTGGCCATCGGAAGAGTGTGATATTGTACTGATATTTACAACACAAACACTGTATATCAAGGTAATGTTTCCCTCGGTCCGCGGAGTATTAATTACTAAACCGTTTTAACGTAATACATTAATACGTAGTTCTCGACAGGTGAGAAATACAGAGCGTTGCTGCTAAGGCCTAGCTAGTTGCTAACAAGCTGCAGCTAGCTAAGCGGGTTTGGTCAGCTAAGTGCTGGGAGGCGACTTAGTTAGGTTATTAGATAGTTATCCTGCTCTCTTCTTCAGTCTGTTTGAATCTAGCCCAGGACGACACACAACTAGCACAAGGCCTGGAAACAAAGCACCCAACTGAACTGGTTAGTTTGCTATTTTAAAACCTGCTTTATAACCCAACACGACGGACGGGCTGTCGTGTTGGGTCCAGGACGGATTGTGTTTAATGGACGGGAAATTGGTCATTTAATTCCAAATCTGGGTCTCCGGTTTAGACATGAAGATCGGACATTTTAAACATTGGCCTCATTGTGTGATGGAGGAAAATCTGCTTTTAGTGGTGATTTTGTTTTCCCTCCACCTCTGGGGGTCTGGAGGTGCACTGTTCGTCCTGTTCTATCACGGAGCTTCCGCTCTGGGATGTTTACTTCCGGTCACCCTGCTTATAGAGCTCATTTCCTGATGGGTATCTAATTTAGCATCTGCATGATTTTAATTCTGTGTGAGAGGTCTTTGTCTGGAGCATGGCCATGTAATGAACCCTCCTGTGACCTTCTGTCTCCTGCAGACCCAGCAGCATCATGGCTGATGACCTTGACATCGAGGCGATGCTGGAGGCTCCATATCGGAAGGTGGGTCCCCGTCTGAAGCTCTGCTGCTCTTTTGTAATGACACAGTTCTGCCATTGATATCAATCAGCAAGGCCCTACTGCTTCACAGTGTATCCTGATATAGTGTTCAGTATGCAAATGTTACCAGGCAACTAATAGCAGTCCAGTTGGGCAGGCAATTGGGCTAATACTAATATTGGTAAAGCAGTAAATAATAGTGCCACCAAGTGGAAACTGAATCCCTGGACATTTAAAATTGTCCCAGACCATTCAGTGTTATGAAGTGTTGTAGACGCAGAGCTTTGACTACACTATTTCTAATGAATTAACTGTGTTGCTGTGTGTTATCAGTGTATGTAGCAGCTAATCTACCTCTTGGCCCTGACTCGAGCCACCTAGCTTGCTCCATTAGCAGGGCAGTAGTGCTAGGCTGATGTTGCTTGTTTGAATGATGTTGTGATATGATGCTGCTGCCGTTCCTTTACAGACTATCATGAATAAATGCCCATCTATCTCTCTTTGTAGACTTGCCTAACGATTTCTCACCTCTACTCCCCTGAATGCCAGTGTGATCTGTCAGAAACATGAAGGTAGTAAAAAGCCCCCATCATGTATTGCTGTACTGTGGTCCCCATGGTAACATGACTGTGGTTCCCTTGGTAACTGTAAACTGTGGCCCTGGATTGGCCCAAGCCCCCTGAAGAGGAATGCAGAGGAATCTGGGAGATGATGCTAATTAATTGTATTTGTATGAGTGACACCATGAGTGCATGGTGTGGCTGGAGCCACACAGTCCTGTTTCTTTAAGTTAATGCTAAGAGGAGGATGGCAAGGCAACATGACACTGCATGAGCTTCACCATGATCTTCACCATTAGCAATTAGTTTAGCCCACACTATTTAACTAGTCACTGTTAGTTGGTCAGACCACAACATCAGTTAGAAACATATTTTATAGTTATTTACTGTCACAAGGAAGTCACAGCTCCCGGTTGCCTCCATTTTGTGTCCCTTTAAGCATTTAGGTTAATTCACCTGGGGCACAACATGCAGTAACTTCTGGAGCTTGTAGATATTTGCTATAGAAGTGAACAAGCCATATTACATATGAGCCTTCAGTAGTGAGAGCAGAGAAGAATGAGTTGATGTCCAGTAGACGGCGTCACGATGTCATTGGCTGCTACAGATCTGATCTAATTCTCACCGATGTTCATTAATGATTCCAGTAATTAGTGATGGGCTGAGTTGGACTGGGCTTAGATTGGGGATTAGTATGGAGTCTGGGCGGAGCCGTAGGGGATTTTAACATTTCTTTAATGAGGTACTGTCATCTAGGTGAGTGTTTAGCAGTGAGGTTTTGGCCTTGGTTATGGTTTTGGGCTGAGTTGAGTGACTAAGCCGTCTGACTCCCTGTCTGCTTCAGGGCCCTTCAGAGGAGTCCCACCAACAAACCCAACCACAGCAACCACACGGCTGAAGATGTGAATGAGCTGGAGGGTGGAGTGTGGCCCCCCACTGCCGGAGCTCCACCTAGCCTGGCTGCTGGGCTCCTCGCTGGGCCGCGGCCCAAACTCTAGCCTGGGGACTGACTAGACATGACCAGACTGACCCAGACAGACCAGAGTCTCCTGCCCCCCTCAAACTGTTAGTCACCTGACCCCATAGAGAAAAGTGTTTGAATTTACTGATTAAATGATGTTTATATTCTCTCTTGCCCCCCCCCCCCTCTCCCTGACAACCTGAATGTTGCGTCTGCCTCCTCATGCTGTTCTCTGTCGACCCTGCTTAGGATGACAACAAGGCCCAGAGCCCCAATGGACAGGAGGAACGCAGCAAGAAGTAAGACTGCCTGCCTGTCTGTCTGTCTGTCTGTCCGTCCAGGGTTCTTGTTCCTGCTGTAACCAAGAATAAGTTGATGTGTGAACCCGTCATCACCAGTAACAAACTGACTGAGTATTTGTTTCTCTCTATGTTCTACACCACGGGTGTCAAACCGTGTGCCATGGAGGGCCGAGAGTATGCAGGTTTTCATTCCAACCAAACACTACACCAGGTGATTTCACTGATTAGTCCCTCCTCTCTGGCTGAAGGTGTGGTAATCAGTGAAATCACCTGGTGTATTCTTGGGTTGGAACGAAAACCTGCATACACTCGGCCCTCCATGGCACATGGTTTGACACCCCTGCTCTACACCTTCATAATGATAATGAATGTTTTTTGTTCGTCTTGGTTTCTTTACCTCTGTTTGATTTCCCCATTTGCTATATTCTGTTTTTCTTTGCTGTTTCCTGTATTTTCTGCATCAATGTCCAAATTTCCTCAGATTAATCAAGTTTCATCTGAAGTTAGCGGGGTGTAGTGGGTCCCATCCTGATTGGCTGCTGTGTGTACCAACAGGAAGAAGCGAAGTCGGAGCCGGGACAGGAAGAGGAGTAAAAGTCGGGACAGGAAGAAGAGTCACGACCGCAAACGCAGCCGCAGCCGGGAGCGCAAACGCAGCCGGGAGCGCAAACGCAGTCGCAGCAGGAGCCGGGAGAGGGGCGGCAGGTACCGAGATCACCACAAGAACACTTTGTAAGTACCAGAATACTCAATGAGCTACCAGTATACTATACCAGAATGCACCATGATGTACCAGAATACTCAATGATCTACCAGTGTACTATACCAGAATATTATACCAAAAATACACCATGATATACCAGAATGCACCATGATGTACCAGAATACACCACAATATACCAAAATGCACCGTGATGTACAAGAATACCCCATGATATACCAGAATACTCCATGATATACCAGGATACACCATCATATACCAGAACACACCATGATATACCAGAATGCACCATGATGTACCAGAATACACCATCATATACCAGAATACACCATGATGTACCAGAATACTCCATGATATACCAGAATACACCATGATGTACCAGAATACTATAGCAGAATATTCCATCATATACCAGAATACACCATGATGTACCAGAATACTATAGCAGGATACTCCATGATATACCAGAATGCATCATGGTGTACCAGAATACACCATCATATACCAGAATACACCATGATGTACCGGAATACTCCATGATACACCAGAATACACCATGATCTACCAGAATACTCCATGATACACCATCATATACCAGAATACACCATGATGTACCAGAATACTCCATGATATACCAGAATGCATCATGATGTACCAGAATACACCATGATATACCAGAATACACCATCATATACCAGAATACACCATGATGTACCGGAATACACCATGATGTACCAGAATGCACCATGATGTACCAGAATACTCCATGATGTACCAGAATACTATAGCAGAATACTCCATGATATACCAGAATGCACCATGATGTGATGTACCGGAATACTCCATGATACACCAGAATACACCATGATCTACCAGAATACTCCATGATACACCATGATATACCAGAATACACCATGATGTACCAGAATACTCCATGATATACCAGAATGAATCATGATGTACCAGAATACACCATGATATACCAGAATACACCATGATATACCAGAATACACCATGATATACCAGAATACACCATGATGTACCAGAATACTCCATGATATACCAGAATACATCATGATGTACCAGAATACTCCATGATATACCAGAATACATCATGATGTACCACAATACTCCATGATACTCCATGATGTACCACAATACTCCATGATACTCCATGATGTACCACAATACTCCATGATACTCCATGATGTACCACAATACTCCATGATACTCCATGATGTACCACAATACTCCATGCGGTACCCACCCATACTGCAGGCCTCCACCACTATTAAATAATAGCTGCATTAGTTGTTAGATGTTTCTGATGGAGTCTGTCTATCTGCCTGTCTATCTGCCTGTGTCTGCCTGCCTGTCTGTCTGTCCAGTCGGCGGCGGTCCAGGAGCAGGAGCCCCTTCAAGAAAGACAAGAGTCCAGTCAGGTGGGTGTCTGACCCGAACCAGACAGACTAAATCTACTGATTCAAGATTCAAGAACTTTATTTGTCACATACACACACAGGGTGTGCAGTGAAATGAAAACGTGGCAATGCTCAACGGGAATGTGCAAAGGACAAAATAACAAGTTCACACTATTTACAATACAAAAACCAACACAATATGTACAGTATTACAGTAAGAGCTCTATATAAAAAAACAATATTTACAGTAAGAACTCTTAAAAATAGAATAGAAATATGAGAAATTGTATGTACGTATATAATATAAATTAAGTGTAGTCGTTACCTTAGTGAGTGTGTGTGTGCATAAGAGGGGCAGTGTGTGGGTCCTGTTGAGGTCAGAGGTCACAGTCCTGATGGCCTGAGGAAAGAAACTCCGTCTCAGTCTCTCTGTTTTGGCAGCGTGACTACGGAGGCGCTTGCCTGACCGCAGCAGCTGAAACAGTCTGTTGTTGGGGTGGTGAGGATCCTTCATGATCCTGCAGGCTCTGGTTCTGGTCCTGGTGTACAAGTCCTGCAGGGTGGGGAGTGTAGTTCCAATACTCTCTGCAGAGCCTTCCTGTCCTGAGCGGAGCTGTTGCCAAACCAGGCAGTGATGCTTTCAGTCAGGATGCTCTCTACAGCTCCAGAGTAGAAGGACAGAAGGATCCTCCGGGAGACTTTAAATTTCCTCAGTTGCCTGAGGTGGTAAAGCTGCTGCCTCGCCTTCCTCACCAGAGTGTCTGTGTGTGTGGACCATGTGAGATCTTCGGTGATGTGGACTCCCAGGTATTTATACCTGCTCACCCTCTCCACAGTAGTCCCATTAATCCACAGTGGTGACTACGTCCACTGTTGTTGTGTCCTCCTAAAGTCCACAATCAGCTCCTTAGTTTTGGTGACATTCAAGAGGAGGCTGTTGTCATGGCACCAGAGTGACAGATCAGCAACTTCCTCCAGGTAGGCCTTCTCGTCATGTCGGAGATCAGGCCCACCACCACTGTGTCATCCGCAAACTTGATGATGGAGTTGGAGCTGAACCTGGCCACACAGTCATGTGTGTACAGGGAGTACAGTAGGGGGCTGAGGACGCAACCCTGGGGGGATCCTGTGTTCAGGGTGAGGGGGTTGGAGGTGTGTCTGCCCACCCTGACCACCTGGGTCCTGGCGGTCAGGAAGTCCAGGGACACGGGGGTGTTCAGTCCCAGCTCAATCAGCTTGCCGGCCAGTCTGGAGGGACTATGGTGTTGAAAGCTGAACTATAATCAATGAACAGCAGTCTCACATAGCCCCCCTCCGGCTGTCCAGATGAGAGTGTGGTGTGCAGTACCTGGGAGACAGCATCATCCGTGGATCTATTTGGACGATAAGTAAACTGTAGCTGGTCCGTGGCGCAAGGGAGGAAGGCGCAGATGTAATCCTTAATCAGCCTCTCGAAGCATTTCATGACCACCGAGGTGAGGGCCACCGGTCGGTAGTCATTCAAGCATGCTGGAGAAGCATTCTTGGGCACAGGGACAATAGTGGATCTCTTGAAGCAGGCGGGGACCACAGACTCAGCCAGGGAGAGGTTGAATATAGTGGTGAACACTGGAGCTAGTTGATTAGCACAGGTCTTCAGTACTCGCCCAGATATGGAATCCAGACCAGCAGCTTTCCTGGTGTTCACCCTCGTCACACTGTCGCTCGGTCACAGAGAGCGTGCGTTCATCCCCAGCGGTAGAACTCACTCCGGCTGCGCTAACAGTGTTGTTGTTAGCCAGCGAGCTAGCGCTGTTGTTGCTAGCCTCTGCGTCGGCACTCACAATTGCTGGGGGTCTGCCCTGGTAGTCGGTTATAGTCCGTAGCCCCTGCCATAGGCGTCTGGTGTCACGCTGCTCCATCTGCGACTCCACTCTGTCTCTGTACCTCCTCTTGGCCTCCTTCACCGCCCTTCTCAGTCCATAGGACGCTGCCTTGTGCTTGTCCATGTTGCCGGATACAAGACCGGAGTTATAAGCAGCAGTGTGGGCGTTCCGATGGATCTATCAACCCACGTTTTTTGGTTATGAAAGGACCTAACTTTTACCGTGGGGATAATGGTGTTGGCTAGTGTTGCTATGAAACTCGTAACAACTTCCATAAACTCGCTGACGTCCCTGGAACTGGATTGGAACATGTCCCAGTCGACGTCACACAGAGCATCCTGTAGCTCGGCCTCTGATTGGTCAGACCACCGCTTCACGTCCCTTGTCACTACCGCTTCCCGTGCTATCCTTTGTTTATACTCCGGTAGCAGGAAAATGGCGGCATGGTCTGATTTGCCGAACGGAGGGAGAGAGACAGCCTTGTAGCCTCTTGAACGGCGTATAACAGTGGTCCAACGTTCTTTCCCCTCAGGTAGCACATGTAATGTGCTGGTGAAAGTTCGGCATGACTTTTTTTAGGTTCGCCTTATTAAAGTCTCCAGCCACCACCATAGCCGCGTCGGGATGCTTGTTCTGATGCCAA
Organism: Hoplostethus mediterraneus; assembly: GCA_034670385.1. Lineage (NCBI taxonomy): Eukaryota > Metazoa > Chordata > Actinopteri > Trachichthyiformes > Trachichthyidae > Hoplostethus > Hoplostethus mediterraneus. The sequence continues at coordinate 344,523 of JAXDDW010000101.1, forward strand.
CACAACACATCATGTAGGTCCGATAGTGCTACGTCGGTGTCCGCTTGTGGTGGTATGTAGACGGCTGTGGTGATGACCGAGCTGAACTCCCGGGGAAGGTAGAATGGACGGCATGAGATAGTCAGATGTTCCAGGTTAGACGAGCAGGAACGAGAGAGTCTTCATGTCCTTGGGGTTGCACCACTTGTTGTTGGTCATGAAGCAAACCCCTCCACCCTTAGATTTACCAGACTCTTCCGTTCTATCCGCACAGAAAACAGAGAAGGACTCGGTTGGGCATATGACTCGATCCGGCACCAGCGGGGTCAGACATGTTTCCGTCAGACAAAAGATGTTACAATCCCTCGCGTCCCGTTGGAATCTAATCCTCACCCTAACATCATCCAACTTATTTTCCAGAGACTGGACATTAGCAAGAAGGATGCTGGGCAGAGGTGGATGGTGGGCTTGAACTCTCAGTCTGATCCGAATTCCGCTCCGTTTTCCCCGATGTTTTCTCCTCGTCTCCCTGTAGATGCGTCTCCACTGTTGTTGTGTCTCGCTCGTACAATCTCCACCGCCCATTCTGGGTCGATGGAAAAAGTGGACAAAAACCTTTGTTTGATGCAAAAGTTTGTCCAAAAGTGTGCTCAGGTCGTAGGATGTTAGTGCCGATGTGATTGTGCAAAAAAAGATATCAAAAACAAACACAAAAACTAAAAACGCACAATCTCCGCGGAGCTACCATTACGGCGTCTAGACACAGCCGCACCATCTTTTCTGTCTGTTCTGATAGGACATTAAACACAATTGAATTAGTAGATTGATATTGAATATCTTGAAATTTGACAATTTTCATTACAAAGTATTGTGTGTGTGTGTGTGTGTGTGTGTGTGTGTGTGTGTGTGTGTGTGTGTGTGTGTGTGTGTGTGTGTGTGTGTGTGTGTGTGTGTGTGTGTGTGTGTGTGTGTGTGTGTGTGTGTGTGTGTGTGTAGGCAGCCGATAGATAACCTGACTCCAGAGGAACGAGATGCCAGGACGGTGTTCTGTATGCAGCTAGCAGCCAGGATCCGACCCAGGGACCTGGAGGAGTTCTTCTCTGCTGTAGGAAAGGTAAACTGCTAGTTGGTTAACCACTTAACTAGTAAACAACAGACTTTTACACAGTTAACCATACAGTTGTTTAGAAGCAGTAAATGAGGAGGAGCAACAACCTGTCCCTTAATGTCAACAAGACAAAAGAGTTGATTGTGAACTTCAGGAAGCCTCGGCTCGACCGTGCACCACTGCACATCAACGGTTCCCCTGTGGAGAGACTCAGCAGCACCAACTTCCTCAGTGTGCACATTGCCGCACCCCCCCCCCCCCCCCGTGACACTGTTTTTTTACTATATAATTTTATTTTTTACGTTGGTTGTATTTTATGTCATTTCTTATGTTCTGTTCTTTTTGCACCTTGGTCCTGTGAGGAACGACATTTCATTTGCCTATATGCTACATGTATGGTTGAAATGACAATTAACTCGACTTGAAACACACAGCCACATATTTGCGAGATGGAAGTACCTTTAGGATGGGTGGCTAGCCATTTGGTTAGTTGCCAGTACTATGGGTGATGAGTTAGTTGGCCAGTTCTCAGCAGCAGTAATGGAAACTACTTGTTAGTGAACTAGTTGTTAACCTGTCGTGATGTGACTGCAGGTGCGGGACGTTCGTATGATCTCAGACAGGAACTCTCGCAGGTCTAAGGGCATCGCCTACATCGAGTTTGTGGAGGCCAACTCTGTTCCGCTGGCCATCGGCCTATCAGGACAGAGGCTGCTGGGGGTCCCCATCATCGTCCAGGCCTCACAGGTACACACACTGCTGGGGGTCCCCATCATCATCTAGGCCTCACACACTGCTGGGAGTTGGTTAGTCACTGATGACTTGTGTAGATTGCACTGAAATTCTTTGAATATCACTTGGACTAGCTAGAAGACTTGTTAGCCACAGACTACATATTAGCATTAGCTATAGGCTTTTGGAATTAAGTGTGTGTATGTGTGTGTTTAGGCAGAGAAGAACCGAGCAGCAGCCATGGCTAACAACCTGCAGAAGGGAAGCTCTGGACCCATGAGGCTCTACGTCGGCTCGCTGCACTTCAACATCACCGAGGAGATGCTCCGAGGGATCTTCGAACCATTTGGACGGGTGGGGACGCACACTTCAAAAGAACTTAACCTAAAGAACCAAATGGTTCATATATAATATATACAGAGATATATATTGAGGGAAACAATTTGAACCCTTTTTGAATTACCTTACCTACCTCCTGTTTAAATGGCTCCTCAAATATGGTTTACATACTTTTATTCCTGGCCCTTATACATGTTTCACGTGTTACCATTGACCATTGGCCGCGAAAAAGTGAAATCTGGAAGTCAACCCCTTTTTCTATAGTTTCCTTTTTCAAAAAACGGTCAAAAAAACGACGCCACTGTTAGCATAATCCAACCCCTCTCAGAGCATGCCTACCCCCAGGTGAACAGCCACATCCATTTACCTCGTCTCAAAATGCAGCTCACGGCAGTGCCGCAAGCCGTTGCTTATGGTGCATTCCATTGTACTCGGAAGTCAATAATTCCGAGTCGGTATTCCTAACTTCCAATCTAAATATTTATTTGACATTTATTTATTCTCGAAGGACAGTTGAGGTTACCCTCATTTACAATGTCGCCGAGATTTACAGACATTTCAATATATATATGTATATATACACAACACTAGTAATACAATAGAGAAATCAGTTCACATTTACATAAATATACATTTAAGACATCATAAAAACACGTCAAAGCTAAAAACAATTGCATACTGTTGCCGGCAGGTCTGCAATTAAATTTCTAAATCGTCCATATGATATAAAAGAATCAATCTTCAGCGTGAGCTGGAGATCATTCCATGCAGCTGGGGCGCTAAAACAAAAGGCTGACTTTCCGAGTTCAGTGTGTACTCGGGGAACCTTAAGCCTAAGCCAATCACCTGAACGTGTAAAATAGGGTCCATAATTCCACTCTAACAACATTGTGATATAAGATGGTAGTTTTCCAATAATGGCCTTAAAAATAAACATATACCAATGTGTATTTCGCCTATCTGCCAGAGAAGGCCAACCCACTTTGTCATATAAAATGCAGTGGTGAGTATCATATTTATCACCAGTAATAAATCTGAGAGCAGAATGATAGACAGAATCTAGAGGTTTAAGAGTGGAGGGAGCAGATATGTTCCAGTGCATCTGCTCGGGGAAACATAATCGCCCGCAGCAAACTCATGTCTGTATGGTAAATCTCAGAATGTTACAAGCATCTAAAGACCTACATGAACTACTACAGCGCCATTAGTGAAGAGAATCAGCGCATATCACTGAACGTGAACGTAGGTAGTCTAGTACCGCACGCTAGTAAAGACTTCTATTTCATAACATTGAGCTCAGATGAACTGAATTACGTTACAAATGTAAACTACAAAGTTGGATCTTGCCCGAGTTTCCGACTTGAATGATGTTCTATTGCGCCTTTCTGTGCCGGACGCCGTTTTTTCCGAGTACAATGGAATGCACCATTACTTTGCGAACAGTGGAGCTACAACAACATGTCTACGGCCAGATCCCAACTCCAGTTGTTCTGTTGTAGGATGCAGGCAGCAACATAGATCCCTGCACAGTCTCCCAACACGTGAAAATGCAGGACAGAGTGGATTAATTTGATTTTTAACGTCCCGGCTACAGTTAGCTCTTTTTTGTCATAGGACCAGTTCACAGCAGGATTAGCATCTAAATTGAAGTTTAAAGATGGAGCAGTTCATAAGGTACGTGACCCATCTGTAAACTTGGAATCTGTGTCACCATGTTTTGATTTAATTTGCCAGTTAGTCTAGTTAGTATATTCAACAATGGCATCCGAAGCGGTATGTATGATATTAGCTGTCTTGTGTTCCGAAAAGCCTAAAAAAAAGACAAAACGACTGTGTACCGGTTCTTGGGTCGCATGAAGAGAACAGTATGGTAAATGGTCTGTACTTATATAGCGCTTTTCTAGTCATTTCCGACCACTCAAAGCGCTTTACACTACATCCACATTCACCCAATCACACACAGTCATACACTGATGGCAAGGCGCTACCATGTAAGGTGCCAACCTGCACATCAGGGGAATCGAACCATTCATACACCGAATGCTAGTCTTTAGTCAGGGACGTCGGATGCGTCCCAGATGCGGCGTCGGTTGTCGTCCACTATGTCACACTACACAACATAAAACGATCGATTGTTGCACCCTGTCATTCCTGACTCGACCAGACGCCCTACGTCTGCTGGATCGGGCTATAATCGGCCTGATATCGTGTAGTCTGATCCTGGAATAAAGCTGGAGTTGGGACTCATCTTTAAGTTATTTGTTGGGACCAGTGTCTGTTTCATAAGTCTGTAGAACATGTCAGGCTTGGTAAACTTTAGCCACCATTATTACAATCGAGTTTGGTTGTTTGTGCTGCGCTGTTTGGATGCAAATAGATTGCAATCGGACGAAAGTAAAATATTGTGGAATTGGGGTGTCAGAGTCCATGTTAGTGGGGGAACCGGGCCTTGTTGACAGTTGCAGATGGGTTTTGGTCTTGATGGACTACAGCAGAGGGGAGTGACTCAAAGAGTTTGTGTCCAGGGAGGGAGAGGTCGGCCACAAACCTACCTGTTCGCCTCAGGGTCCGAGAGGTGAACAGGTCCTGGAGAGATGGCAGATTGCAGCCAATCACCTTCTCACCAGAGAGAATGACATTGCAGTCTGCCCTTATCCTTGGCAGTGGCAGCAGCATACCAGATGGTGATGGAGGAGGTGAGGATGGACTCAATGATAGGGGTCAACCGATTATTGGCCTGGCCAATTATCGGACTCGATATTCAGCAAAAATGCTGAATTTTGCAACGAATTTTTTTTTTGCAATTATCGGTTTTGTTTGTTTTTTCTATCAGATTGCCGATAAAATTAATTAATTGTGCTACTTAGCTCTGATGCAGCCGCCACTCTGTCTGTAGTCACCACTCTGTGGTCTCGAGCAATGTCCCGCCTATCAACACTGAAGCAGCTCCGGTGAGCGAGCGAAGCTGTATTTCAAAGGCAAGGCTGCAGATATTGCAGAAGTTGCGATAAAGATCACAATCTTATGATTTATTTCTATGATGACAAGCATGCCCAGTTTCGCAGTTATCACTGCACTTTGTCTATGGGATTATTTAGGAACATAAATTATAAGTAATTAAAACCGATGCCAACTCTATCCTGAGTTAATAACTATAGACATATTTTTTTAACGATAACGAGTGTTACCTTGACTTGACGAGGTCTAGACAGTCGCATTTTTAGTTTGGCGAATCCCATCAACAACATTAGCAAAGCAGTCAAACACGCTGCACTGCTTCAGATTCATAGAATGTTGTTTGTAAGTGTTTCGTGAGGTTGCTGGTGTTACCCCCTTTACACGCAACTACCTTTTTACATATATTGCATTTAGCTGCATGTTCATTACATTTAGTAAATTGAGCCCACACTTGGGAACATTTTGTCCTGTCAGCCATGACTGGAGAGCACGCAGTTACGCAATGTCAAACATTCATTAGGGGACGGTTAGGATGAATTAACGTTACATAAATACCGATAGTAGGGATGGGCATCTTAAGGAAAATCAATATTCGATTAATCTCCTTACCTTATGAACGATTATTCGATTACTCGAAAACATTTTTTCTTACAATTATTAAGTTATGGAGAGGTCCGTGGCCGACTGGAAACAAGTGAAAGCTTGCATTCTGCTTCATGCTGCGCTAAACGGCTATTAAACGGCTCGTTGGGCTGTAACATTACTAAGAACATATCTTACTATATCTACTTTCTATTAATGCAAATAAACAACGACAGAAAACAAGTTTATCATGTTCTCTTTATAGTTCACGTTAGGGTTAATAAATACAAATTACGGGCGGTCCCTCGGTTGACTGGAAACAAGCGGAAACTTTGGTTCCGCTTCTTGCTAAGCTAAACGGATATTAAACAGCTCTTAGGCTTTAACGTTAATAGCTAAGTAAGAACAGTTATTACTATTTCAGTCACATGTATGCATTGCATCTCATCTGTCTCCAAAGTTTTCTCCTTATGTTGTAAGCGCATGTGGTTCAGCATCGAGCTAGTACTTTTATGAAATACAAGTTTACCATTGCATAACTTGCACCGCACTGTCTCCTCGTCATCTTTTTCAAAGTATTTCCACACACCACTTCTCTTGGCCACCGCCATGTTGCAAGTAATGTTTACTTTTGAAATGAGTACCTGCGCAGTGCGCACACTAGCACTTTACGTTGTATTTTTTTTAAGACATCTCTGTCCAAGAAAGTTAACTTAATAGCCTATTAAACATGTTCCCTAGTCAATTAACGTTTATATTAATATTATGCATGTTGGGGAGGGGGGGAAAAACGAATACCAAACATTACTCGAATACTGACGTCATTAACGAGTATTCGAATATTTGAATATTCGAGCCCATCCCTAACCGATAGCAGCATCGTTTGTCCAGGAGCTTATCAATATTTCGGTACTGACCAGTCAGGAACCGGTACCAATTTAGTACTGGTTCTCGATACCCATCCCTATCGGTTATCGGTCTCCTTGATTACTAATAATCGGTATCAGCCCTGAAAAAAACATATCGGTCGACCCCTACTCAATGATGGCGGTGTAGAAGTGCACCATCGTTGACTTTGGCAGGTTGAAATTCTTCAGCTGCCGCAGGAAGTACATCCTCTGCTGTGCTTTTTTGGTGATGGAGCTGATGTTCAGCTCCCACCTGAGGTCCTGGGTGATGATGGTACCCAGGAAGCAGAAGGACTCCACAGTTTCAACTAGCGAGTCACGCAGGGTGATGGGGGCGGGTGGGGCTGGGTTCTTCCTGTAATCCACCACTATCTCCACTGTCTTTAGAGCATTGAGCTCCAAGTTGTTCTGACCTCACCAGGTCACCAGATGGTCGATCTCCCACCTGTAGGCGGACTTATCCTCACCAGAGATGAGCCCAATGAGGGTGGTGTCATCTGCGAACTTCAGGAGCTTGACGGGCTGATGACTGGAGGTGCAGCTGTTGGTGTACAGGGAGAAGAGTAGAGGGGAAAGAATGGAGCCTTGAGGTGAACCCATGCTTCCCCAGGTTCACGTGCTGTTTCCTGTCAGACAGGAAGTCTGTGATCCACCTGCAGGTGGAGTTAGGCACGCGCAGCTGGGAGAGCTTGTCCTGCAGCAGAGCCGGGATGATGGTGTTGAAGGCGGAGCTAAAATCCACAAACAGGATCCATGTGTAGGTTCCCGGGAGTCCAGGTGTTGGAGGATGAAGTGGAGGGCCATGTTGACTGCATGGTCAACAGACCTGTTGGCTCTGTAGGCGAACTGCAGCGGGTCCAGGAGGGGGTCAGTGATGTCTTTCAGGTGGGACAGCAGAAGGCGCTCAAATTACTTCATAACCACAGAGGTCAGGGCGACGGGTCTGTAGTCATTAAGTCCTGTGATCTTTGGCTTTTTGGGGACGGGGATGATGGTGGAGGTCTTGAAGCAGGCTGGTACGTGACATGTCTCCAACGAGGTGTTGAAGACGTCTGAACACCGGAGACAGCTGATCAGCACAGTGCTTCAGGGTGGAGGGAGACAGTCTGGCCCGGCTGCTTTGAGGGGGTTCTGACTCCTGAACAGTCTGTTGACATCCTCTCCAGGATGCTGAGTCGTCACTGAGGTGGGTAGTTGTGGAGGGGCCCAGGCCCCTGCTGTGGTGGGGGAGGTGGAGCTGGTGGGAAGAGTCACATGGGATGGTGTCAGGACTTCCATTGCCTTTCAAAGTGGCGAGGTGTTGATAGAGTTGGGGGGCTTTAGCTTTGAAGTTGGTGATCTGCCTGAGGCCCTGCCAGACAGGTCGAGTCGTCTGCTGGGAACTGCTGTTGGAATTTCTATTGAACATGTTCAATAAAAACCTTTGTGTCTTTTACTTGTTAAATCACATTGTGCTTATCTACTGACTCAGATGAAGATCAGACCATACTTCAGGAGGAATGCATGTAATTAAAAGGGTTACTAAACTGTGTGTGTGTGTGTGTGTGTGTAGATTGAGAGCATCCAGCTCATGATGGACAGTGAGACGGGACGCTCTAAAGGCTACGGCTTCATCACAGTAAGTTCCTTCATCTTCATCAGTGTCAAAGCAGAACCAAACCTGTCGGGAATATATGGTAAATGATAAATGGTTGCATTGATATAGCGCTTTTATCCAAAGCACTTTACAATATATGGCTCTCATTCACCCACACACTCACACACCGGTGGCAGTGAGCTACCATGCAAGGTGCTGCCTGACCATCAGGAGCAATTTGGAAGCCAGCCAGCAGTAAAGCATCTTCATCAGTGTCTGTTCAGAGGCACTGGCTGTCTGTGATCAGCCATGTTCAGTAACCAGTCAGCGGCTGGTTAAAGAATGGTTGTTTAGCTGCACAGTCCACTAACTTAGCAGATAGACTGGTTTACCAGGTAAATGATCACTTATATAATATCTGTGTCAGTTTGCGGATGCAGAGTGTGCTAAAAAGGCCCTGGAGCAGCTGAACGGGTTCGAACTGGCGGGGCGACCCATGAAGGTGGGTCATGTGACTGAGCGGACCGACGCCTCCAGCGCCTCATCCTTCCTGGACAGTGACGAGCTGGAGAGGACCGGCATCGACCTGGGAACCACCGGGAGACTGCAGCTGATGGCCAGACTGGCTGAGGGTCAGTATACTAGTTTTACTGGAGAGCACTGGGATCCACTAGATTACTGCTGGGTAGCCCTGACCACATCATGTGACTAATGTGTGTTTTAACCAGGTACAGGCCTCCAGATCCCCCCTGCTGCCCAGCAGGCTCTGCAGATGAGTGGAGCTATCGCTATTGGAGCTATGGCTGCTGTATCAGGTACTGGCTGCAGTAGACAACATGACTGTTAAGCAGGAGAATGTGATCAGGCTGTACAAGTAGTAATCGTAGGAATTCGTGTTGTTAGGATATCAAGTCATGAGTTTCGATACTTTTCCACTGTCAGATGCCATTACTGTTCTTTATTTCAAACCTGGACAATGTTTTCCATCCAACAGGGGAGTTAACTAGTCAACTATCACCTGTTGGTCGGTCTCCCTTAGAGATACTGCTATGTTTAGCTCCTGTGTTTAAGCACCTTTTTCCTTAGATTACATTACAGTCAAAAGGGGGAAATGACGAGATCAGCTGGGTGTTATCGGCATAACAGTGGTAGGAAAAGTCATGGGAGTGGATAACGGAACCAGGAGATGTTGTGTAGAGAGAAAAAAGGAGAGGACCCAGAACCGAGCCTTGCGGAACCCCAGTAGTGAGCCTCGTGGTTCACAGACCCTCTCAGTGTCACCTGGTAGGAGCGATCCGTCAGGTAGGATGCAAACATGGAGAGTGCAGAGCCTGAGACACCCATCCCCTCAAGGGTGGAGAGGAGGAGGACCTGGTGGTTCAGACAGGTCCAGGAGTATCAGGACAGAGGAGAGAGAGTTCGCTCTAGCGGTATGGAGTGACTCTGTCACTGCCAGGAGGGCAGTCTCGGTCGAGTGATCCACCTTGAACCCAGACTGGTGGGGGTCAAACCTCTAGTACCATGGTACTTTTTCAGTAGTGGTTTATTGTGCAACAATAGTAGTACTAGTAATGATGTTGAGTTGTTGCTGTCAGCAGGCAGGAGGATCTAACCCGCTGGTCCGTGGCTACTGGCTGGCTACTGATTTCATCCATATCAGCTGACGGGTGTGGCTGTAGTGTTAATGTGTGTGTGTGTGTGTGTGTGTGTGTGTGTGTGTGTGTTGCAGCTGCGATGAATCCTGCCATGAACCCGGCTCTCAACATGAACATGAACTCTGCTGCCATGAATCTTCCCTCCCAGCCTCTGGCCACACACTGCTTCCAGCTGTCCAACATGTTCAACCCCACCAGGTAACCTGTCTGTGTCTTACCTGTCTGTCTCTGTGATCTGTCTGTCCATGTGCCTCTGACTAGTAGGGAGGCACCGATCAATCAGCCAATAGATGTTCTAAGTAGATCAGTGATCAGCCTCAGGTCGTTTTTTTACAGACTCGGTTGTTCTTTAGTGGTCTTGCTGTTTAAATGTCACTACTCAGCTGGAACTAACAGACAGCACACGTTCATTGATTTCTGGGTCTGTCTGTCTGTTTGTCTGTCTGTCTGTCTGTCTGTCTGTCTGTCTGCAGTGAGGAGGCTCCAGGCTGGGATGTTGACATTCAGCATGATGTGATAGAGGAGTGTAATAAACATGGAGGCGTGGTCCACATCTACGTCGACAAGAACTCGACTGAGGTAGATCCTGAACCCAACTAAACCAGATGCATGATGGTCTTATGGTGCTGTTCATGCACAGCAGGCTTCTAGTAGTTCCTTCATCTCAACCTGTTAATTAGTCACTTGTAACAACTCACCCGGCTTCAACCAGGTTCTCATCTGGTGTGAATCCACAGAAATGAGTTCCATTACAGGACAATGTGTTTCACATTTGATCAACCAGTCAGTCACATGACCAGTTAGCAGGCGTCAACTAACAGCCTGTCACATGGCTAACACACAGACAAACTGGGAGCAGTAGAGGCCTGGAATAGAAACCAGCCAGTAAAGTAGAATCAAGTTACTCTAGTTACTCTGACTGGTTAAGTTACTCTGGTTAGTTACTTATGGCTGTTTGTTTCCAGGGTAACGTCTACGTCAAGTGTCCCACAATTCCTGCTGCCATGGCTGCAGTCAACGCCTTACATGGAAGATACTTTGCTGGTAAGACATCCCATAATATAACATGACATGCGGTCTGCCACAGTGGTGAGCCAATCAGAGTTGTTGGACAGTTAAGTCACTTCCTCCTGGCTCTGCTACATCCCATAATATATCAACCAACTAGACGTTCAGAATGGAGTCTGGTTGTTTACATGGTTAGTGTCCATGTCTCAGCCTGGCATGTGATTGGTCAGTTTAGTCATCTGCATCCTGATTGGACCGACAGACCAGCTCTGGCCTCACTAACATCACATATAGACTGAAACCAACGGGGCCAGGACCAGTAGCATGCTGGTCTGAAGGGGTTTCCACCAAAACCAACTCACCAGAGCCAACGGGGCCAGGACCAGTAGCATGCTGGTCTGAAGGGGTTTCCATCCGACCAGCAGAGGACGTAACAACACAACTGGGTCATTATTTAGCAGAGCTGCTTCTTGGATCGTAGGACCACACTACCGCTCAAAAGTTTGTGGTCACTTATAAATGTCCTTATTTTTTAAAGAAAAGCACAATTATTTTCAATTAAATTGATCATAAATACAGTCTAGACATTGTTCATGTGGTTATAACGTATCATGTGTTAACGATTATAGCTGGAAACTGATTTTTAATGGAATATCTTCATCGGCTACAGAGCCCCATTTTCATCAACCATCACTCCTGAGGTCCAATAACACATTGAGTTAGATAATCCAGTTTTATCGCGTTAAAAGGCGAACTGATCATTGAAAACTGTTGTGCTGATTAAAGAAGCAATAAATTTGGCCTTCCTCACACTAGTTGAGTATCTGGAGCATTTGTGGGTTCGATTATGTCTCAAAATGGCCCAAAAAAAAAAATCTTGTGAAACTCGTCGGTCTATTCTTGTTCTGACAAGTGAAGGATCTTCCATGTAAAGAAACTGGAGATCTCATACAACGGTGTTACTACTGCCTTCACAGAACAGAGCAAACTGGCTCTAACCAGAATAGAAAGAGAAGGGAGGCTGAGCTAGAGGACAAGTACATCAGAGTCTCTAGTCTGAGAAACAGGCCCCTCACAGGTCCTCAACTGGCAGCTTCATTAGATGGTACCAAAGCACCAGTCCCAACGTCACCAGTGAAGACTCGGAAGAGCCCAAGTGTGTAGCAACAGGGAGACGCTCTGTTTCATTGACATGCATCCGCTTTGAAAAGCTGATTTATTTTATTTTAGAGATTCTGTTTGATTTTTGCTCTGAAAAATGCATTGGAAAGAAAAAGAAAGAAACCATATTTTGTGTCTAAGCAATGAAGGAATCTTCTCGTCATAATTCTATTCAGACTCCATTTAAACTTCTACTGTCTCTAATGTTACTAATGTTTCTACTGTCTAATGTTCCTGATTGAGTCTGATGTTTCTACTGTCTCTACCAGGGAAGATGATCACGGCAGCCTACGTACCTCTGCCCACCTATCACAACCTCTTCCCAGACTCCGTTACTGCCACTCAACTACTGGTTCCGCCCCCTCGGCGGTGATCTCACCTGCCAATCACCACAACCCTGCCCTCTGATTGGACACTGGACCTTTAAGCCCACCCTTGTTTTTGTTTCCTGCTGGTTGAGTTAGACAGACAGGAAGCAGTTCCTTTTCACTTCCTGTTGACCAGATGAAGTCAGTTGTTCTGCTTGTTGGACACTCCACTGTTTTTTGTTTGTTTTTTGGCGTCAGGAAACACAAGTTGTTATCACACACACACACACACACACACACACACAGACACAGCCCGGTGTGGCGCTGGAGCAGTAGTTCGGTGTTTATGTGGTGAGCAGTAGAGCAGATCTGGGATCAGCACTTTCTAGTGAAACTGAACGTTCTGTATTCTTAATTGAAATAATTGTTCACCTTTTTGTAATGTTTTATACACACACACACACACACACACACACACACACACACACACGCCAGCGGATGAATCCTGACCAGCAGCAACACATGAGCCATTTCTTGTTTTTGTAAGGTTTCTCAGTTCTACTTCCTGTTGTGTTTATGCTCCTTAGCGTCACTGGGCGTGGCTATTCCCTGAGGAGGGCGGGGCCTCTGTCTAGCCTGCCCATTCAGAATAGTATCCAATGATTAAGCTCCATGAGCTCTATGGAAGCAGACTATTGACAGGTGATTATTCCAGCTGATTGGTTCATTTGTGCTCGTTAGAGAACCGTTTGGTATTTAACGATCTGTTTTCTAATCAAGATTTGATTTTGTAAAATCCTTGATTAAATTTTATTTTAAAGTCATGCTGAGGTGTTGGTGTGATGATCTGTCGCTTAGCAGCAGGAGGCAGACAAACAAGGGGTGGAGTTTTGTCTGGTGTGTGTGTGTGTGTGTGGTAGCGATAATCAAACCTGGTTCAGGTGGTCAGCAGGTCGGCTGCACTGCCTTGAAGATGGAAGTGAGTTTCTACACTGAAGCTGTGGAAACCTGACTGGTCCGAAACTAGAACTAGAGCAGGGCTGACTGGTCTGGTAAACTCAGGTCATTAGCCCTGATCATATAGCTGGCAAGGTAAAGCTGGCATCCAATGTGAAGCCCCTTTTCAAGAATTGAGGTGTTATTTTCTAACCTTGTTTGAAATTTGATCAACATTTTATGAAAGTGCTTGTCTTGTTTCTTCCAGATGAGGAATAGACTGGTAGTAGACTGGTGTGGTTAGTATACTGGTTGGGTTGGTGGTAAAGGACATTGGTTGCAGGGCCGGTTTCCTGTTCAGGACTTAAATTAGGACTAGGTTGATTCTATTTAAATTACTCCACACTAAACAAATTGCTTTCTGAGACGTTGCTTAAATTCAGATTAGTTCTAGACTACAGAGTCTCAGACTAAGGTAATCAAGGACTAGTCTGATCATCTTTTGGAAGCTAAAGAATTTCAGTGAAATTGAAAAGACCGTCTTAAAGTAAAGTACCCTATAATTGAGAACCAACAGCATGATTCAGCAACAGAAAACAAGAGTGCATGGACGATGGAAGGTTCCACATGCCAAAAACCTTGTAAGTACTTGTAAGGAGGAGGGATAGGGGTTCCCCTCACTGAGTCACATGAACTCTTCGGCTGAAGCAAACAAATTATTTCAGCTGCATTTTCTTTGTACATAAGGAAACGTCATCAAATATGTCATCAAAATCATTCAGTGGGTTGCTCCTGTCTATAAGCAACCTTTTGGGTCTTGGTGGTGGTCTTTGATCATCATTGAAACAGTCGAGGTCATTCATTTTCCTCTATTGTCAAGGTGAACTGAGGCAAACAGCCTTTAATCTGAAGTTAAACCTGCCTCTGGCCAGGTTTAATTTAAACCTTAATTTAGATCTGGATTAGCTCTAATCTTCCTTCTGGAAATCTGATTGTTTAAATCAAGACATAAATCATCCATGTCTGAGAAAGGCATTTCAATAAATCCAGGTTTAAAATGTGATTTAGTCTAGGACTAGGCTTAATCCCTGTACAGTGTCTGGTTTTAGTTTGAAAAGTGGCACCGAGCAGCGTCAGACATGGAAGTACTGTCAAAATGACAGATGACACAGAACTGTTGTATGTTTCTACTCTCACTCTAACAATACCACATTCTTTTACCATCAGGTGTTGATGTGGCTTCAACATCACGCTTCAACTCAGCAGACATAGAAAATTCCCACTTTCCCTTGAATATATCCATCATTATAATGTGTCTCAGTCAGATTTACTTATAATTAATGTATAACTAGTAGTACTTTATAGTATCCAGCATTATGTTTCCCAGTCATATTAAAGGGTAATTCTGGGATTTTTCAACCTGGCCTCTATATCCACAAAATCGCCTATCATACCGCAAAGTAGATCCCAAAGGTTTCGGAGTTGCTCCGGTAGATTGGCTCAACCGGTAGTCGTGAAACAGGCTCAATGCTGCAATGTAATCCAGGGCATGTCAACGCGGTCAAAGTACGTCCACTATGATAATTCTATTTTTCTGACAGAATTTGAAGGCAGCATCGATGTAACTGCAGGGAAGTGGAATGTTAACCGAGGTGTGTGGTTATCTAAAATAATGCACGAGGCCTAACCATAACCAGGAGTGTATTATCCCACGTATACCACAGTGTCAAGAGAGAGTTGCTTGTGTTTCTTTCACCTCTTACTCAGTAATGTAGGCCCTCTGCAACCCAGCAGCCTGAAGGAGTCGTACTAGTAATAGAGTACAGTTAGGCCGAATCCCAATTCTCATTTTCACCCCTACGGCTTCGGCTTGGCCCTCGGAACAGAGTCACAAGGGGTAGTGGTAGAAATATCTCCCTAAGTATTGGAACAACCCTTCAAGACGCTGATACGTCATCGATGACGTTTACATAAACAGACGGGACGAGTTTGTTGTCGGAGATTACTATGGCAACAATGGTTTTATCACAGTGACATTTGCCGTTCATCTGATGGAGATAGAAAAAGCATGGACGCTCGCGATTCGTTCACAATTTATACGTTTCACGCTACCAATCGATCAAACAAGTCATCAAATAAAAAAGACCACTGCTTCATTACCAGTCCACTTCATGACAGAATAGCGTTAGCGGTGCTCTGTAGTCTAGCAAGCCGTCCTAACGTTACCCTGCCAGTCTGCACTGATATTAGAGGAGCCGGAACAAGTGCAGCAACTTCGCTGATGGACTTTAGTTATATTTCATCATATACCAGCAAAGGGGGAAATGCGACATGTAAATATGTCAAAATGCAGGAACTGTCATGCACAAATCAGCCTAAAAACAATGTGTAACGTAACTAACTAACGAAGGTAGAGACATCAGCATACTAGCAATTTTTTGTTATGCTTGTTATAAAGAAATGGTCTATAATACATTGAAACGACATTAAACTAAGATAATACCACGGTTAGAATTAAAAAAAATCTTTATTAACGAAGAAAATATTACATCTGTGGTTCACTTTGATGGTAGTGTAGCGGCCCCCATGATCTTCCAGTTGATTCGCAGGGCATTCTGGGACATTTCTCATAGCCCTTGGTTTGTAGTGTGCCCCTGAAAAATCTCCGTTTGGAGGATCATGTAGCCCTCGACCTTCACCTGCCCCTCCATCACTAGAGGATCAGACACCCCTACCCCTCACGTCAACGTGCAAAACGGAGGGGAAGGGCCAAGGGGTGAATTGGGATTTGGCCTGAAGAACAGAGCAGATGCGTATTAAACGTTACAAACAACAAAACATTTAAAGGATGTGAAGTGGAAATGAATCAATGAAAATAATGGAAAAAACTAGCTGGTTGGTTCCACAGGTATCTAACTGACTGGTTAGTACCGCAGGTATTTGACCAACTGCTTAGTTCCACAGGTATATGCTGTCTCTGCTGAGTTAAATGACAGGATGGTGATGTCATCGCGGTACCTCCTGGCCAGGTCGGCTGGTAGGCTGAGCATCTCGGCCAGGCGTTTAGACTCCACCCCTCCATACCCATCATTCCCCAAGGCGTGGCGAAGGAGGTGGGTGGCGGCATTCTGGTCGTCCAGCGTCGACAACACTCTGCCCTTCCTCTCCAGCAGGAGGCGCTGCAGGCCGCCTAGCGTCATGCCTGCACCGGGGATTATGGGTGCTCGACTGTGAAGACCTGCCAGGAATAGAACGTAAAATAATCCAGTTGAGTTTATTTGTTCTTGGGATCTAAAATGATGAAAGAATCTCAACATGTCTATTCCATTCTGTTCTGTTTTATTCTATTCTATTCTATTCTATTCTATTCTGTTCTATTCTATTCTATTCTATTCTGTTCTGTTCTGTTCTGTTCTGTTCTGATCACCTGTCAGTTGTTCTCCCACCAGCTGGACAACCGTCTGTCGGTGCATCACCTCCCAAAGTCCGTCAGTCGCCAGAACCAGGAACTTGTCGGTGGGTCGGATGTGATGCCGGCTGACGTGCGGTAGTGCGGTGGTGCGGCGGGGTGCGGTAGTGCGGCTGGGCGCGGTAGTGCGGCGGGATGCGGTAGTGCGGCTGGGTGCGGTGGTGCGGCGGGGTGCGGTAGTGCGGCGGGGTGCGGTGGTGCGGCGGGGTGCGGTGGTGCGGCGGGCTGCGGTAGTGCGGCTGGGTGCGGTGGTGCGGCTGGGTGCGGTGGTGCGGTGGTGCGGTGGTGCGGCGGGGTGCGGTAGTGCGGCGGTGGCGTCCGCGCCGCCTCGCTGACTGCCGACAGGAACGCCCTGAAAGGCATCAGCAGACCCAGCAGGCGGTCGTGGCGAACCATCGTCTGCCGCTCCGACGCCGGGTGCTCTCCCAGAATCCTCTGCAGCTCCTCGGGGTTCTGGGCGTTGTGGTCGTCGGTGAGGCTGAGCGCCGACCAGCGCCCGTCTGACTCCTGGACGCCCAGGAGGCCACGTGGAGGACAGCACCACCCGGAGGGGGAGGACGGAGAGAGTGCTTCCCCAGGGAGAGACACCCGTCTGGGGAGGAGAGAGAGGGTTGGTCCTGGTCACCTGGAACTAAAACCAGGTGCTGCTGCCTCAACCTCAACACACTGACCTGTTGTGATGTTCAGCCTGGTCTGACCAGCTCCGTCCGGCTCGCCCTCCAGCTGCGTCTCACTACTACTACTACTACTACTACTACTACTACTACTACTACTACTACTACTACTCTATTGTACATCCTGGTTCTATGTCACCTAGTACCATAGTTTTTTTTAGTATTTAGGCCTTTGTATTATGTACATTCTGTTTAGTGTGATACTGTTACGCTGCTGTAGCCCCCAATCAATAAAGTATCTATCTATCTATCTGTCTGTCTATCTGTCTATCTGTCTGTCTGTCTGTCTGTCTGTCTGTGCTTTGCTTTTTATTGAACTGAACTCAATCACACACAATTCAAACATCGGTCTAGTTTCAGATCTCTTCTCCTGCTTGGATCATAGACACCTAACTAGTCATGGAGTAAAGACTCCTGGATGAGGACCTGGGTGAGGACATGGAGAGATGGACCTGCGCCTCCAGAGAAAGGTTGTTGTCAAGGCGACTGAAGGCGCTGACCAGCGCTGAACTCACCCTGCCGCTGTCCTACAGCCAATCAGAGAGTGAATGGATCATGATGTCATCACATCAGGAAGCTGCCTTGAATTCAGTAAAGAGCAGACAGTGTCACCCCCCCCAACTTCTTCCTCCTCCCCCTTCTCCCCCTTCCTCACCTCGTCCTCCTCTTCCCCCCTAGTGTCATCCTCCTCCACCTCCTCATCCTCCCATTTCCTCCACCTCCTCCTCCTCCCCCTTTTCCCCCTCCCTCACCTCCTTCTCTTCCACCACCCCCTTCCTCACCTCCTCCTCTTCCCCCCCAAGCCTCATCCTCCTCCACCTCCTCATCCTCCCATTTCCTCCTGCTCCTCCTCCTCCTCTTCCTCCAGGTCCAGTCTCTCCTGCCAGTAGGTCTGGAGGCTGTTGACGGGTATCTGCCCCCCGTCGGGGCAGCTGTGGTCTCTGTGGTGTTTGTGCCCGTTCCTCCTCCGCCGCCTGTTCCAGCTCTGCCAGCGTTGCCAGGGGCAGCGTTGCCACGGCGATGTAATAGAAAAGCCGCTGGCTGACGGCCTGGGCGCAGGCTGGCCCGGCGTGGCCACACCGCCACGACCCAGCAGACAGGTGGCGCTGCTGCGACAGTCCTCGCTGGGACGGTTGGACGGCAACAGGTTGCTATGGAAACCCAGGATACCATGGGAGGCAGGGCTTCTAGGAAGGGTGTGGTTGTACTCATTGGCCTGGCAACAAAACATAGATGGATAGATGGATTGGTTGATTGGTTGATTGGTTGGTTGGATCATTGATTGACTCCAGGATTGATCGATCTCCTGACCTTTAAGATGTGGTTGATCTCAGCTGGGCTCATCTGTCCCGCCTCATACCTTGTCCTGTACTTCCTGCTCCCATTGCCTGCTGGGTAATGAAGCTTGGACAGCTGTAGGGTAGGATGAAGGGAGGAGAGGGGGCGGCACAGTGCCTGTCCTGTGAGGGTTAGACCCAGCATGGTGGAAAACCAGCAGGAGGACCAGCAGGAGGACCAGCAGGAGGACCAGCAGGAGGTTTCTACCTGGGCTGTGTGTTATTCTGAAGTTCCCAAGGATTGGAGCTGGTCTTCGCCTGTCTGTGGTCCAGACCTGATCTCCTGTCTATCTCTAGTCTTTAGTTTGTTTGTAGTCTCGTCTGGTGGTTCCCAAAGTGGGGTCCAGGGGTCCTTGAGGGGGTTCCAGGAGGTCCAGCAAAACAAGGACTGGTTTCATTGATTACAGTGAGGGACTTTATCAGGATCTGATCAGAGGTTTTCTCTTTCTCTTCTCACCTCACACCTTCGTGTCACAGGTCATATCAGGAAACCAAATCCACTCAGTTGAGAGTCATGGAGGTCTGTGGTCTGATGTGGATCTATGTGGGGTCCTTGAGCCCCTGGTCTGGTCCGTATTCCAATCTACACATGCACATGAACAGTCACATATCTGCTGATCTGGTACGAAGCTGGTTCTACTGCTGGATCAGTCACAGAAACGATGATATGAATGTGATTTGTATATCCAGGTTTGGAGCCTGGAGAGTCGGTGGAGAGGAAGAGGAAGACGGTTACCACCTTCATCATCACTAGACAGAGTGAGCAACTAGTTACTGATCACCACCACTGAATCTTTACAGTTTACACTAACACAACCAAACTGGATTCATTTAACCTGTTCTTCCAATTCACTGAGTGAAAATGGATTAACTAAATGTGTGTGTGCGTGTGCGTGTGCGTGTGCGTGTGTGTGTGTGTGTGTGTGTGTGTTTAATCGTATCTTACTCGAGTCCATTAACAGTCCAGATGGGTTTTAATCCAGATCAGGATTCACATGCAGGATTCTCTGGTTTCTGTTGCGCTGCGTCTCACGTCTATCCTGGTTGTTTGGAGAGCTGGTTAGTTACCAGCGTTAACTAGTAACTAAGGTAGGTAACTCTTCCTGTTGCTCCTCGTGTCGAGGTAACATGCTTGGTGGTGATCAGATCTTCTGACAGAGGTATTCTCTCACTCTGCCTGTCTGCCTGCCTGTCTGTCTGTCTGTCGGCCCACTAGCCCAGTAAAATCTGACCTTTGACAACCAATCATATCTTCCTCTGGAAATCAGTAATCCATAAACCTACTGTTGCAGGTAATAAGTCACAGACCTGCAGAGTGTTTTCGGTTGTTCGGGAAAACCTTTAATGTTTGTATTTGAATTATTATGGACATTACATGATATATATATATATACATATATATATGTATGTATATATAATCATGATTGTGTTTGGCTGTAATTACAGTTAGAGACAGAGCTTGTGGTCAGTATTTCATAAAGACATAAAATTGGTTTCACTGTTGAATAAATGTCAGTTACCCAACCTTAACTTTGTATGACCTCACATTCCAGTTGGGTGGTTTTGTAAACTTCCTCTTTGTAACCAATCAGAAGACAGAGAAAGGCCTTGACTCCGCCCTCAAAGTTGCCTCCACTTGTTCCGGTTATGGTGCAACCAGCGGCAACACTGACAGGATAGGACAGAAAAGTCGGTGTTTTGCCTTCAAAATAAAATATGTATATTCAATATATATATATTGCTATTTAGATGACGCTCATATCCAGGGCAATTTAAAACAAGTGTTCAGTCTCTTGCTCAGTTTTGAAAAGGTATTGGATTTTACACAACTGCAAGAATCCTAAGAAAATGTCTGAGTGTCTGTCTGTCTGTCAGACTGACCTGAATTTGGCTCCTGATGCCCCAAAACCCGTAATATATTCGTTATGTATTTCAAAATATTTATTTTATTTTATTTTATTCATAGTTGCAACACGAGTTCACGAATTTATTTCGATATTTAATTTTGTTTTACATAAGTTGTTTTAAATTTACGTAATAAATTAGGTTTATTTTGAAAGTTGTAGGCGGAGGTCCAGTTTCCCGTGTTTCCGTTGACTCTGATATAAGTGACCGGCGGCTGTGAGAGCGGCCACCTCTCCTGGAGTCACAACAGCCTCAACTTACTTTCAGTTTTATCTTTGACTCGTGTACCTTCATAACTACATCCCGTCCTTTCCGTCTGGAGGAACCATCTGGTTGGTTCCAGTCTGTCTGTTCCAGTCGGTGTCTGGTCGCTAGCTAAAAACAACCCACTATCCAGATGTTTTCCCCAGGCAGGACCGTCTCCTCCCGGCTGCTGGGGCCGGTCACACGGCTCCATCTCCGGGGTGGATCAGCACAGAGAGCCGCTAGCGCCCTGCCGAAAGGTAAAGACGTTAGTCCGTTTAATTAGCCTCCTGTCCAGCTAGCATTCGGCTAATCCCCGAATGACGCAGTTAGTTTTTAGAGAGACAACATCAACTGGGAACCAGTGGTGGATGTCTGGTTACTCACTGGTTAACTGGTTGGCTTTAGCTAGATGGTGGGGACTTATTTACAGCTAACTAGTGAGGTTTAACACGGTTTCTCTGTCTTCTGCTCAGATGGCAGCTAACAGTTCAGCATGCTGTCCTGGGTGTTTACAGTCAAACACGTCAGAGGCACAACGAGACTATATTACTGGAAATAAAACAATAAAACACGCTTCCCAGTGTCATGGAAAACTCGTGGAATTCAAAAATTATTCCAGGCCTGAAAAAGTTACATAAAATGGATCATGGTCATATAGTTTCATAAACGTCATGTAAACGTGTCGCTGAACTTTTCCTCCAACCAGTGAAATGTTTCAGCTTGGCAGAAATAAGACCTGGACATTCACACGGAGACCAGAGACTGGTGGAGATGGTGCTCTGGGTCCTGGACTAGTCTTGGGAAGGTCCTGGAGCCTGATTAGCAACAAGGACTAGGATCCCTGATAAAAACAAAACAGTGAAGCTCACAATGTGTAGGAGCGGTCAGACAGACAGGAAGAGGCTTCATCATCACTCAGAACTGCCTTCATGTGGGTGATGATGATGATGATCCTGATTGATTGTCCTTCATTTTGTCTTAATGTGTAGAGATGATCATGAAACGAGACCTGGATAAAGATGAGCTCAGGCCTCTCTACATGGACTTCCAGGCCACCACGCCCATGGTAACGTTACTAACCCGTTGTCATGGTTACATGCTTCATGACCAGGTCGGTTTGGTCCCTTAGGAGGAAGACAGGCTGCTAGTAATTTTAACGTGCCTGTTATCACCTGTGTGTGTGTGCGTGCAGGACCCCAGGGTGCTGGACGCCATGTTGCCCTACCAGGTGAACTACTACGGTAACCCTCACTCCAGAACCCACGCCTACGGCTGGGAGAGCGAGTCCGCCATGGAGACAGCGAGGAAGGTAGAGAGACACTCACTCTGAACAGAGAGACAGACAGGAAGGTAGAGAGACAGACAGGAAGGTAGAGAGACAGACAGGAAGGTAGAGACACAGACAGGAAGGTAGAGAGACAGACAGGAAGGTAGAGAGACACTCACTCTGAACAGAGAGACAGACAGGAAGGTAGAGACACAGACAGGAAGGTAGAGAGACACTCACTCTGAACAGAGAGACAGACAGGAAGGTAGAGACACAGACAGGAAGGTAGAGAGACACTCACTCTGAACAGAGGTAGGAATTATATATCATATTAATGTTTACACTGTGTGGCCTCCAGGGGGCGCTGAGTTACTCTGTTAGTATTCAGACCTGTAAGTACTTTGTGGAAGCGATCAGTCTTCTTGGTTTTCCTCTACCGGCTTTGCACACCTGGATTGTGGAGTTTCTCATGATTCCTCTCAGATCCTCTCAGGCTCTGTCAGATTGGTCGGGTCGGGTCCAGGTATCAGAGACTGGTCCTGGGTCGGGTCCAGGTTTCAGAGACTGGTCCTGGGTCGGGTCCAGGTATCAGAGACTGGTCCTGGGTCGGGTCCAGGTATCAGAGACTGGTCCTGAAGCCACTCCAGTGTTGTCTTGGCTGAAAGGTGACTCGTCACGCCAGTCTGAGGTTGTCTCTCTGAAGGTTTTCCTCAAGGACCTCTGGGTATTCGCTGACCGGTCTCATGCTTCACTGTAGGGACGCTGTCAGCCAGGTGATGAGTGGTACCTGCTTCTTCCTCATACTCTTCCTTTAAGTGTCTTTTGTCAAACTCCAGGCAGGCTGTCGTCTGGCTTCTGACCAGCCACTCTACCATGAAGAACATGGTTGATGGAGTGCTGCTGAGATGGTTGTCCTTCTGGGAGGTTCTCCCATGTTAGAGTTGGGCCCGATCCCAATTCACCCCTGAGCCCTTCCCCTCTGTTTTGCGCGTTCACGTGATGGGTAGGGTCGTCCCAATTCTCTAGTGATGGAGGGCAGGTGAAGGTCGAGGGCTACATGACCCTCCAAACGGAGATTTTTCAGAGGCACACTACAAACTGAGGGCTACGAGAAATCTCCCAGAATGCCCTGCGAATCAACTGGAAGATCATGGGGACCGCTACACTACCATCCGAAGTGACCACAAATGTTGTATTTTCTTCGCTAATAAAGATTTAAAAAATATTCTAACCGTGGTATTATCTTAGTTCAATGTCGTTTCAACGTATTATGGACCGTTTCTTTATAACAAGCAGAACAAAAAAATCGCTAATATGCCGATGTCTCTACTTCGTTAGTTAGTTACGTTACAACATTGTTTTAGGCTGATTTGTGCATGACAGTCCCGCATTTCCCCCTTTGCTGGTATATGATGAAATATAACTAAAGTCCATCAGCGAAGTTGCTGCACTTGTTCCGGCTCCTCTAATATCAGTGCAGACTGGCAGGGTAACGTTAGGACGGCTTGCTAGACTACAGAGCACCGCTAACGCTATTCTGTCATGAAGTGGACTGGTAATGAAGCAGTGGTCTTTTTTATTTGATGACTTGTTTGATCGATTGGTAGCGTGAAACGTATACGTTGTGAACGAATCGCGAGCGTCCATGCTTTTCTATCTCCATCAGATGAACGGCAAATGTCACTGTGATAATACCATTGTTGCCATAGTAATCTCCGACAACAAACTCGTCCTGTCTGCTTATGTAAACGTCATCGATGACGTACCAGCGTCTAAGGGTTGTCCCAATACTTAGGGAGAGATTTTCTAGCCAAGCCGAAAGCCGTAGGGGTGAAAATAAGTATTGGGATTGGGCCTTAGAGTGGTGACCTCCTGACCACGCCCCTTCTTGCCCTGTTACTGAGATCATCAAGTTACTGTCATCAAGCCTTGGAGCCTTTGAATTCACAAAGATGATCACGTTTCTGCAGTTGAGCTTATATGTGTGTGTGTGTGTGTGTGTGTGTGTGTGTGTGTGTGTGTGTGTGTGCGCGTAGCAAGTAGCTGATCTGATAGGTGCTGATCCCAGAGAAATCATCTTCACCAGTGGAGCGACAGAGTCCAACAACATGGCCATCAAAGTAAGACTCCTCCTCTTCATCACCTCCTCCTCTTCACCTTCTACTCATGCTCACCTCCTCCTCTTCATCACCTCCTCCTCTTCACCTTCTACTCATGCTCACCTCCTCCTCTTCATCACCTCCTCCTCTTCACCTTCTTCTGCTCACCTTCTCCTCTTCATCACCTCCTTCACATCATCTCTATCACCTCCTCCTCCTCCTCCTCCTCCTGGAGATTCCTTAGCTGTGGTTCTTTTATTTCTCGTGGTGTTGCCAGGGCCTGGCCAGGTTCTACCGGGGCAAGAAGAAGCATGTGATCACCTCCCAGACCGAACACAAGTGTGTCCTGGACTCCTGTCGCGTCCTGGAGTCCGAAGGCTTCAGCGTCACCTACCTACCGGTCCAGCCCAACGGTCTGGTGGACCTGAAGGTACACACACACACACACACACACACACACACACACACACACACACACACACACACACACACACACACACACACACACACACACACACACACACACACACACACACACACCTACCTACCTACCTACCTACCTGCCGGCCCAGACCAATGGGTTGGTGGACCTTAGTTAGCTAGTCAGTTAGTTAACTAGTTAGTTGGTTGCTTAGTTAGTCAGTTAGCTGTATCTTTGGGCTGATGGATCTAGTGGGTTGGTCAGTATGGTGTGTGTTCTCTGTGTTAGTTTGTTAGTCAGTTGATCAGTCAGTTAGACTCCTGTCTATTTAACTGTGTGTGTGTGTGTGTGTGTGTGTGTGTGTGTGTGTGTGTGTGTGTGTGTGTGTGTGTGTGTGTGTGTGTGTGTGTGTGTGTGTGTGTGTGTGTGTGTGTGTGTGTAGCTCCTGGAGGAGTGTATACGTCCAGACACATCCCTAGTTTCGGTGATGACCGTCAACAACGAGATCGGAGTTAAGCAGCCCATCAAGGAGATTGGTAACCATGGCAACGCACCAGCACAGCAACACCACATTACCTAGCAATGGTCTCTAGGAGTCACTTTGAACTCCTCCTCTCCTCCTCAGGTCATCTCTGTCGTTCCAGAGGAGTGTACCTCCATACTGATGCAGCTCAGGCTGTAGGGAAGATTCCCATCGACGTTACAGACTGGAAGGTCGACCTGATGTCCATCAGTGGACACAAGATCTATGGACCCAAAGGTAGACAGCTAACTACCTAACTAACCAACTGACTAAGTAACATCACTGACTAACCCACTACATGTCAACCCAAAGGTTGAACGTCTGACTAGCAAACAAACTCACTGGCTAACTAACTGACTAGCTACCTGACTGATTAACTAGCTGCTAGCTGACTGACTGGCTGACTGGCTAATTAACTGGCTAGCTGACTGACTGACTGACTGACTGACTGGCTAATTGGCTGACTGGCTGACTGACTGGCTAACAGACTGGCTGACTGGCTAATTAACTGGCTAGCTGACTGACTGACTGACTGACTGACTGACTGACTGGCTAATTAACTGGCTAACAGACTGGCTGACTGGCTGACTGGCTAATTGGCTGACTGGCTAACAGACTGGCTGACTGGCTAATTAACTGGCTGGCTGACTGACTGGCTAACAGACTGGCTAGCTGGCTAGCTGACTGACTGGCTAACAGACTGGCTAGCTGGCTAGCTGACTGACTGGCTAACAGACTGGCTAGCTGGCTGACTGACTGACTATGACATGGTTCTATGTTAAGAGTTGTTTTCCTTTTGCCTGGTCCGGTTCTCAGGTTAATAGTTCTGCTACACACTACACGACTTTCAAAGTGGTCAGATCGCTGTGCTGTTCACACAACACAACTCCGTCTCGTAGTCGGTATCTTGAAGTCGTTGTGGTTTGCACACCATGTGGCTGATGGGCGACGGGGTCACACACAGGAAGTGACCCGGGAAATGACGTGAGACAGTGCACGAGACACAAAGTTTTTCTTCCAAAAATGGATGTTCCCAAGAAGATCCAAGTTGTTTGTGTGCTGATTTGCAGCGACAAAACAAGGAAGAAAAAGAAAACAATATGGAGGAGAGAATGTTTGGGAGACTCCCCCTGGTTTTGACTCCCCCAAACTCCCCCATAAAGTACAGTCATGTAGTGTGAACTCGGCCATTTATATTTGAAAACTGCTTCATGTGGACGGGCCTCAGTCTAGTGCTGCTGCTCTAGTTGTGTGTGTGTGTGTGTGTGTGTGTAGGTGTGGGTGCTCTGTATGTGCGTCGTCGCCCCAGGGTGCGTTTGGAGCCATTGCAGAACGGGGGTGGCCAGGAAAGGGGGCTGCGCTCTGGCACTGTTCCCACCCCTCTGGCTGTAGGGCTGGGAGCTGCCTGCCACATCGCCCAGCAGGAGATGGAGGTGAAAACAAACGCACCCAGACCAAACAAACACACCCAAACACACCCAGACCAAACAAACACCCAAACACACCCAGACCAAACAAACACACCCAAACACACCCAGACCAAACAAACACACCCAGACCAAACAAACGCACCCAGACCAAACAAACACACCCGAACGCATCCAGACCAAACAAACACACCCAAACACACCCAGACCAAACAAACACACCCAAACACACCCAGACCAAACAAACACACCCAGACCAAACAAACGCACCCAGACCAAACAAACACACCCAGACCAAACAAACGCACCCAGACCAAACAAACACACCCGAACGCACCCAGACCAAACAAACACACCCAGACCAAACAAACGCACCCAGACCAAACAAACACACAGAATAAACAAACATGCATGTATGTGTGTGTGTTTCCAGTATGACCACCAGAGGATATCCATGCTCGCCAACCGTCTAATCGAGAAGATCATGGCTGGGATTCCTAACGTCATCCTAAACGGAGATGCTGAACAACGTTACCCTGGTACACACACACACTTAATTCATACTGAAACTGTGATATTGAAGTGTTGTTGAAGGTATGGTGTATCAGCCTGCAGGTTAGCTCAGTCGGTAGAGCATGGACTCGTGAGGTGGTAGTGATGTGGCTGTAGTGTTAAGGTGTGTGGTGAGGTGGTAGTGATGTGGCTGTAGTGTTAAGGTGTGTGGTGAGGTGGTAGTGATGTGGCTGTAGTGTTAAGGTGTGTGTGTGTGTGTGTTCATTCCAGGCTGTGTCAACTTGTCCTTCGCCTATGTGGAGGGAGAGAGTCTGTTGATGGCCCTGAAGGACATAGCGCTGTCATCTGGGAGGTCAGACACACACACACACACACACACACACACACACACACACACACACACACACACACACACACACACACACACACACACACACACACACACACACCACTGCTCCCTCAGTAACAGACCAGTGTCAGTCACAATTACAACCAATCACATACACAACACATACACATATTCCAGAACTTGTCACAGTAAACACGTCTGTCTGTCTGTCTGTCTGTCTGTCTGTCTGTCTGTCTGTCTAGTGCCTGTACATCAGCGTCTCTGGAGCCCTCCTATGTTCTCAGAGCCATCGGAGCAGATGAAGACCTGGCTCACTCCTCTATCAGGTACCAATTCAATACTTTTTAATGTAGACACTATAAATATATATTTTTTCAGTTTTATCCACATGGAAAAGGAAAAGAACAGGAAGTCCATAGAAATGTTTGCTGACATGAAGAGGATCAAGCCACTGATCTTCAAGTCAGCTGACAAACAAGCTACAGCCAATCACAGCTGTCCAAATACAACACTGATGACGACGATAAATGTTATGGAGCCAAGAGCAGCTTGTGTTTGATTCTGACGGTCATAAGATTAGGATAACTGGCGTAGAATCAGCTGTTGTTTACAACGCTAACTAGTGTGCTAACGTTAGCTTAACTAACTGTGTGTGTGTGTGTGTTAGGTTTGGTATCGGCAGGTTCAGTACAGAAGAAGAGATGGACTTCACTGCAGATAAGTGCATTCAGCACGTCCACAGACTCAGAGAGATGAGGTGAGGTCAGACTGGGGTCATGGGGGGTCAGACTGGGGTCACGGGGGGTCAGACTGGGGTCATTTTAAATGTGTCCAAAATGTAATACCTGTTTCTGAATTCTCTCTCTCTCTCTCTCCCCCCCCCCCCCCCCCCGCCCCCCGCCCCCAGTCCTCTCTGGGAAATGGTCCAGGATGGAATTGATCTGAAGAACATCAAGTGGACACAGCACTAGATCCAGCCTACGTCCTGTCCACTTCCTGCCTCTCATCAGGATGACAAAGGCAGTGATAATGATGATGACGGTTCCCAGGGAATTCTGGGAACCAACCAACCTGTCTAAAAACACGCACAAACTTCAAACTGTCTGACTTGATGTTGGGATCTGTTGGAAACACTGACAAGAGAGTTGTCTTAGTTGTCCTGATGCTCATGTTTCTAGGTATGCTGCCCTGTCAACAAGTTGTCTGGTGTGTCACAGCCCAGGCCCAAGGAGGAACTCTGGAGAAGCTGTGGTACCAGCCAAAGTGTTGGGCAACCTAGATGGGCAATGGGCGCAACAAGGCTGAGGCAACTCCTTGGAAAATGTTGCCTGTCAGAGAAAATATTGTCCTGTGTATGAGGCTTCGGGAGAGAGATTCACTGAGCCGTCTAAAGATTTACTGAGTCATCTAGAGATTTACTGAGTCGTCTAGAGATTCACTGAGTCGTCTAAAGATTCACTGAGTCATCTAGAGATTCACTGAGTCATCTAGAGTCACCTATAGATTCACTGAGCCGTCTAGAGATTCATCTAGTCGTGTCTCCCTGGTCTGTAGGGAAGAGATTCACTGTTACTGAATCAGAACCATGTTCCCCCCCCCCCCCCATTCTCTTGCCCACCCTGTCTCTCTCTCTCTGGTCAGTTTTTGTCAGTTTTCTTTATCAGTTTTGCTAGAATCAGCATCACCATGTTAATCTGCCAGTAGTTCTCCACCAGCTTGGACACTGATTCTCCATCTATCAGCACCTGATCAATAGTATTCAGCATTATCAATAATATTAGAGTCGAGTTTCTGTCCATCAGGGGAGGAAAGTCTTCATTGGTCAATACTGTGACCAGCAGCGTTCAGTAATTAGATCATAACATAGCAGTCATGTTGTCTAAGCATGTTACTCCTCGTCAGTTTGACTCCAGTGTATCACACTTCTACTGTTTCTGTCACTCTACTTTTGCTTTATTATCCAATAAACAGCTTTGTATCACAGTGGTTCACCTCATTTGGTCCAGGACAACAGACCTCTACAGACTGACATAGTAGTACAGTAGCTACTGACACACCAGGACAACAGACCTCTACCAGACTAACATAGTAGTACAGTAGCTACTGACACACCAGGACAACAGACCTCTACCAGACTAACATAGTAGTACAGTAGCTACTGACACACCAGGACAACAGACCTCTACCAGACTAACATAGTAGTACAGTAGCTACTGACACACCAGGACAACAGACCTCTACCAGACTAACATAGTAGTACAGTAGCTACTGACACACCAGGACAACAGACCTCTACAGACTAACATAGTAGTACAGTAGCTACTGACACACCAGGACAACAGACCTCTACAGACTAACATAGTAGTACAGTAGCTACTGACACACCAGGACAACAGACCTCTACCAGACTATCATAGTAGTACAGTAGCTACTGACACACCAGGACAACAGACCTCTACAGACTATCATAGTAGTACAGTAGCTACTGACACACCAGGACAACAGACCTCTACCAGACTAACATAGTAGTACAGTAGCTACTGACACACCAGGACAACAGACCTCTACCAGACTAACATAGTAGTACAGTAGCTACTGACACACCAGGACAACAGACCTCTACAGACTAACATAGTAGTACAGTAGCTACTGACACACCAGGACAACAGACCTCTACCAGACTAACATAGTAGTACAGTAGCTACTGACACACCAGGACAACAGACCTCTACAGACTGACATAGTAGTACAGTAGCTACTGACACACCAGGACAACAGACCTCTACCAGACTAACATAGTAGTACAGTAGCTACTGACATACCAGGACAACAGACCTCTACAGACTGACATAGTAGTACAGTAGCTACTGACACACCAGGACAACAGACCTCTACCAGACTGACATAGTAGTACAGTAGCTACTGACACACCAGGACAACAGACCTCTACCAGACTATCATAGTAGTACAGTAGCTACTGACATACCAGGTCAACAGACCTCTACCAGACTATCATAGTAGTACAGTAGCTACTGACACACCAGGACAACAGACCTCTACAGACTAACATAGTAGTACAGTAGCTACTGACACATGGTCCAGGACAACAGACCTCTACCAGACTAACATAGTAGTACAGTAGCTACTGACACACCAGGACAACAGACCTCTACCAGACTAGCATAGTAGTACAGTAGCTACTGACATACCAGGTCAACAGACCTCTACCAGACTATCATAGTAGTACAGTAGCTACTGACACACCAGGACAACAGACCTCTACAGACTAACATAGTAGTACAGTAGCTACTGACACATGGTCCAGGACAACAGACCTCTACCAGACTAACATAGTAGTACAGTAGCTACTGACACACCAGGACAACAGACCTCTACCAGACTATCATAGTAGTACAGTAGCTACTGACACACCAGGACAACAGACCTCTACCAGACTAGCATAGTAGTACAGTAGTACAGATATACTGAAACAGCGAAATAAATTAAAATCTATAATAAGCATTATTACTGAGATTTAGTCATTAAAACTAGCTAAGCTTTGATCAGCCGATAGAGGTCGCCATCGCCCTGACGTCAGGAAACGCTACACCGCGTCCATTTGCGTCATCGTGTCGGCTCTCGCGGTATTTGCTTCGACATTTCGTGATCCAGCAGAGAGAAGAGAGCATCGGAGAGAAGAAAGCTGCACGTCTTATTAATGAATAAAAGATCTGTTTGTTGACAGATTTATCGGTAAGGAACCAGCAGAGGTACAAAGTAACTCACTCACACGGTGAACTAAACCGAAGTAGAGCCGCTGTTGGCCCGCATCCTGCCGTCTGCGCTCCGCTACCACACAAAGCACTGGCTAGCTAGGCGGCTAACGGAGTTAGCTTGCTCACGTATGCTAAACGAGCACTATTCACTAGTTCTATTGAAAAATAGCCAGCTACTAACGACTGTTAGCATCTTAAGTCGTCGTTTTCTGGGTTCATATCAGGTATTGTGTTTGTAAAGTGACTGTTTTGTTAAACATAACGTTGTGTTCTTCACGTTAGGTGTGGTTAAAATGGTGTCAGGCTACCGTCTGCTCGGTCTGCAGAGCTGCTAGTTACCGTTAGCTAGGTAACCCTTAATATTGGTTTTATGCAGTGGGTTTCCAGTGCGGGTCAGCGCTATTTTAGCGGTTTCCGTCTCTGTTGACTTTCAAAGGGGGATGCTACTGTATTTTGACAGTTTCCGTCAGTGAACTTTAAGTCCTGTCTCCATTTTCAGGCACGAGCGAACGTGTCCCGCCCCTACTCTGTGACGTCACAGAGATTTAGCGTTACATAGGAGTGAATAGTAAAATATGGCAAGGGTGACTGACAGTTCCCATGGTAACTGTCAGGGATTGATCATTTGTTTTCTGTTTGGGAGCTGGTACTAAAAATGAACATAACTACTACGGTTCTTGAGAAGTCTTGGTTCTCTGACGGGTTCTAGTTCCAGGAGAGGGTCTGATGTAGACTGGACTGTCCTGTGCAGTGACATATGTGATTTCTTACCTTGAATTACATTTTTAAATTGATTGTTTTTCATCTTTAACACAATTATTAGTATTTTCAGGTTGTTTGAAACCATCACTTCCTGTCTGTTTGCTCCTGCTGCTCCTGGAGAGGTCTTTGCTGTTGGTTAGTTGCTCAATACTGCAGGTTAACTAGTTAACTGTGTGAAGGGCTGTAACCACCGTCTGCTTCTGTTGGTCTCCAGTCAGTAGAGCTGTCCTGTCAGAAGGTGTTACACTCTGGTCATTTCTGTCCTCTGCTGCTGTCCAGGCTGCTGATCCTGCTGCTGAACTGCTGTGTGTCTGAGCTGCGATCTCTACTGCTGTGTTACCCTGCTGCTGCTGGTACTGTGGTGTTGGTGTCAGTAGACTGACCTGGTGGTGTCAGTAACCTGACCTGGTGGTGTCAGTAGCCTGACCTGGTGGTGTCAGTAGACTGACTTGGTGGTGTCAGTAGCCTGACCTGGTGGTGTCAGTAGCCTGACCTGGTGGTGTCAGTAGCCTGACCTGGTGTCAGTATTGTAATCCACCAGTAACTATACAGGGTTTGGCTGTGTTTTGTCAGACATGTCTCATGAAAACATCCTTCTGGAGTTCAAGGTTGGCTGATGGAAATGCGGACACTCAGTTGACAGTTTGGTTTAATCAATACAATGAAGTATTGATTTAACGGCTGACAGTTCTTGCTCAGGTGACCTGCCTGGCCTAGACCTGACCCTGGGCTGCTGATGAAGAAGAGGAAGAGAAGCCATGATGTCCAGTCTGCCTGTCTGTCGGTCCTGCTGGGAGAACAGCACATAGCAGCTCCTAGATAGACGCTTCATTGACCTGATGTCCAGGGCAGCACCACAAAACGCACCATGTCCAAACACCTGGCGCCACCAAGCCGTAGAAAACAGGTTTTTCCTTTCCATTTGCTTTTTGGCGGCCAAAGTCAGCAACAAAAAAATTTATGATTTGGTGTAAAATGTGCTATGAACTGTTTTCACTGAGATTTTCCCCATGTTCTATTTTTGGTTGCTACATGGTACACCAACCAGCAGGGTGGCGCTCATGAGCGCTGTTTTACACTATCATGATGCAGAAGTCGTCAAGTAAACGCAACAAACTACAGCTTCAAAACAATTGACACAAGACAAAAATGTCAACCAACTTTGGGCCAAAGTTAAACAGCAGATCATTTAAAGTGAAGAGGACACGATAGTGATCAGCGAACTGGTAGGAAAACCAGGTCAAGCCAGGTCTTTGCAAAGTACCTGCAGACTTCAGGTTCAGTTTGGTTCATTGTTCTAAATCAAGTAGAACAGAGGGAAAGCCCATTAAGACACTTAAAATACACTTGATCATCATAGTTACTAACCAAATCTCACAAATAGGATGCAGTCAAAATGACTACGATCCTGTTTTATGCCTTTTTAATTGAACTTTTGTCAACCTGTTAACTATTTTCCTATAATAGCCTAAATATGATCAAGTCACTTCATCACTGAAAGTGAAATAACAAGGGTCCATGTTCATGGCTCAGAGGGTTGATTGATCACATTCGCTGGCCCATACAAGTACCGCCACAGCCTCTTCTGAGACAGAAAAGCCATGGAAAATATGTTGATAATCACCGTGGAAAAGCCACAGGACAGGATGCCTAATGCTGATGACTTGGTCGATGAACTAGTGATAACTAGTTGTTGTCTGAAGTAGAGCCCGACCGATATATCCGTTTGGCCGATATATCGGCCATTTTTTGACTTTTTTGACGATATCGAGATCGGTAGTTATACAACCGATGTGTCCCTATTTTTAAATAAGTATAATAAACAAAAAAACATTATTTCTCCTGTACTTGTCTGTTTGAATGTTGTAATTGCTATTTACTAGAATTATCCAATAGAGGGAGCTCTAATACAAGGGTGAGCAACTGACACGCTATATACGATCTTTTACATTTTTTATCTATCAAAAAGTTCTTTATGTGTTTATTTTTATTTATTTGTTCGCTTATAAGTTCAATGTTCTCAAATATAGAAAATTTGATTTGAAAATTGTGCACTTTTTGACAAAATATTGGTCAAAATCGGTAATCGGTGTGATAGGACTCCTAAATTGGGATCGGCATCGGACCCAAAAATCTGGCATCAGTCGGGCTCTAGTCTGAAGTAGGAGGCTGATGTCAGACCAGTCTGCCTCGTCAACAATATGTCCAGTCTGATGGTTGTTAGTGGGAGTCTTTTAACCTCTTCGTAAAGGTGATTGGGTTTAAATGTTGTCACCGCTGAGCTGACATGTTGCCTCTGGCCTCTGTTGGAGATCTGATGTGTTGTCCGAAGACCCAGGATCAGCCTGAAGCTTGGATCTGGGGCTCAACCAGAACGGCTCTAGGGCTCAACCAGACCGTCTCTGGGGCTCAACCAGACCGGCTCTGGGGCTCAACCAGACCGGCTCTGGGGCTCAACCACACAGAGTCTATGGCTGAACCAGACCGGCTCTAATTATTAACTTAATTATTGGTTGGCTGTCTTCTATGGTGGCTGGTGTCTAGTTAGTGAGTAGTTAGTCCAGGTTAGTATTTCTGTTGCTGCTGCCGTCACATCATCGGCGCTTTTGCTCTGGTGCTTTTGTGTCATTTTAAATGGTTGTTAGTTCTTTCTTCTTCTCTGGTGTTGTGACTCTTGAGTTTAATGGATTGTTTTTTGTTGAAGTTGAGCAGGTTCAGTTGTTTCAGATTAATTTGATCTTGGATATAAAACACAGTGCTGTTCCATGCTGTCCCAACACTGAGTGAGTACCAGATATCTGCTGTCAGTAACTAAATCATCCAGCCGACCGAACACATCACATCCAGCCACACCGA
Organism: Hoplostethus mediterraneus; assembly: GCA_034670385.1. Taxonomy (NCBI): domain Eukaryota; kingdom Metazoa; phylum Chordata; class Actinopteri; order Trachichthyiformes; family Trachichthyidae; genus Hoplostethus; species Hoplostethus mediterraneus. The sequence goes on from JAXDDW010000101.1 coordinate 379,397, forward strand.
CTGATCATTGAAGGCTAACATTAAAATCTGCTTTCAACATTTTAGTTGTTTTGTTCTGTGAAAGGTTGAATACTATTGAAATGGTTGAAACAGAAGTTTTTTCCCGACCTTTTCACCAGGTTGTCTGTCTTACTAACCTGTCTGTATGGTTCATCGTCCTACTGACGTCCTACAAAGTGTCCCCACCAGTTTGTCACCAGACAGGTCTGTCTATTGAAGCCAGGTTAGCGAGCTAACTGGTCTTAACAATGGGTCTCTCTAACAAAGACAGGTTAGCGGGTTGGCGAGCTAACTCAGTTCTTAACCACTAGTTGACTATAATTATCAATAATCTTCCATAGGATCCTGACATTGATTGGTTGGTAGATTGCACCAGATGCCCATCAGCATCCCCAGTATGACAACACAATTCTGTATCAGTGAAAGGTGATCAGACTATTTACTTTTGTCAGTTTTCCTCCAGTTATCCTCTCTAGTAGCAGCAGCCAGAGTTACTTTTCACTGTTATAATGGTTTTGTATTGTTCCTTCATCATAGATTGTTAGTAATCCATTTCTTTCCCATATTTCCTATTTTTACAGTCTACTTTGAAATTGTCAGCAGCATATGCTATATAACTGCACAATTATTTACAGTCTATTGCATTTATTGTTGTTTTAATTTTTTGCTACTATTTTATTGCTTATTTTTATATTCTATATGTGTGCTTGTACTCTATTTCCTTTTCCCTGCTCAATCCTATTACGTTTGCTGCTACAACAACCTAATTTCCCCACCTTATTCCCCCATCTTATCTTCACTGTGCTGCTGTGGATCTGTCCATGTTACATGTGATTTGGCTATTTGTGATAAACCCTGCCCCTCTTATGGGAACAAACTCATAGCTGGATTGGAAAACCTTGGTTGAGAGCGAACCAGTTGGTGAGACCAGCTAGTTGGTGTTAGTGAAGCCAGAGACACCTGGACTGTGTTGGGTCAAACCACTGATGGGAAGATCTGTATTTGGTTTTTCTAGGCTTGCTCGTTTTTTGCTGTTTTATATGGAAATCTCCTGTGTCCTGCTTTTCATGATTCTAGATGTTTATGATTTACACTTGATTCAGCCTTAGTTTTGAGACAGGCACGGCTGATGCTGCACCAGGTAACTAGTTTAGGGTCCAGGGTGGGTTAGTTAGTCAACACAGACATCACAAGGTCACAGGGTCAACCACCAGAAGCCTGCACCCAACAGGTGGGTGTCTCTCTCTGGTTAACTGTTTATTACTGACCACCTCAAACAAAATGTAGCCTACAGTGAAGCTGCTAATTAGTCATTATGACCAGCTAGGTTAAAACGTGAACTAGCCAGTTTCTTGCCATTTATAAATGAATGCTTGCATGGTCGTTCCCCTAGCCCAGGGTTCCAGCTTCAGTTAACTAGCCTTGTATTGCCAGATTTCTTCCTCTGGAGGTTGTTGTGTTCCCTGACAGTCTTCAGCCTCATGTTGAAAACAACCCAAATCTACACCAGCTAATACTCTAAAACAGACTAGGCTCTGGTGGATTATCTTGCGCATTAGCCTGCAAAATCAGTTTTGGACTTTGAAGCAAACTATTGAGGACCGATTAAATCACACCTCAATATTTTGTTAGTTAATCCTCTGTAAAGGTCAGGGACAATCCAGGACAAGATGTCCAAGATGTTTCCTTTCTGCTCAGAAGATCATGTGTCAGTCGAGGACAATGTCTCCAGTCTGGCTCTTTAGAGACTGAAGGTTCAGCTGAGTCTGCAGGTTTTGATCCCTGGTCTGATGTTTCCTCCTATTAACTGAATATATTGACATTGGTCTTTCAATGTTGAGATCGGGAGGCTCGACATGCTTGCCTTACTTAATTTCTTGTACAGCGCTTGAAAAAATGTTCAGTTAGTAGCATTACTAATGCTTTGTATTTGTTCTTTATAAATCTAATTAAAAAAACAAACAGAATATGCCTGTTGATCCCAGCACCAGAAGACCTTGTTCAGGGAGTTGTCTGAAACGCTTTTCCCTCTGAGAAATATTGCAAACTTCTTGGAACTTGGAAATTGCTGAAGTCAGTATGGTAGTTAAGATTTTCTTTAGTTAATTCTGCAAAACCCAACCCCTACTGCTGACCCCTGTTTTTACTACGCCACTGGTTTCCAAAGCTGGGTCAGGACCCAAAGGGGCGGGGGGTACAAAGAGTTTAAAAAAAGGTCCTGAAATTATTCTTGAGAAATTGGAATGTAAAGTTACTGGCTCAGTAGGCTGAATTAAACACTGGGCTGTTAATACCCTAAAGGCTAGGCTTTTTAATTAACTTACACATTTCCCTGTAAAGTCTGTTTGTGAGAGGAATGATTGTGAGAATGTGGGTTTCCTGAGGAAACATTTGGAAACCACTGGTTTGCATCCTGTCTGCTCTGTCTGACAGTAGTGTTGCTCTCTCCCCAGGTTGTAGAGCCTGTTGTTTAGCAGTCAGTATGGCGGTAGTCATCAGGCTGCAGGGTCTGCCCATAGTGGCCGGCACCATGGACATCAGACATTTCTTCTCCGGCCTCACCATCCCTGACGGGGGTGTGCACATCGTGGGGGGAGAGCATGGTGAGGCCTTCATCGTCTTCGCCACCGATGAGGACGCCCGCCTGGGGATGATGCGGACAGGCGGGGCCATAAAGGGCTCCAAAGTGTCGCTGTTGCTTAGCAGTAAGACAGAGATGCAGAATATGATTGAGCTAAGCCGCCGCAGGTTTGAAACCGGGACAGGCGCTGTGGAGACTACTGCTCCTACAGCTGGGAATGCCAACCGGCAGGCAGGCCCCGCCCCTGTACCCACTGTGGGCCAGCCAGGGGGCGGGGGGAGAAGTGGCAGCCATGGTAACCAGGCTTTTGGTAACGCCCAGGCCTCGGTTACGATGGCAAGTGCAACTCAGGAGCCACAGGGCAACAAAGCAGCAGCCAGCCTGGCCAGTGTGCTGCCCAGCTTCACTAACAGCTACAGCCCTGCCCCCACTATCACCACAGCCATGGCTTCACTCAACTCAGGCCCTCCGCCCATCCCTCCCCTTCCCAGCATGCCCTCCATGCCCCCCATCCCCAACCTGCCCACCATGCCTGTTCCTCCTCCTGTCTCCTCCCTCCCCCCAGTTCCTACTGTCTCCCCCCTCTCCCAAGGGCCCCCAGTACCACCTATGTCTCACCTCCCCCACATGTCTTCCCTGCCTCCCTTTAACCCCTCCCTGCCTCCTCCTGCAGGCCTGGGCTCTGGCCTCCCCCTTGGAACCCCCAACCCCATGCTGTTCAACCCCCTCTCCCCCCTGGCCTCCCTCGGCCTCCAGGCCCACATGAAGGCTGCCGCTGCAGCCGCCACTGGAGGAGGAGCAGCCAGTCCAGATGAGCTGTTTGTCCTCCTGCAGAACCTCCCGTTCTCCTGCTCAGAGGTGGAGGTCAGGGAGTTTTTCCGGGGTCTAGGGGTGGAGGGAGTTCGTCTGCTGAGGGACGGGCAGGGTCGGCCGACTGGAAAAGCAATGGTCAAGTTCTTCTTACCCCAGGAAAGCTTTGAAGCTGTGAAGCGGGGTGGTGGCATGATGGGTCAAAGGTTCATTGAGATTTCCCCAGCAACTGAGCGGCAGTGGGCCAGCCTCAACAGCAGCGGAATAGGTCATGCCCCTCACAACAACAACAAACTGAACCATGAGTCACATGACCAGCAGCATCGCCGCGGTAATACTGGGTTGGGGGCAGGAGGCAGGGATCAGCGTGGGAGGTCACGATCTCCTCACCGCCAGGAGTTCTGCGTCTACCTGAAGGGTCTTCCCTACGAGGCTGAGAAGAAACAGATCCAAGAGTTCTTCAAGAACCTGGCCATCATGGAGGACAGCATCTACATTGCCTACGGGCCCAACGGGCGAGCTACAGGTGAAGGGTTCCTGGAGTTTAAGACGGAGCAGGACTACAAGATTGCTTTGGGTGCCCACATGCAATACATGGGCAGCCGCTTCATTCAAGTCCACCCAATCAGCCGCAAGGGGATGCTAGAGAAGATTGACACCATCCGCAAGCGTGCCACTGCACAGGGTGATGGCAAGAACCAGGATATCTCCAAGGCTCCCAGGAACTGCGCCCACATCACCAATATCCCATACAATGTGTCCAAGAAGGACGTCCGTGCCTTCCTGGAGGGGGTGGGGCTTTATGAGGACAGCCTGAAGGTTCTGACAGATAACCATGGCAATGGATTGGGACAAGCTATCTTCCAGCTGCGGACCGAGGAGGACGCCCGCAAGGCCGAAAGGCTGCATCGCCAGAAACTCAACGGCCGCGATGCCTTCGTTCACCTGGTCACCTTTGAGCAGATGAAGGAGATTGAGAGGAATCCTCCTCCCCAGAACAAGAGGGGCCAGCGCAACCAGAACCAGCAGAACCAGCACCAGCCCAGCCAGCCCAGCCCCCAGCAGCCTCAGATAAACCCATTTGCTGGGATGAGTGGGGAGGAGTTTAACTTCCTTAGGAATACCATGGGGAGCCTCAACAGTGCCCCTTTTGTCTCTCCATTCTCGGCTCCAGGGAATGGGCTGGCAGGCCCTCCTCCTCTCCCTCCTCTGGCAGCAGGGCTTGGGGATGTGGGTCTGGGCGTGGGACCTCCTCTAGTAGCTGGCCTGCCTGGAGGTCCCATACTAGAGCCTCCGGGCTTTCGGCCTGGCGCTGTAGGAGGAGGTCCGTTCGGCCAGGACGGGTTGAGAGGCCTGGCGCCCTTTGACAACGCTAACAGGAAAGTAGGAGGAGGGCAGAACCGAGGAGGTGGGGCTAATAGCAGTCAGGGCCGCCCAGGGGGTGGGGCTAGCAGTGGACAGCAGGCATTCGGGCCGGGAGCTGACAATCTGCGGAACCAGCCAGCCCCTGGCGGACCCAGTAACCCCAGCAATCAGCGCAGTGCTGCTGGCCCGACAATTGTCAAGCTCCAAAACATGCCATTCACGGTGACAGTGGATGAAATCATGGACTTCTTCTATGGTTACCAGGTGCTGCCAGGCTCCGTCTGCCTCCAGTTCAGTGACAAAGGTCTCCCGACCGGTGAGGCCATGGTGGCCTTCCAGAACCACGAGGAGGCCGCCGCCGCAGTCATGGACCTCAATGACAGACCCATCGGAGCACGCAAGGTCAAAATCAGCCTGGGCTAAATAAAGTACCAAAACCCAGGTCGTAACAGACTATTTGTACATAAAAGACCTAACACCAACCTAATTAAACTGTCCGGGTGAAATGAACACAACATGAACCAAACCCTGTCACCTCAGTCTGTCCAGAACAACCATAGAGGCTCTGGAACCAGACTACATTGTTACCAACCTAGCTTGGAGCTCACTCTCTTCTCTTTCCTTCAGTTCCTCCACTAACCCACATTGGTAGGACAAATAAACTGGTTTCATTTAACAGCCATGATGATGATAATTTCTGATTACGGTGGCAGAAATGTTTGGGCTTTTCTATCCACCTCGAGCAAATTGTTTCCCCTGACAAGGCAGCTTTTTTGTCCAATTATGTCCAGAGCTGGAGCACACTGAAAGTAATGACCTGTTTTGTTGCCACGGTAAAGTGATGATGGTAATGAAGCTGACAAGCATTGTTGCTGTGGTATAAGCTTAAATTTTGCTGTGTTGCTGTGGTAAAAACTTTATAGGCTTTGTTGCTATGGTAAAACGTTGACCAAAAGCTATGTTACCTTGTGAAATGTTTATGCTTTGTTGCTATGGTAAAATCATTACATGCTCTGTTTCTATGATAAAATCTTGATGAAAGCTATGTTGCCATGGTGAAATGTTAATGCTCTGTTGCTATGGTAAAATGTTGACAATGCTCTGTTGCCAAGGTAAAATGTTTACATGCCCTGTTGCTATGGTAAAAGAAAATATTGACATCAAGCGCTGTTATGGTAAAATGTGGACAATGCTCTGTTGCTATGGTATAATGTTGACAATGCTCTGTTGCTATGGTAAAATGTTGACAATGCTCTGTTGCTATGGTAAAATGAAACTGACATCAAGCTATGTTTCTATGGTAAAGTGTTGACACGATGCTGTGTTGCCACGGTAACATGTTGACAACAGTGCTCTGTTGCTATGCTGTGGATGTGGGCGATGGAGAGTGCTGACTCATGTTTTAGCGTAACAGCTGCTAGTTGTGCTGTAAATAATGACTGAGCGTTTCTGTGCTGGATGCTGTGAAGGGTCTGCATGGCTGACTGACTGAAACTTCTGCTCTGCTGCATTCATTCGTCTGTTTCCTCTCAAATAAATGCTTCTGTCATTCTGGTTGCTCTGTTTGGACAACATGGACAACTGCTTCCTCCTCCAGTGTTGGATGCCACTGCACATGCTCAGTAGGTGTGTGGACTGTTGAGCTGTCATGATGAAACCTTTCAGTGCTGAGATGAAAGTATCTTCTGTCACTTCTAGTGTTTTAGTTTAGTAGCCTTTTGCTGTCTTTGTGAGATGAACTGTCTTAAGTTTGATAATGTTGTTTGGATGTTCCACCTTGATGCTGATTATTACTGTCAGTGTGTATATAACCATACAACCATTAATGATGTGGAGTCTCCTTTTTTTTGGCTAATAAAAGGGCATTCCTCATGGAAATGAACTGTCATCCACTATCAGCTCTTTTGGTTTGTCTGCTCCTCACTCTGCTTATAGAAAAAATAGTGATTTATGGAATCATTGATTTATGTTTATGATTTATTTTAATTTGTCTAATGATGTTAAAGTAGATTTGATTTAAGAAGATTCTCTGGGGTTGGTTCTACGTCTAACAATGTGGTATTTTGTGGAGGCTTTGATCCAAAGTACGTCCACGGCTGTTTGCTGGTAAATGTTTATTCCTGCTGAAGCTTTCTCCTTAAAGTCCATCAGACTGGCTCAAAAGAGTTTCAGCATCAAGTGATCATTTGGTCTGTAGAAGAATCCAGTCTCCAGTGGGATTTGGCTGAAAAGCTTTTCAGTCGCTCCAGGGGTTGGCTAGGTTGGAGGGGATGTATGTCTTTTAATAATTCCATTTTGATAATGAATAAAACAGATTGGTTTTATTCCAGTCTAAACTAGAGAAATGAAATCAGAGCTCTCAGCACAGAAGACCAGCATAATGGGCTGTTAGCAGACTTCTCAGACAGCTTTCACCAGGAATATCTCAAGATTCAAGAACTTTATTTGTCACATACACACGTGTGTAGTGAAATGAAAAAAAAAAAAGAAAAGCTGCAGATACCACCTCTACGTTAAGGCTAACGGCTAGGCTAGCACCCAGGCTAACAATAAACCTATAATGGGGGTTAACAGTTCGACTAACATGGAGGCTAACAGCTAGGCTAGCGCCCAGGCTAATGATTAAGCTAGCATGGAGGTTAACGTCTAGGCTAGCACTGAAAGTTCATACCACTGAGATTTTCAGTGGCTTAGCATGGAGTGATTCACATTTTTATGCAGTTAAGGACCAGAAAAACCAAAAGAAATATTAGAAATAATAATATTTCTGATGCTGCAGTTGGTGTGTATTTTAGGTAAATATGAATTGGTAGTTTTGCTGAATGAGATTCCTGTTGTGTTTGGCCAAGCATGTATTATAAAACATGATAAATGAGTTTGCGCTGTAAGTTTCAATGGGAATCTCCTTAGTGAACCCAACCAGCAGGGGGTGCTAGTTTGGGGCAGCTAGCCATGTTTCATCTACATGATTTTTTTTCTGAGGAGACACCAGTTGAGTCTGAACAGAAACTGTCTGCTTTCAGGAAACCGTTTACCAACAGGTACACTGACACACATTGATACACACTATGGACTGCTTGTGCACGTTCCTCCTTTCTGCTAACTATCAGTCCAGACTACCTGACACTGAGCTATCAATCATTCACCTGCTGGAGTTCTCCCCTCCAGCTGACCAATAGAGAGAGAGGCAGGACCATCAGGTGAGTACAGGACATACTGATGGTGCATTCATGTCAGATTGGACAGAGTGTAACTATGAGCTTCCTTTTAGAAAATACAATCCCCTCAATTTACCGGTACACGTTAGCCCAGAGACCTTAACCCCCTAGCTAGTAGCCTAGAGCCAGTAGAGTTAATGGTAGATTTAGTTGGTAAATTAATGTTCTGCTGTCTATGTCAGAACCCAGAGAAGTGAAGGTTAATGAAGTAAATTTTAACTAGATCCTGTAGATGACAGGATCTGTGGATTACCACACCAGGAGCAGGTGGCATCCAAACTAGATGCTCCTGTTGTCATGGTTACCTTCCTGAGTGATTGACAGATGGGGTGAAGGGGGAGGGGCATACTGAGAAGATCCACACCATCCTGGGGTTGAATGATACTGGCAGCAGGAATCCTGTAGATCCACTCCGTCTTGTTGAAGATTTGAATCATCCTGTTATGACTGCGGTGGTAGACAGTAGATACAGACAGTAGATCCACACTGTAGCTACAGACGATAGATCCAGGTGGTCTAATTCAACCAATCATCTGGATGGGAGGAGTCCACTTGACAGAATTTTCATTTTGGGGTGGACTGTTTGACATCCTTGACATCCCGTGTCTACATAGCTGCTAACCCTTGTTGAATAGAATGAGGCCCAGTTCCATCACTGACTGTGCTCTTAAAGTCGAAGCAGCTAGACGGGCTGGATAGCAGCAAGATAAAACTATGTAGACAGAATCCAGTGGATCACATAGGAGCAGAAAGCTAAAACTATGTAGGAAGACAGAATCCAGTGGATCACATAGGAGCAGAAAGATAAAACTGTAGAATGACAGAATCCAATCGCTCACACAGGAATCCAGTGGATCACATTGAAGCAGAAAGATAACTGTAGGAAGACGGAATCCAGTGGATCACATAGAAGCAGAAAGATAACTGTAGGAAGATGGAATCTAGTGGATCACATAGAAGCAGAACGATAACTACGTAGGAAGACAGAATCCAGTGGATCACATAGAAGCAGAAAGATAACTAGGAAGACGGAATCCAGTGGATCACATAGAAGCAGAAAGATAACTGTAGGAAGACGGAATCCAGTGGATCACATAGAAGCAGAAAGATAACTAGGAAGACGGAATCCAGTGCATCACATAGAAGCAGAACGATAACTATGTAGGAAGACAGAATCCAGTGGATCACATGGAAGCAGAATGATAACTACGTAGGAAGACAGAATCCAGTGGATCACATAGAAGCAGAAAGATAAACCTATGAAGAAGATAGAATCCAGTGGATCACATAGAAGCAGGACGATAACTATGTAGGAAGGCAGAATCCAGTGGATCACGTAGAAGCAGAAAGATAAACCTATGAAGAAGACAGAATCCAGTGGATCACATAGAAGCAGAACGATAACTATGTAGGAAGACAGAATCCAGTGGATCACATGGAAGCAGAATGATAACTGTAGGAAGACAGAATCCAGTGGATCACAGAGAAGCAGAATGATAACTATGTAGGAAGACAGAATCCAGTGGATCACATAGAAGCAGAAAGATAACTGTAGGAAGACGGAATCAGTGGATCACATAGAAGCAGAAAAATAACTAGGAAGACAGAATCCAGTGGATCACACAGAAGCAGAAAGATAACTACGTAGGAAGACAGAATCCAGTGGATCACATAGAAGCAGAAAGATAACTGTAGGAAGACAGAATCCAGTGGATCACACAGAAGCAGAAAGATAACTACGTAGGAAGACAGAATCCAGTGGATCACATAGAAGCAGAAAGATAACTGTAGGAAGACAGAATCCAGTGGATCACACAGAAGCAGAAAGATAACTACGTAGGAAGACAGAATCCAGTGGATCACATAGAAGCAGAAAGATAACTGTAGGAAGACAGAATCCAGTGGATCACACAGAAGCAGAAAGATAACTACGTAGGAAGACAGAATCCAGTGGATCACATAGAAGCAGAACGATAACTATGTAGGAAGACAGAATCCAGTGGATCACATAGAAGCAGGACGATAAACCTATGAAGAAGATAGAATCCAGTGGATCACATAGAAGCAGAACGTTAACTATGTAGGAAGACAATCCAGTGGATCACATAGAAGCAGAACAATAACTATGTAGGAAGACAGAATCCAGTGGATCACATAGAAGCAGAACGATAACTATGTAGGAAGACAGAATCCAGTGGATCACATGGAAGCAGAATGATAACTGTAGGAAGACAGAATCCAGTGGATCACAGAGAAGCAGAATGATAACTATGTAGGAAGACAGAATCCAGTGGATCACATAGAAGCAGAAAGATAACTGTAGGAAGACGGAATCAGTGGATCACATAGAAGCAGAAAAATAACTAGGAAGACAGAATCCAGTGGATCACACAGAAGCAGAAAGATAACTACGTAGGAAGACAGAATCCAGTGGATCACATAGAAGCAGAAAGATAACTGTAGGAAGACAGAATCCAGTGGATCACACAGAAGCAGAAAGATAACTACGTAGGAAGACAGAATCCAGTGGATCACATAGAAGCAGAAAGATAACTGTAGGAAGACAGAATCCAGTGGATCACACAGAAGCAGAAAGATAACTACGTAGGAAGACAGAATCCAGTGGATCACATAGAAGCAGAAAGATAACTGTAGGAAGACAGAATCCAGTGGATCACACAGAAGCAGAAAGATAACTACGTAGGAAGACAGAATCCAGTGGATCACATAGAAGCAGAAAGATAACTGTAGGAAGACAGAATCCAGTGGATCACACAGAAGCAGAAAGATAACTGTAGGAAGACAGAATCCAGTGGATCACATGGAAGCAGAATGATAACTACGTAGGAAGACAGAACAGTCAGTTTCTCTTGGCTGTGAGTGTTTCATGTTTGTATGAATGTGATGCTGGATGTGATTTACTGTACTTGAGATCCAAGTCATTCCAGACCAAGTTGTATTGTATGGAACTACTATAGTGGTTATACTAGTAGCCAGTAGTAACCACTGCTATAATAATAGTCTGTTATAATATGATATGTTCCAATATAATCTAGTGTTATAATCTGTTATATAATCTAGTGTTCCAACATAGTCTGTTATAATATATATTATAATGTAATCTGGTGTTATAATATGTGTTATAATATAATCTAGTGTTCTAAAAATATAATGTGTTATAATATAATCTAGTGTTCTAATAATATAATGTGTTCTAATATAATGTGTTATATAATATACTGTTGGAACATTCTGTTGGAACATTATTATCACAACTCACTATAATATTCCTATAATATCCCTATAGTGACTGGTACTGTGGCTGTGGTACTTCATAGTGGGTTTATAGTGACCTTATTGTACTTGATGGTATTCGTGTCCTATGGTATCACGATAATATTCCTGTAGGATTTTACTGTTTGCTGGTGTTTCTCGGTTTAAACTGCTTGGGCTTGCTGAAGTGATCTGAACATGTTTTCGTGTTGCTCTCGTCACCTGCTGTATTCTTATAGATGGCTGTGTTGCTGCTCTAACTGCCCAGTTTGTCTTCCTGTTGTCTTTCAGTCATTATCTAGCAGAGGAAGTTGACGACAGAATGGGCAGTTGTTATTGTACAAAATGCGTAACGCTCGTTTTCAACATTCACTTCCTGTTCTGCTGCCAGGGGGCGTGACTGATAGTCATCCTGTCCAATAGGAACGTTCCTCTCTAGTTGTTTGTCCAATGACAGCAGCCTACCACTGCTGTAACTCGACTGTTGTACGGAAACGAACTGCTGCTTCATTCTCGCAGTTTGTCAGTAGTGATCTGTAGTTAGTCCGTTACAGCGTTACAGGTTTGGAAGTCGTTTTAGTCGTTTGGAAAAGAAAAAGGGAACCCGATCTGACAAGGTAACGTTCATCTCAACAGTTTGCGAGTCTTACTGGTTTTACTGGGATTATGCCCTGATACTGGCTAACTAGTGGTGGATTAACTGCTTGACTATTGATGGATTAACTTTTTGTCATTACACTGTGAAGAATGAGGTGAAAATAAACTTGTGTCTGTCTGTCTGCTTGTCTGTCTGTCTCTAGTGTTATTCTCCATCCAGCACTGATCCCATTTGCCTGCATTAGTGAAAGATCAGCCCATCTGGCCTCTTGTACTGTATGTAGACTAGAGATGGTGAACTGGTTTATTTAACTTAGTTAGTCACAGTGACTCTGAGTCTCTGGTCTGTCAGTTTTCCAGCCTGGTATATGGAAGCATATAATTAACTTATTTCAAATGTTAATGCAACTTAAACGTAATGCTCCGCCCCTCTGGCAGCCATCTTGGAGGTCCTCAGCTCTGACCAGCTGATTGTGTTTCTGTCTCAACTGAATTGAATCTTCATGGTTCATTTCTGTCTGTTTATACTGAACTGATCATTTCATCACTGATCATCTGATTGATTTAGTGTTTAGATCATGTAGCTTGTTAGCTAGCTAACTATAGTATCTGGTCAGCTAACCATCACGGTCTTGTTGTTAACACATCTGGTTAGCACCCTACCTAACGTATCTAGTAGAAGCTAGCGTTAGCAGTGGCTAGTTGTCCCATGTTAACAGTAACTAGTTAGCTAGCTAGCAGTTAGTTCAGGTGAACTAGCTGACTCTTCTCCAGCTCCAACTCAGAGTGTTTTGGAGTAGAGACTAGGGCTAAAGACAAGACAGTTTACTGAGTCACAGTAACCTACATTTGGAGACAAATCTACCTGATCACACTGATCACTTTTACTGAGAACGTTACTGGAGGATCTACAGACACACCACAACAACCTGGTCCAGACAGTCAACTGGTTCTACTGACACATTACTGACTATCAGACTGATCCTGGATCAGATGGTTGCTAGCAGGTTGAGGATGGAAATCATCTTTTGGATTCTCAGTACATTTTAACACAACTCTTCATGAAGAGCCTGATGGAGCCCACATTTCACTACAGTATATTGGTATTGAATGTATTACTTAATATAGAGTTGTGGATCAGGTTCTAATCAGGTCTGTCTGTCTGTCTGTCTGTCTGTCTGTCTGTCTGTCTGTCTGTCTGTCAGATGGCAGACTGTGTGTCTAAGGTAGAGCTGTCTGTCTCCTGCTCTGACCTGCTGGATAAGGATGTTGGATCCAAGTCAGATCCTCTGTGTGTCCTACTGCAGAACACTGGAGGAGACACCTGGACTGAGGTAGGCTGGGAGTAGTAGTACTAGATTTGATTAGTAGTAGCGGTAGTAGTGTTAAACTTGGGCCCAATCCCATTTCTTATTTTTACCCCTACCCCTCGCTTTTCGACTTGCCCCATAACCCGGCTCAAAGGCCTTGACAAAAACAGGAAAGGGCACAAAATACTGATAAATAAACCGAAATGTAACTTCTGATGTGGGGTGAGAGAGAGAGAGAGATCATATTTTTTAAATCTTTATGTAGTATTTATTAAAATACTAATAAATACTCTGTATTTATTAAAATACTACATCTGTGGTTTCCTTTTGTTGCTTGTGCAGCGTTCACCACCATCTTGCAGATGATTGTCGGGTTTGTAGTACCCTGATAAACCCTGATGAGGGGGGAGGGGCTCAGGGGTGAATTGGGATTGGGCCTTAGTCTATAATAGTTGTAGTATTGCAGTTATATAACAACAATCAAATTCAGATGAATAAAATATCAATAGCAGCCTAAATACTAATGCTCTGTCTGTCTGTCTCTCTGTCTCTCTCTGCCTGTCTGTCTCTGTCTGTCTCTCTCTCTGTCTGTCTCTCTGTCTGTCTCTCTGTCTGTCTGTCTGTCTGTCTGTCTGTCTCTCTGTCTCTCTCTCTGTCTGTCTGTCTGTCTGTCTCTGCCTGTCTGTCTCTCCAGCTGGGTCGTACAGAGCGAGTGAAGAACAGTTCCAGTCCGTCCTTCAGTCATCATCTCAGGGTGGATTATCACTTTGAAACTGTCCAGAACCTGAAGCTAGGAATCTACGACATTGACAATGCGACCTCTGACCTCGGCGATGACGACTTCCTGGGAGGGGTGGAGCTAACCCTGGGACAGGTACAGAGCAGACTAGGCTCAATTAAAATGAACTATGCTTGACTAAATTCAACCTTTGGTTTACTTCACATAGACTCTGGATATTTCTCTCCTCTGACACCAAGTCAAAGACAGACTCCTCACCCCCCTCTGGTGGCGTTGTGGATACATGACACTCTTATCAGTGTATAGTTGCCCTGTGCCCTTGGCTTAGTGCCTTCATGCGACAGTATGTATTATTGTATGTAGTATTCAGTAGCCTGAATCCATGTGAATGCAGCAACTTTCTTTAAAGGAGAATTCTGGTATTTTATTTCTATTTGTACATACTAGTCATTTATACACCAAAAGGTTTTGGAATTGCTCCGGTAGATCGGCAGTCGCAAAACAGGCTGCATGGCTGCAACCTAATCCATTGGGGCAAGTGGGCCGATCAAAGTACGTCACTGAAAGTGTTTTGTTTTTGCCACTGACAGGATCAGATTGTTATTGGAGTTTGACAACATTAGGAAAGGATCCTACAGAGATAGACCTTTGGTTAACTAGAAAACAAAGTCTCGCTCTGAAATCTCGCAAGCGAGACTTTCGAGAGACCAGAAGAGTTTGCCTCGGGCGCCTCCATTTTGACTTCCTCTGATTGGATGGTCAGTGGGCAACCTGCTGACTGGCTAGTCAGCTCAGGCGTAAAAACAGGGTCAAAGTTTTTGCTTGTAGCTTCAGTGTTGCATACACAGATACAGTCGGACATTTTTGTGTCAAATTTGAATTACACATACACAAATGATTTCTACATATTTCTATTTCTACACCGTCATGTCGTCAGCGAATTTGATAACCATTTGGGATTCTGCATGGCCACGCAGTCGTTGGTGTACAGGGAGTACAGGAGAGGACTCAGGGGCGCCCCGGTGGCTCAGTGGTCCTGTGACGTCCTGGGTTCGAATCCGGCCCGGGACCTATGTCACATGTCATCCCTCCTCTCTCACCTGATCTTTCCTGTCTCTCTCTACTGACTGTCAAATAAAGGCAAAATGCCAAAAAAATATCTCTCATCCCAGAGGGCAGCTGGTGGTCCATGACCTCCAGAAGCTCTGCATGGTAAAGCTACATACGTCTGTCTGTAGGAAGACGTGAGCATCTTCATGTGTCACCCTGAGCTCTGGACTGGCCTCTTGTCAGCACCTTCACAGTGAGTGCAGCCTGAAAAATAACTTAACTACACTAGCATTACCATGGTTACCACTGTAGTACTAATGCAGGATGGAGGTCTGTTACCATGGTTACCACTGTAGTACTAATGCAGGATAGAGGTCTGTTACCATGGTTACCACTGCCCCTAATCAAACCTAGACCAGAACAGTTTAACTGAGCTCAAATAGACCAGGTTAATCTAAAACGCGATTAAGCTTTGTGTGTGTGTGTGTGTGTGTGTGTGTGTGTGTGTGTGTGTGTGTGTGTGTGTGTGTGTGTGTGTGTGTGTGTGTGTCAGATTGTCTCCAGTAAAAACGTGACCAGACCCCTGCAGCTGAAGAAAGGCAAACCTGCTGGGAAAGGAACCATCACGGTATGTGTGTGTGTGTGTGTGTGTGTGTGTGTCAGAGAGTCATATCACATTTATCTGTACAGCCCTTCATCACCGTTACAGTCTCTAAGGCTTCACAAGACATCCCCCAGCCTTAGACCCTCAGAGGACAAGGACAAACTCCCACAAAACCTTTTAGGAAAAAATTGAAAGAAACCATGGGAGGGGCTACTCAGAGAGGGAGGGGCTACTCAGAGAGGGAGGGGCTACTCAGAGAGGGAGGGGCTACTCAGAGAGGGATCCCCCTACCAGGACGGTTGGGCTGCAATAGATGCCGAGTTTGGGCAAACAGAGTAAACACAATATATGAAAGTTCATTTTGGTGGGACATCCAGATCTGATGGGGCATCACAGCAGCTCAGGACTAGGGGACCACGCAGGCGCCAACACAACCAATAGTAACAGGGTCAGAGGTCACAGCAGCCTGACAGATGAACAAATATTACTAACTCTGAATGATGAAGATGATGATGATGGAGAAGAGAAGTGAGAGACACGAGCTTAAGAGGAAAAGTAGAAAAGTTTATAACTCTAAATTTAAACTTTCCCTCCCACATCAATGGATCTCATTGCTTTCCTGTTTGTAGATCACAGCAGAGGAGATCAAGGACAACAGAGCCATCGTGTTGGAGCTGGAGGCTAAAGGCCTGGACAAGAAGGTAACCTCCTCTCTTCTCCTGTCCTCCCCTTCCTCTCCTCTCTCCTTCCTCTTCTCTCCTTCCTCTCCTCTCCTCTCCATATTCATCTTCACCTTAAACACTGTGCTTGTTCTTTGTAACCATCTAATCAAGTGTGTTTCTCTCTGTCAGGACCTGTTTGGGAAGTCAGATCCATTCCTGGAGTTTTTTAAACAGGGAGACGGTGGAAACTGGCAGCTAGTGCACAGAACAGAGGTACACACACACACACACACACACACACACACACTGAACAGAGGTACACACATACACACTGAACAGAGGTACACACACACACACACACTGAACAGAGGTACACACACACACACACTGAACAGAGGTACACACACACACACACTGAACAGAGGTACACACACACACACACTGAACAGAGGTACACACACACACAGAACAGAGGTACACACACACACACACACACACACACACACTGAACAGAGGTACACACACAGAACAGAGGTACACACACACACACACACACACACACTGAACAGAGGTACACACACACACACACACTGAACAGAGGTACACACACACACACACACTGAACAGAGGTACACACACACACACACTGAACAGAGGTACACACACACACACACTGAACAGAGGTACACACACACACACACTGAACAGAGGTACACACACACACACACACTGAACAGAGGTACACACACAGAACAGAGGTACACACACACACACACTGAACAGAGGTACACACACACACACACACACACACTGAACAGAGGTACACACACACTGAACAGAGGTACACACACACACACACTGAACAGAGGTACACACACACAGAACAGAGGTACACACACACACACTGAACAGAGGTACACACACACACACACACACTGAACAGAGGTACACACATACACACTGAACAGAGGTACACACACACACACACACTGAACAGAGGTACACACACACACACACACACACTGAACAGAGGTACACACACACACACACACAGAACAGAGGTACACACACACACACACACTGAACAGAGGTACACACACACACACTGAACAGAGGTACACACACACACTGAACAGAGGTACACACACACACACACTCTGAACAGAGGTACACACACACACACACACACTGAACAGAGGTACACACACACACACTGAACAGAGGTACACACACACTGAACAGAGGTACACACACACACACACTGAACAGAGGTACACACACACACACACACACTGAACAGAGGTACACACACACACACTGAACAGAGGTACACACACACACACTGAACAGAGGTACACACACACACTGAACAGAGGTGTACACACACACACACACACACACTGAACAGAGGTACACACACACACACACTGAACAGAGGTACACACACTGAACAGGGGTACACACACACACACACTGAACAGAGGTACGCACACACACTGAACAGAGGTACACACACACACACTGAACAGAGGTACACACACACACACACTGAACAGAGGTACACACGCACACACTGAACAGGGGTACACACACACACACACACACACTGAACAGAGGTACACACACACACTGAACAGAGGTACACACACTGAACAGAGGTACACACACACACACTGAACAGGGGTACGCACACTGAACAGAGGTACACACACACACACTGAACAGGGGTACACACACACACTGAACAGGGGTACACACACTGAACAGAGGTACACACACACACTGAACAGAGGTAGACACACACACTGAACAGAGGTACACACACACACACTGAACAGAGGTACACACGCACACACTGAACAGGGGTACACACACTGAACAGAGGTACACACACACACACTGAACAAACCAGAACAGTACCCACATATTATTTCCAGTTGTAACAGTAGAATAAGACAATAGTGTGTGTGTGTGTGTGTGTGTGTGTGTGTGTGTGTGTGTGTGTAGGTGGTGAAGAACAACCTGAATCCATGCTGGAAGAAGTTCACTATACCTCTGCAGACCTTCTGCAGCAGTGACCTGGAGAGAGCTGTCAAGGTAACACACTAATACACACTAACACACAGTATTCACTAACACAC
This sequence comes from Hoplostethus mediterraneus, assembly GCA_034670385.1. NCBI lineage: Eukaryota > Metazoa > Chordata > Actinopteri > Trachichthyiformes > Trachichthyidae > Hoplostethus > Hoplostethus mediterraneus. Next base: position 397,747 of record JAXDDW010000101.1, read on the forward strand.
ACAAGAACACAAATCTTTCTAGGGAGCCGAAGTGGAAGTTAACCAGTCCACTGGTTGACTGGTGACTAGGTCATCAACTAAACAAACTAAATAGCCCTCTCTGTTATATAAGTAATCATAGGATTTACACATTTCTGTCATTTTTGTTGAAAGAAATTGCACTAATAAGGTAATCAATGAATCACCAAAATATTTCAGAATCTGTACAATTAGTAGTTTCCTTATATCACTAATCTGTAATAGATTACAGTAATCAGAAGGGGCGTCGACCTAGGCCCCTTATGAGTGTTTGAGCGCTGACTCGTAGTCGTGACACCAAGACAAGGTGCCCAGTGGACCCAACATTTCCAGGTCACACAAATCCATCCAAATTTTGGTTGCATTTGCATCTAAACTGGTTTCAGTGGAAATCTCTCCTTTCTGCTCTGCTGAGCTGATGAAGCTGCAGCATCACTACGTCACATCACAACCTGACAGTCCAACAGAGAGAATCAGATTCTGAATCTCAAACTATTGACACTAAGGGCACGAAAAAAACTGGGAAGTGATAACCGGGATCGATGAGGGAAACATGTTTCAATCGGATCGGTTCTGGAAAAACTGGAACTGGGTCTTGGTTATCTTGTGTCTGTTTGTGCTTTACATGTGTGTGTGTGTGTGTGTGTGTGTGTGTGTGTGTGTCTACCTGTCCATGTCCATTTATGTGTTTAACAGGTAGTGTGTTATGATAAAGATGAGGACACCAGTTCCGATGAGATAGGACAGTTCAGCTGTTCCACCAACCAGCTGCTGCAGGCTAACAGCACACCGGTGAGACAACACACTGACATGTATGGTTTCCTGTCCTCCTCCAGGTTCACTGCTCTGACTATGACAGTGATGGATCTCATGATCTGATTGGTTCTTTCATCACTAAAGTCTCAGAGCTGCAGAAAGCCGCACATGGCTCCCCGGTGAGGTCATTTCCTACTTTCTATGTCCTGCTTCCTGTTACCTGTTTGTAGTGTTGTGCTGAGGAGTCCTAGGAGTCCTGATCCAGGAATATTACAAAATGTCCACTAGAGGGATTCAGAGCCATACATAGACAGCATTTGGTCATTTCCAGTTCCCAGTTTCAGCCATGTTGGCTACATAGTGTTGCTGCATGGTCGTTGCTATAGTAACTAGTGATTCTGTTGTCTGGGAATATCTGGTAGAAGACTGTTTAGAATCATTTCAGCTGTCACCTCAGAAAAAACTCCTGTATCCCAGAGGATGTTGGGATGTGGAGTCAGAGTGGACCCTGTTCAAACCCTCTGTCATGGAGGCAGCTACTAGGAGCTGTGGCTAGAAGGTGGTTGGTGCCTGTCATGGTGGCAACCCAAAACCCCAATGATGGACTCTGGTGGTGAGGTGGGGCTGAGAAGCTGAAGAAGACCTGCCTGGTTGGCATGGAGGACTCCTGATTCAGGTGAGATGCACCGGCAGGCCAGAAAGGCTGCAGCTGCTGTTGTTGCAGAAGTGAAACCCCTGTGGGAGGAGTTTTGAGAGGTTATGGAGAATGACTTTCAGGTGGCGTCAAAGAGGCTCTGGAAAACCATTCGGCAAGTCAGGAGGGAAAGCCTGGGACATTTCTGGAAGGTGGGTTTGAGCCCATCTCCATGTCAGACCAAGGTGCTAAGAAAGCTCCTCAAGGCAACGGGGGGGGTCCTGGTTGACACACCTCCTAGATATCATGTGGATTTCAAGAATAGTGCCATCGGACTGGAAGACGGGGTTGGTGGTCCCCGTATTAAAAAAAGGGACTGGAGGGTTTGTTCCCATCCCATTGCTTAGCCTCCCTGGGACAGCGTACACCAACGTTATCGTACATCAATGTATGATAAATGACTAGGAACAAACATGGACTCCTAGTAGCTGATCAGGTGACTTGTTGAATATCTAGACTCCTAGCAGCTGTCTGTCTTTCTGTCTTTCTGTCTGTCTTTCTGTCTGTCTGCCCACCCGCCCGCCCGAAACACTGCTCTCAAAAGCTCTCGATTCAGTCCCTCACCGATGGTCCCAACCTCTGTGTAATGAAAGAAATTAGGTCTCTCGGGATGAAATGAGGTTTCTCCTCCGGGTAACAGGGTGAGGAGCTCAGTGATCCAGGAGGACCTCAGAGCTGACCGCTGCTCCTCATTGAGGGGAGCCAATTGAGGCAGTTTGGGCTCAGGATGCCATCCCATCCTTTGGAGGTTCACTGGCTGACTGGGACCAGACCTTGGGGCACCCAGGACATGTTGGTAGGACTTAGGGATGGGCGGTATAACAGTTGAACCGGTATACCGGTAGAAATCCGTGCCAAGGTAGAGATTTGACTCTACCGGATGTATCAGGAAAAGGCTACTTTTAGGCTCTTTGAATGTAAAAATACCTTTTCACATTTACAAACGTAACACACAAAGCTAGCGAACTGTGCGTTGCCATTTAAAGATAATAAACTAGTTTGTGGAAAAAGACGATTGAAAAAGTGAGTAGTGCAACGTAAACTTCGATGTAAACTTCGATGTAAACAGACGCATGCTTTCTGAAGATGCATGGTGAAATGGAGGGCGGCGAGCATGATGCGGGAGCTCCCCTTCCCGATGCAAACAAAGAAGAATTAGTTAGAAAGAAAGGTGCTTCGTCCATCATCTGGACGTGGTCTGGGTTTAAAAAGTCGGACCTTGAGCAGAAAACTATTATCTGCAAGCAATGTCGTGCGAGAGTTGTTGCCGGCGGTGGTGACACGAGCAATCTCTTTTATCACCTCAAACCAAAACATGTCCGCGAGTATGAAGAGAGTACTAGGATGCGCGGCGAGTCCTTCTGCAAGTGGTGCTAAACGAAAAACCACAAGGCAGACGTTGCTAGCCGAGTCATTTGGCTATCTGTGTGACAAAAACAGCAGGCGGTGGAAGGACATTCCACATTCCACAACGGAGTACCTATGTAAGGACATGGTTCCTATACAAACAGGTTTAAGGCATTGATCAAAACACTGGATCCGAGGTATGTGATGCCAGGTCGAAAATACTTCAGCCAAACTGGAAAAAAGTTTGCATATAATGTGCTATTTATCTTTATAATTATTTTCTTGGCATGTTGCCTAACCTTTGAAGTTTTTGTTTTATACAGTAGAAGTTAGTTGAAGTATTGGAATACTTAAAATTTACAGTTTTTTTGTTGAAAATATTTGTATTGTTCAGAACCTATTTTGGAAAAAGGTTTGCATATAAGGTGCTATTTATATTTAATACAGTGCAGTTTTGCACAATAAAACATTCATAAACACTTAAGTTCAATGTCAATTTTGTCATAATATACAGATTACAGAATACTAATGGAAGAGCCCAGTAGAAACCTCGTAGTTAACGTAGTTAAATTATTACCATCCTACTGCTCCTAAAGCATTTATTATTATTATTATTATTATTATTATTATTATTATTATTATCAGAAAAACAAATATACCGTGATATAAACCGTTACCGTTCAAAATTCTAAATATACCGTGATATAAATTTTAGACCATATCGCCCACCCCTAGTAGGACTACATCTCCCAGCATGCCTGGGGGGGAGCAGGAGGAAGTTGCTGGGGAAAAGGACATCTGGGTTCATGACCCTGAACTGAATTAGCGTCTACAAGATGTATGGATTGATGGAAACAAACTGGACTAACTCTGTCTATATATGGCTCTGGTTTTACTCGCTGTGGAACATTGAATAGATTGTTAAAGAAATAAAAAAAATTGTCAGTACTGACTCACTGACAGCACTGTCCTCTTCTTGCTTTTACCTCCTGTGTGTTTTGGTGTGGCCTACTGGGAGTTGGAGTCTTTGGCTGAATTCACACTGCAGGCAGTTATGCTGAATTTGTTTTGGTGACTGTTCATATGTATTTTAAAATGTAGCCGATATCCGATACCAATGAAAACACATGCATGCGCAGATTTACAATAATAAAAAATTTCACATTGGTTGCGCCTGTGCTACTTTGGTCGAGCTAGCTATCATGAAATAAATAAAGATCAGAGATAATCTTTATTTATTGGTTTTGATGTATTTGTGTGCAAAACGGCGACAACGTCATCATCAAACAGTTGTGTCCATCTTGTATCATGTTCTACTGTCGGATCAAAAAGATGACAACCGTCTCAAGTTCATGTAAACTTAACTGATAACCATGGCAACGCTGAAAAATGCAAGTCACATGCCTGAGAATCCGATTTACATATCACTGTGGTCTGGATCGGATTTGAAACTGATGTGTCGCTTCTTGCTGTTCACGAATCAGATTTGTGTCACTTTTAATTAAGACACTTTAGCTGCAGTGTGAACGTAGACTTAAACTCCCACAGGAGCCTTTTCTGTGTTTCCCTGGTTCTCTGCTGCACAGTACCCGTTTACTCATCTGTATTTTTATCTGCTTTCAAATATGTATATAATCTTATATTTTTCCCTAATTTCAGCGACTTTGCCAACTTCTTTGACAAGAAGGTTAACGATATCCGATCCTCCTTCCCTCACCCCCCCGGCTGGTGCCCTGCACACCGACCACACCTGTCTGCCTTCCACCCATCCCTCTCTACCACCCTCTCCACCTTTTCCCTCCCCACCTCCCTCCCTATCCCATTTTTCTCTCCTCTCCCCGAACGAGGTCCTTCACCTTGTTACATCTAGCCATCCCACCACATGCTCCCTTGGCTCAGTCCCATCCACTCTGCTGCAGTCTACTGCACCTGAACTCCTTCCCTTCCTGACCCACCTCATCAACACGTCTCTGATGTCTGGATGCTTTCCCTCTGCTTTCAAGACTGCCAGAAGGGGGGTGACTCTCTCTGAGGTCAAGAACTACAGACCGGTTTCCCTTCTACCCTTCCTATCAAAAACCCTTGAACGTGCTGTCTTCAATCAACTGTCCTTGTACCTCCACCAGAACAACCTCTTGGATCCCCACCAGTCTGGGTTCAAGGTGGATCACTTGACCAAGACTGCCCTCCTGGCAGTGACGGAGTCACTCCATGCCGCTAGAGCAAACTCTCTCTCCTCTGTCCTGATACTCCTGGACCTGTCTGAACCACCAGATCCTCCTCTCCACCCTTGATTCTCCTCTTCCTCACTGACAAGGTAGTGCAGGTGCTCATCCAGGCTCTTGTCATCTCCCGCCTGGACTACTGAAACTCCCTCCTTGCTGCCTCGGCGTCGGCCATCAGACCTCTGGAGCTTGTTCAGAAAGCTGCAGCTCGTCTGGTGTTCAACCTCCCCAAGTTCTCCCACACAACAACCCTTCTCCGTTCTCTACACTGGCTCCCTGTAGCAGCTCATCCAGTTCAAGACCCTGGTGCTAGTCTACAGGGCAGTGAAAGGAACAGCTCCTTCTTACCTCCAGGCTATGGTCAAGCCTTACACCCCCACCGACCACTTCACTCTGCTGCCTCGAGGCGACTGGTTGCCCCGTTGCTCAGAGGCCCCTGGGGGCCGATCTACACGGTCATGGCTTTTCTCTGTTCTGGCCCCACAGTGGTGGAATGAACTCCCCACTGATGTCAGGATACCTGAGTCGCTGCCCATCTTTCGCCAGGCTGAACCTCTTCTAGAAACACTACCCTGACCCTTCCTCTTCTAGAAACACTACCCTGACCCTTCCTCTTCTAGAAACACTACCCTGACCCTTCCTCTTCTAGAAACACTACCCTGACCCTTCCTCTTCTAGAGACACTACCCTGACCCTTCCTCTTCTAGAAACACTACCCTGACCCTTCCTCTTCTAGAAACACTACCCTGACCCTTCCTCTTCTAGAAACACTACCCTGACCCTTCTTCTTAGCCTTGCCTATTTCTCATCAATTATTTGTCTTAGCTCTTGTTTGTTTGATTTTCTTATTTGTCTCATTTGTTTACGAAAAAAGTAGGTAGCTAACTTATTACACTTTTACCTCAGCACTAGTTATGCTCTTGGTTGCTTGTTTAGGAAGGAAATGCTCTTATGATTTCTGGTGACTAGTAGTTCTCTACCTATGTTGAATGCACTTATTGTAAGTCGCTTTGGATAAAAGCGTCTGCTAAATGACTGTAAAGTAATGTAATATCTGACCTAGCTGAAGCGAGCTTAGCTCATTTTAGCTGATGTTAAAGGACAATTCCACCAAAGTGACTTTTATGTTGATAATTTGGGAGTAGACATCTTGATCAAATCCAATAAGGCTTTTCTTCAGTTGTTTTGAGTGATGAGGTCAGAAGATGAAGGACAGTGCAATGGTCTGACAGCATCAGATTTGTTTCCCCAGGTGCAGTTTGACTGTGTCCACCCAGAGAAACAGAAGAAGAAGAAGAGCTACAAAAACTCTGGAGTGGTCTGTGTCAAGAGCTGCCAGGTAGGAAGTAGGAACTACACATTATATTACCCAGAGTTCCCTGTGGCCTTTCCCTCAGCTGTCTGTCTGGGAAAAAAAGAGTAATGGTAAAGAGTTCCAGAGTAATGAAAAATGGTTTCAGCCTACCAGATACTTTTGAAAACACCAGTGACACGGTGACACGACCACGACACGTCATACTGAAAACGTTATCTAATCACCAATCGTGGTGAAGCCGACAGTCAGCAGGAACTTTCAACTGAAGGAGGAGAGACAAATTTTGTCCATAAAAGCGTAATGCTGAATTAGTATACCTCTTTTCTCTCGTGTGTGTGTGTGTGTGTGTGTGTGTGTGTGTGTGTGTGTGTGTGTGTGTGTGTGTGTGTGTGTGTGTGTGTGTGTGTGTGTGTGTGTGTGTGTGTGTGTGTGTGTGTGTGTGTGTGTGTGTGTGTGTGTGTGTGTGTGTGTGTGTGTGTGTGTGTTCTAGCTGGTGACCCAGTACACCTTCCTGGACTATGTGATGGGCGGCTGCCAGATCAACTTCACTGTACGTCAACATCCATACTCTCTGTTCTGTCTGTCTGTCTCTCTCTGACTGTCTGTACTGTATATTTGTATTTGTATTTTTTACACTACATCTGGGGACTTGGGGCCAGTAGGTTTTGTTCAACTGTACAGGAGAGCCAAAACAAAAAGGGACCCAACTTTGATCATGTTTAAATAACATACAGTGCCTTACAAAAGTATGTTGAAACTAGAAAAAGTTGTTCTATTTCAAAACACAGATTTTTGGTCTGAGTTCTATGTAAAGCACTCTATTCTGTCAAAGTGAAAACACAATTGTTGAAATGTATGTGGAAGGATGACATTAAATTAACAGAGAAATCAAGTTTATCAAGTATTCAACCCCTTGCTTCATTTGGGGTAAGATTCTAATGAACCTATGAAGTCTAAGCAGGTAACGTTTTCATAATTCGGTTTCAACCCAACTATAGAGGACACGTTGTCTAATTCTTTCATAAGCTGTCAAGGATGACTTGAGACTCCAGACCATGAATTTCTAATGCTTTAATATCTACATTATTTCTTATTTTTAGAGCTGTTATTTCCTTAATGATGAGGGCATCCTTGTCTAACCCATTCTCAAAGTATTAGTATGATAAGCAGATTCAAAGTAATGTTAGCCATGCTAACGAATAACTGCCCTCTTGTTGTTGTTGTTTATATATCTTGTTATGAAAAAAGGATCACAAGGCTAACGTTGGTTTCCGATTCACAATTCTTATTCGTAAATTAAGGGAAAATGTGAAGGGAGAACATGTCATTAAAGTAATAAGGTAATACATCACTAACGGCGACATGGCTAGTAATCGTATCAGTGTTGTCAGTCCAGAACTTGGTACAATGATTTAACGACAAGCTCTAATTTCTAGTTTGGCCCAAAAGGGATTTTGGTCTCCAATTACCATTCCATTACCACCATTTTGAAGATAATATTCCATTAAAATAATACCAAACTATTGTGCCTTTGATTTCCAGTCAGTGCTGTCATATCGAGGACTTAATCAACAACCAATATGACACGAAAATAATTCAAACAAAGCCAAATAAAAGCAGAGCCAAAAACTTACAGAAATTAAATAAGAGCAATAAAAACACAACAGGAGGTTTTAAAGGGATTTAACAAATGGCCAACTCAGGCAGGCTTTCCAGAGCGTCAGGCCTCTCACTGCTAAAGCCTAGTCGCCTTTAGTTTTAAGATCTAGACACAGCTAGAAGGGCAACCTGAGGATGAGCTACATGCAAGCTCATGAAGGGTCAAAAGGTCAGATATGACTTGTGGCCTCATTGAGCCTTAAAAACTAACAGTAAGATCTTAAAATAAATCGGTCAGGGAAGATAGCATGGGTTAATCTGGTCTGGTCTGCTGGTCCTGGTATAAAGTTGTGTCATCAGCATCAATGAAAATGGACATTATATTTACAAATGGTATCAGCAAGAGGGAGCACATAGATGGAGAACAACAAGAGGCCTAGGATCAACCCCTGAGGAATGCCTGAAATGCACCAGGGCAGAGGTGTTGCCAGTCACAACAGGACATTTTACCAAAAAAAAGATTTCTAGAAATAAAGAGCAACAGAAATAAATTATTTAAGCATGACAATGATGTGACTGGGCACCAAAGATAATATAACAACTATAAAATAAATATACAGAGGTCATCAACACACTGACAAATTCACTTAGTGTAAAAGTATTATGTGAATATGTAGATGTTCTTCCATGTGTAATATAACTTCTTAATGTTTTAGGTTGGGATTGACTTTACCGGCTCTAACGGTGATCCTCGCTCGCCCAACTCTCTCCACTACATGAGTCCAGACGGGCTGAACCAGTATCTGTCTGCTCTGTGGTCTGTTGGGCAGGTCATACAGGACTACGACACGTTAGTACACACTTACCTACAGTCTAGACACTAGACCCTACAGCCTAGACCAGGGGTCTCAACGTACCGGCCCTGGCCCATTTCATATGGCCCCCCACATGTTTTTAATCTATCGTTAAATCCAACCCTCATATATTTTTTTTCATTTTCACATTTTCATTTTCCCTTCAAAATCATAATGTAATTTTCTTATAGGTTTGCAGAATAATAACACAAATGGGTTAATTGTCTAATTATTAAAACAGTAGCAGGCAACAAGTTAACGTGAATGTTTTGCTACAAACAACTAGACCACACATGGCGTAACCTAGGTAACAAGTCTGTAGGAGCTGGCTGTCACATCACGAGCACTGAGGAAGCTAAATCACAATGTCTCTTTCTAAAGGGAAAAGAAAGGTTGACTTGGACTGAAGCCAAAGCAGACAGTTTCTTTTCTCCCCCGATTGTTCAAGTGCCCCCCCCCCCCTTAGAGAATACCACCTGACCAGTGCCCCCCCCCCCCTTAGAGAATACCACCTGACCAGTGCCCCCCCCCTTAGAGAATACCACCTGACCAGTGCCCCCCCCCTTAGAGAATACCACCTGACCAGTGCCCCCCCCCCCTTAGAGAATACCACCTGACCAGTGCCCCCCCCCTTAGAGAATACCACCTGACCAGTGCCCCCCCCCTTAGAGAATACCACCTGACCAGTGCCCCCCCCTTAGAGAATACCACCTGACCAGTGCCCCCCCTTAGAGAATACCACCTGACCAGTGCCCCCCCCCCCTTAGAGAATACCACCTGACCAGTGCCCCCCCTTAGAGAATACCACCTGACCAGTGCCCCCCCCTTAGAGAATACCACCTGACCAGTGCCCCCCCTTAGAGAATACCACCTGACCAGTGCCCCCCCCCTTAGAGAATACCACCTGACCAGTGCCCCCCCCCTTAGAGAATACCACCTGACCAGT